>BSBN01000135.1:7635000-8235000 GCA_027924645.1 Cunninghamia lanceolata | reverse complement strand
AGCTGGATTAAATAGGATAACTATGGGACTTGAAACTGAACCTGCTAAAGATGAAGATAAGCCTAAGTGGTTTAACAAATGTGATGAGGCATATGGAACATTGTGTTTGTCTGTTTCTCCTGATTTGCTCTTTCACATTGAGTCTTTGAATACACCAAATGAAATATGGACAAAGCTAGAAACACTATTTGGCACACAAGATTCAATGAGGGGTCATATGTTGGAAAATGAACTAATTAGTTTAAGTTCAGGCAATTTCAACACAATCCAGGATTTCTTCACCAAATTGAAATCACTAAGGCTGCAGTTAAAACAATGTGGAATTGAAAAGAAAGATGAACAACTGATTCTTAGTATTCTCTCTAAGCTAAGTTCAGAATATTCTATGTTTGTTTCTACTTTCTATGCTACTAAGGGTGCACTTGGTACTCAATTCATCATGCCATCTTTAGATGGTTTTGTTGTCAATCTCACTCGGGAACAGGACAAGCTAATCTAGATGGGCACTCTTAAGTCCTCTAAGTCACATGCCTTGGCTGCCAACCAAGGCACAAAAGAACAGAAAGGACAAAGTAGTAACAACAATAGTAAGGATAAGAAACAAAAGATTAGCAAGGAGAAAAAGGATCAGATAACGGTTGCTTCAAAAGCAACTAATGAGACCCAATATTCCAAGGGTGACAAGCCTAAGAAAGAGAGGGTCCAATGTGCCTATTGTAAAAGACCCAGTCATGATGAACATAAATGTCTGAAGAAATAAATTGATCACTTGACACATATTCTTGAGAAGAATAATATTAGTGTTCCTGATTCTGTCAAACAGAGTTCTAATGAGGGGTCTAATAAGGCAAAAGAAAACAGCAAGGGGAAAGGAAAGGGCAAGGCCCTTGTTGCAGTTGCTTCTTCACCATCCACTTGGGTTCTTGATTCAGGTGTTTTGCACCACATGGCTTCATCTAAGGAAGAACTTGCATACTTGGAGCCATGTACTATGCCTTCTATTTTGATGGGTGATAACACTCCTGTTGAGGTGTGTGGGAGAGGGTTTGTTGATGTGGGGGATGGCACATTTCATGATGTTCTTTTTGTGCCCTCATTATCAACTAATCTCCTATCGGTATACTAGATCACTCACACAGGTTCAAGCAAGCGGGTTGAGTTCACTCCTGATTCAGTGGAGATTCATGAGTTGCACAGTGGTTCTGCAGTTGCAGTTGGGAGAGCAGATCATCAGTCACAGCTCTATTTGTTTTCTCACTTTGTTCCTGATCCTCCTTCGACTATTTTGCTTACTCATTCTAATGATGTGAGTAGATTATGTCATGAGTGGTTTGGCCATCTTAACTTCTGCTACTTGCAGCAACTCAACCAGCAGAGCATGGTCACAGGGTTGCCTTCAGTTCAGTTTTCAGGTGGTGTTTGCCAAGGTTGCATTCTTGGTCAGCATCCTAAGGAAAAGTTTGACAAAGGTAAGGCATGGAGAGCTTCACAGATACTGGAGTTAGTTCACAGTGATTTGGCTGGTCCATTTCAGCATCCTTCTTTCAGTAGGGCTAGATATGTCCTCACATTCATTGATGACTTTTCTCGAAATACTTGGGTGTACTTTCTCAAATAGAAGTCAGAGGTATTTAATCATTTTCATGACTTCAAATATTTTGTAGAGAAGCAATCCGGGAAAGCCATCAAAGTTTTGCGCACTGACAATGGTGGTGAGTATGTCAACCATCGGTTTGAGAGGTTTTGCACTTCAGAGGAGATTGATTTGCAGCATTCAGTTCCATACAATCCTCAGCAGAACGGTGTTGTAGAACAGAAGAATAGGTCCTGAAGTAAATGATTGCATGATTCACTCCAGATCTCTTGCACCATAGTATTGGACAGAGGCCATTAACTGTGCTTGTTATATCCAGAACCATATTCCTCACCGAGCCTTGAAGGGAGTCACTCCTTTTGAAGCTTGGAGCGGTCAGAAACCATCAGTTAAGCACTTTCAAGTTTTTGGTTCTCCTGCATGGGCCCACATTCCTGCAGAGAAATGCAAGGCCTTGGATCCACAGAGTAGACCTTGCATATTTGTAGGTTATCCTAATGGTGTGAAGGGTTATCAGTTGCTCCACCCTACTACACATGAGTTGTTCATTGAGAGGAGTGTTTAGTTTGAGGAGGGCTCTTTGAGCTCACTTTCTATCACTTCTCCAACTCCTTCTACTTTGACATTGGAGTCACTTGGGATACATGACAGATCTTCTGATGAGTCAGATTCACCTGAGCAGTCTTCTACCTCCACTTCTGATGTAGAGAGTGATTTAGAGGACTCACCTCCTTCCTCTCCTAGTCATCATTCAGAGGTTGATGATTCTCCTCTAGATTCTCCATCTTCCAGTCCACTTTGGGCTAGACAGACCTTGCAGTCTGCAGGTGATTAGGTTGGTGATCCATCAGACACCAGGCGAACTCATTCATAGTTCAAGGATGCTCCACATGTCTTCATTGCTACTGCCTCAGATCCACAGTCTTTTCATGAGGCTTCTGGTATTCCTGATTGGGATACAGCTATGCAGGAGTATAGTTCCTTGATGAGGAACCACACTTGGGATCTTGTCCCTCTTCCTAAGGGAAGAAAACTTGTTTGATGTAAGTGGATCTATCAGACAAAATTTGCAGCAGATGGGTTGGTTGACAAGTATAAGGCTCGCTTGGTCGCCAAAGGATTCTCCCAGGTTCTTGGGATTGACTACTTTGAGACTTTTGCGCCAGTTGCCTAAATGAATTCCATCTGACTTGTTCTTGCCATTGCTGCAACTAATCGTTGGGAAGTACACTAGATGGATGTGAAGAGTGCTTTTCTTCACGGTGACCTTCAGGAGGAGATATACATGGAGTAGCCACAGGGCTTCCTTTAGGATTCTTCACTTGTGTGCCATCTTTAGAAGTCTCTCTATGGCCTCAAACAAGCTCCTCGGGCTTGGTATGCTAAGATGGACTCCTTCCTTCTATCAGTTGGGTTCACTCGGTGCCATTCTGATCCTAATTTCTACATTCTGCAGCAGGCTGATTCACCCTATTTTTGGTTTTGTATGTTGATGACTTACTAATCACAAGGAGTTCTTCATCCACCATTGGGGCTGTCAAAACTGCCCTTCATGATAGGTTTTTGATGACTGACTTGGGCTTGTTACATTACTTTCTCGGGATTGAGATCTACCAGTCTGCTTCCGAGATCACCATCAACCAGTCCAAGTATGCTCTAGATTTGCTCTCGAGGTTTCATATGGCTGACTGTAAGCCTGCTCTAACTCCCTTTCTTTCTGGAGTCAAACTTGAGGCTCAATGTTCTTCTCCACTTGTTTATGGCACTTTGTTCTGACAGCTTGTTGGGAGTCTCATTTATCTGACTCATACGAGACCTGACATTTCATATACTGTAGGCATGGTCTCTCGATTTATGCAGGAGCCTCATGAGCTACACTAGAAAGCAGCCAAGCGGATCCTTCACTACATTTAGGGTTCTCATAGTTTTGGGGTTCACTACACAGAGGGTATTGAGCTTGACTTGGTAGGCTACACAGATTCAGATTGGGCAGGCGATTCTCAAGATTGCAAGTCTACTTCAGTTTACAGCTTCTCACTTAGTTCAGGTCCTGTTTGTTGGTCGAGCAAGAAGCAATCTGCTATTGCTCTATCTTCTACTGAGGCCGAGTATCGGGGGGCTGTGAATGCTGCTACTGAGGCCATTTGGCTTCAGAATCTTCTCACTGAGTTTGGTATCCAGATCAGACGGCTATCAGTCATATTTTGTGACAACCAGAGTGCCATTCAGATCTCATAGAATCTGGTCCATCATCAGCAGACCAAACACATAGAGGTCCACATGCACTACATCCGGGAGCTCATCCATGGCCACGTCATCGACCTTCGCTACTATCCGACATCTAAGTAGGTTGCTGATATCTTCACCAAACCCTTCACTGAGAGCAAGTTCCTTCATTTGCGAGCTTTGTTGGGGGTGCGGGATGCTTCATCTTCTGGGGGGCTTCTTCCTCTCACTCGGAGTCCTGACTCTCTCTACTTTGGGGGGGTCTCTTCTCTCTCTATTTTGGGGGGGAATTTTATGTACATGGGTACCTCATCAGGCTTGATTTGCTGGGACCCATTTCTACATCCACCTAAGCTTCGCTTATGGGGGGGTGTTAGTGTAGGTTTTTATTTCCTAGTTGGGTTATTTATTTTTCCCTATATTCTTAGGTTTTTTCTACACTTCTATTAATCTCGCTTAGGTTAATAAAGCATGTCTTGTTAGGTGAGTGGTTGCGAGGTGTCACCTTCCTACATGTGAGCATCCATTAGCTATCTTGGGAAGATACTTTGCTATCTTTAGTCTGATAGATGGTTGCTCCTCATTGGTCGGTGTTGCCACCTCCTCCCTCTTCCTAGTCTATATAAGCATGCTACCTGGCTTGTATTTGACATCTTTTGCTTTTGCATCCTCTTAATGCTATTTTGCTTCTAGCATTTGCATTACTCTCTTGGAGACTAACTCTCTATTGCTATTTTGATTTCGTATCGTTTGCATTCATAGTTTAGATATCTATTCTTTGCACTAGTTTTCTGGGTTAATAATCTTTTCATATTCTAACACATCTTAAATGGGTCGATTGCTAATCGATCACGGATCTCAACCAGTATAAGAAAATAAAAGGAAAATAGTCAATAATGTGTCTGACAGGAATTTCCTAATCATGATCTGGGGATTTATATCAGTTTTTAATTAATTTAAGATAATCTAGATCTAAGAAAAAGACCAATTTCAGACAATCAAACAACCAAACAACAGCGTCAATCAACATGGTACTAGGCGGCTAGAAGAAAGGTATCGACCAGGAAGATATAAGTGGCCAAGTTAAATGGAGTGGCCAGATTCAAGGAATGTGACGACCCTGTCAAGGAATTGGCCAGGAAAGATATAGGCAACCAAAAGAAGACTACGACCATGAAGAAAAACAAAACGAACAACGCAATGATAAGAAGGTCGACAGCCAGGCAAGGAAAATGGCTTAGACAAGACAAAATTTTGACTAAAGCACAACATTCAATGCCTGAGAACTTATAATTTACAACTTCAAAACCATGATTTCAATACACACAAACATGACATAAAAACCTAAAAAAAGTAGTCAACTTGATGAAGAATTTGCAAAAGAACTGCCACTGCCTTTGTTTCTCTCTCCTATCATAAACTCCAATTCTCCTTCCTGCCACTCACATAAAATAGTTCTCTCTGCAATTTGTGGATCCTTTCTCAGCTAAGCAATCTACTCTTTTAACAAAGTTTTTCTTTTCTTATTTTTGGCAGTCCAAGATTAGGTTTAGAACTCAAGTCTCATTTTTTAGTTTGCATGAACATTCAACCAATAAAATTGGAGAAACAATGCCATTTAAAACAGTATAATAATAATATCTTTTGTAACTTAATGTCGCATGGGTGAGATAAACATATATTTAATTCTTTTGTTTACCCATCTAAATATAATAACACTATTTTTAATCTAATTTAACTATTGTTATTAAAACAAATTCAATTAAATAATCAAAAGAGAAATGCAATATAATATTGCATATATATATATATATATATTTATTTATTTATTTATTTATTTATTTATTTATTTATTTTTAAGGAACATATTGTCTTCCAAACATCTTATAAACTATATTTTATTATTTATTTAAATAACTCACAATACATCATTTGAATATATTTCGAAAAGATATTAAGTTAAAGTACTCACATCATGCATTTGAAAATGATTTAAAAATTATGCATTAATACAGTGAGAACCATTCAATAATGCATATGCAACTACGTGATATGTGTGATTGCATCAGGGTAATCCATCCATCATTTCTTGCCAAGTGGCTAGATCATTTCTACCTCGGCCATGCTCTCGTCTTCGATGAGTACTTGCATCCATTTGCACTCAACTCGACGTCAATAGGTTAGTGTCTCCAAAAATATAGCCAAAGAAAATCATTGTATCATATCTACAATATTCAATATTTAAAACAATTTCCAATTTTCATCAATATATCTCATAATAATTACCTCCACATATGCAAAATTACTTAAAGTAAAGTCAATCACAATAATTGTTCACTAAACTAGAATGATCATATTGTTCATAAAAATGAGACGTGACAAATTTAGGGTTGTAAGAAATCATGTGACAAAAAATAGAAAACTAGAAATTAAAATAAATAAAAGTAAGTTGATTTTTGGAGTGAATAAATAGTTATCCACTATTTTGATAATAACTTTTGAACAATAATTCAAAATCACGTATTCACGGATGCCTTAGAAATAGGATGATAAAATATGAACTAGGTCATTGTCATAATTTGCTAAGTCAAACCCATGAATTATAAAAATGACCCAAATCAAATTCACAAATTATGAATATAAAGCTACAAAAAAAAGAAACTTTGACCCCATCCAAATGTAGACCCATTGACTAATATTTGCCTATTCCTACAAGAAAAGATGCTTGACAATATCCTTTTGGTATCTTATTAAAATAGAATTTTCTCTCTATGGCAATCTCCTACAATACTCAATGAACGACTTTTGGAAATGACCAAAGACATCAATAATGCATGAAATGTTCCCTAAAATGCAATGCATTTATATTTACTCTCTTATTATGATGCAATGTTGTAATAGAGCTCTCTTGATACATGTAGATATCTATGCTTTAGGGTTTCATATTATATATAATGAAACTCATGTATATATAAAAGCAAACACTAAATATATAATGAAATCGATGTGTGTGTGTGTGTGTGTGTGTGTGTGTGTGTGTGAAGCCTGTATAAAAATGAACCCTGAATATATATAGGTTAAAAATGAAACCCTAAAAACTAAACATTGAATATATACAGGTTAAAAATCAAACTCTTTATATATATATAACTCGTATAAAATATGAACCCTTACTATATACGGTTAAAAATTAAAACCCTCGATATACATGGTTGCCATGTAAAATATGAAGCCTAAATATAAATGGGTTAAAAAATGAAACCATATATATTGGGGTTTTTATTTTTTAACTTGTATACAAAATGATAGACATATAAATTCAAAACTTGAATAAAAAATTAAACAAAACCAAATTCAGAAGTCATATGTAAAATGATGACATAAAGATAGGTGAAATGAAAGACATGAATAATTCAGCCAAAGGAATGATGAAAGGAAGACTCGTTTTAGTGGAAAAGGTTTGACCACATGGTCGAATGATTAAAAAACAAACACATAAAAATAGTCACAAATCAAACCAGTACCTCATAGTCGATTGGAAGGAGAAATGATGAAGAGTCATTACTTGCAATGCCAATGTCAACACCTTCAATAAGTGGAGAGGACTCAGCGAGCTTCTGGGATGATGAAGAATGCAATAGCCATGAAGGACACATGTTGAAAAATGATTAGGGTAAAAAACTAGGTCTTTCAATGGGTGCAAAAGCGATTATGTATTCAGACTTGAAATGTTATAAAGTGGATACTAATAGGAGTGTGGTCCATGACAACACAATTCCCTAACATGGCCTTACGAACCAAAAAATGGCCATATGAACTTTTATTGCGTTAATTTGAATTAATTAGGTGTAACAATAATTTTTTTATATTTTTTTCCTTAAATATATATGCACATAAAACAATATTAATTGGAAGAGTTGTGCAACTATTTTGGTGATCATAGTGCATGATTACTAAGACGTCTATACATGGGTATCAGTCAACACCTTCAAATGATCACTTCAAGACCTATATGCACATAACAACTCATCTCACGGTCATCGTAACTACCCTTGAATTAACAACTTAGGTACCACATCAATGACACTTAAGAGCTGATCAATGTAAGAAATCAATTCATCAATGTGGCTCATCATTTTCACTGTATCCATATTACTGATAACATTTTGATAATCTTCTTGGGAAGATGAAGATGAATAACAAAAGGAAGTGTTACCCATTATTATCTTATTGAGCTTGTGAAAGAGGGGAGCGGGGAAAAGAAATTGAACAAGATATGACTTAAATCATATTGCTTAGAATTTTACAAATGAGTGTGGTCCTGAGATTGACAGCCTTTTATATATTCTTTTCTTTTGGTGTGCTCAAGCTGTAAAGGAAAGGAGGAGCATCTTTTCAAACTTATTTTAAAAACAAATCGAGAATAATTAAATCATCTTTTGGTGCGCTCAAGCTGTAAAGCAAGCACACTAGCTATAAAGAAAGGCAGAAATGCATCTTTCGTACGCTCAAGTTGTAGAGGGGACAAGTGTGAAATTCCTGAGATCGACAGAGATAAGTTTTCCAAGCATAGATAAAACTAAATTTCATTGTTAATTTAACAAATGCAAATTTACACATATAAAGCCTCCATTGGAGAGGAATCATGGAGGAATTGCGGTGAGAGAGGCTTAGTTAGCTTCACATACAGATGCATGCGATCCCAAGTTATCCATCATTCATGGAGATGACTAGAGTTGGAATTAATCACTAATACCCCCCATTAATTCTAACTAAGAAGAAAAGAAAAGCCTAATGAAAAGAATGAGGAAAGAGAGAAAACCCAGTGGGAACAAAACCCCCCCCTCAATATCTGACTAAGGAGACAAGCCAATATAGCCAACAAGGATGGGTCCTGGCATCAAGGCCATTTTAGGTACCCATGTACATATAAAATTCCCCCACAAATATAGAGAGAATATAAGAAAAGAAGATATGAATCCCCCCATAATGAAAGAGCTCCCGTGCAAATGATGAACGCCTGAAGATAGAATATGATCCACTACCTGCAAACAACATTTCTCCCCTTAGGAAGAAAAGGATCCACTAGTGATTGGAGAAGCCAATCCAAAAAGATGGGTGTTACTGGAATCCAAATCCAGATGATGTGTGCCTCTAAAAACTGCTCACATGTCCACACGTCAGAAAGCGATGATGGCGATCGAAGATCCTGTGAAGACTAATATAGAGAAAGCTGCAAAGGCGATCAAGATGGCGGGCCAACAACGTTGATGTGGCTGTCAACAAAGAGGAGAGATAATCCCTTAAATGTGTCCTCCAAATCTGAAATGCGAGTCTCCATAAACAAGTTTGAAACTCCTATCAAGAGATCATCCCAGAAAGTTAAATTAGGAATACTATGGATGTCCTGCTGCAAGGAGCCATTGGAAGCTTTCGAAGAAGCATCACAGAGCTCAGACATAGCAATAGATGCAAGGACAAAAGAGTGGTCCTCAAAGAGAAGCCATATGTCCTCAATTGTGTCATCTAGATCCAAAATGAGGGACTCTACAAACAAAAAAGAAATGTCTGGTAGAATGAGGTCCCAATGTACTGAATCCAAAAGATCTTGCTGCAAAGAATCATTGGAGGCTCTCGAAGAAGCATCTCTAGAATCTAGATCTGCAACAAGTATTGTTGATGGGGTATCAATTAACTGATCATCGATACTAGATGTGTCCATATTAGATGAGGCAGCATAAGTCTCAATATCATCAATAGCCTGGTTTTCCAAGAAAACATCACTTTTAGATGAAGATTTAATGTCTCCATACAACTATTGGATGATGATCCAAGCAGTAGAAGGGCACTCAGTGTGCTCTATGTGATGTAGAGTATCCTTAGAAATAGTAAGACATATTAGTCCATAGACTATGTCATTATTATTAAACCATCCATTCTTTTCATCATAATTACTTGGCTCAAGAATGAGTCCAAGGAGAGATCCTGCTCAAGGCAATGATTCTTTATCCCTCGTTTCCAAGGAAAAAAGTTCTCTGAAGTTAGCCTAACGATAGAATGATGAAAGTGATATTTAAGAGACATAATTTACCTATGAAATGACACTTTATAAGTTGAGTGTGTAATTAAACCCCCAAATTGCTTGATTTACCCCCTAAATGTGGCACTTTATAAGTTGAGTGCAAGTCTAAGTACAACCCCCTTTTGTGAAATTTGCCTAATTTTTAAATGCCCCCCTAGATTTGCATGTAATTTCTATAGTATTTTTTGGACAAAAGAAAAATGTCTATTGTCAAATACTAAATGTATACGCCTAAAAATGACATGATTTAGTCTAAATAAATATTCTTAATATTTATTCCCTTCTTATTTTCTTCTATCAATTAAATAAATATTCTAAGTTTATTTGATTGATTCATTATCCCATAATTAAATAAAAATCAATTTATTTAATTAAATTTCCTAAATTCTTCTAATGTCTCACATAATTAAATAATCTTAAATTATTTAATTAATCATAAATTCCTCTATCCTAAGTCCTAATTTCATAAATCCACCTCATCTTTCCACCTCACCTTTTCCACCTCACCATGTTGCACATGTAATTAAATATTTCAAATATTTAATTAGCTAATATTCCCTCACCCACATGTCCTATTTCTTCTCTAATCAAAATTAGTTAACTCATCAATCAAAATTGTTAACTAATCAATCAATTCTGTCAACTCCTCAATCTATTTGGGTAACTGATCAATCAATTCTGTCAATCCCTCAATCCATTCTATTAACTCTTCAATCAATTTTGTTAACTACCCTGTTACATGATGGAAGTGGGACACTTGTCCTCTTTCTATTCGTTGCACATTCCTCAACCGTTCTCAACCATTGATCTTCATATATCTTCTCAACCATTGATCTTCATTCTCCCAAGTCTATAAAAGAAACGTCATTCTTCCATTCTTGGTATCCAGGCTATTCGTATTGTTACTCTGCAGAAATTCACTAGCGCGCCTTTGGCATCCCAATACAATTTTCTTGAGATCACCCAAAGCTTTGAAACTCCTCTTCATTGCACATTTATCACCACAACCATTCACTATTGACATTCTTGAAAATAGCAAAGGAGTGCACTCTCTGAGGGCCTACTTCATACAAATAAGGACGATCTTGATAGGCAACAATAGAAGTTTCGATTCAAGGAAGGTTTGCATTGTTTTATTCATTGCTTCATTTTATTCAATCTTCTTGGTTTCACTATTCTATTGAGTTATGGGTATTTGATGTTGTTTGTTTCACATTCATTGTTGGTCCTATTTTACCCTAACATTTTTGGCGCCCACCGTGGGGCCTTGCCCCTTTATCTAATCAAAATCTGAGCTTTTTTTTTTAAGACAGGTTCCGTACAGACATTGCACAGGTTAATCCGGTGCATTTGAACAAATCCGCGGTGCTTGTGTCCTCTGTTCCGGCACATATATTCTTCCTGTGCATATGTTATTTCTTACTGTGCTTTTAAACTCAGTTATGACGCATATATTCTTCTTGCGCATATGTTATTTCTTACTGCACTTTTAAACTCTGTTACGACGCATATATTCTTCATCCGCATATGTTATTTCTTACTATGCTTTTAAACTCTGTTACGACGCATATATTCTTCCTGCGAATATGCTCTTTCTTTCTGCGCTTTTAACCTCCGTTACGGTGCATGTGTTACTGCACTTCTGTTGACTATTTCTGCGCATTTAGTCACTGAAGTGGCGCTTCTGTAGTAGGCAATGATTCTAGAGTTTTTCCAAGAAGATTTTGCTAACACTGACATCTTTGCAGGTATTCTCTGGAGCTGTTTTGCAGGATAGGTTCGGGTTTAGTTTCATATAGTTGCATTTTCATAGCTCACACTTCACTTTCTAAAGGGATAGTAAAACAGATACTCATGCAAAATCTCACATAGCCTTTAATTAGGAAAGAGGTAACTGGATCATTGCTATCTGGCATTGCAACATTGCTATCTTTTCACAGTTATTGCTATCTAGTATAAAACTGAACTCATCATTGCTTTCTGGGTTAAAATTGTACCACTGCTATCTTGATTGACCAACATTTCAAAGTTAACTATTCATGCTACGTGGATTAAAACTGAACTCATCATTTCTTTCTGGGTTAAAATTGAACCATTGCTATCTCGATTGACCAACATTTCAAAGTTAACTATTCATGCTACATGGATTAAAATTGAACTCATCATTGCTTTCTAGGTTAAAAACTGAACCATTGCTATCTTGCTAAATCACTTCAAAGTTCTGTGCTTGCCCATTTAGTTTTTCTACTTTTAACTAGGTTGGATTAATCAGTGTCTTCCATGCTTATCGAATGACAACAGGCTTATGCTCTCCCCTTTACTGGGTGACCAGAATGCCAAACTTGTTATTCCATTTGTTTAACCTTTAGAGGGGTCTGCCCTTGGATGCACGCCTGTCCAAGTGGGAACGACCCTGAGTGGAAATAGGCTAAAAGCCAAGCCCTACCAATCCACTTAAAATAAATGTGCTTGAGGTGAAAACCTCCTGCAACAAGTGCTGCTATGTTACATTGATGGCCAACCTCCCCCAAAACTCTCTAAGGTGCAACCCTTTGAGGCTGGGAGACTCCATAATAGAGAGTAGTGTCACCGCATGTGTAACTACTTGAACGGTTGCCCGCATTAAACACCTCTTGTTCTAGTGGCCAAAAACCCTTGTAATGCATTTCTAGCCTAAGATTTTTGTATTTTCTTTTGTTCCTTTTAGTCCAAAATAGAGTCAGAAAAACCATAAAAATTCTTTGTGTTTGCTATGTTTTCTTGCCATTAATTCAGAAAATCAAATCAAGAAGACCTTTTTTTGCAACCAAAGTACCACAAACATCGAAAAAATTCCAAAAATTGCAAAAACACTGAAGAAAGCCAGAGTGGCGCATCCGTCCTCTGTTCTTGCACATCTGTGCCGACCTGCGGTGCATTTGATTAGACTTCCTACGCTTTTGTTGTCTGTTACTGCGCATACATCTTTTACCAGTCCAGGGCATATACTGCAACCTGCTGCGCACTTATTAAATTCTGTTGCGCATCTATTTTGGTGCATATAAGACAGTGAGCACTTGCATAATTTTCAAGAGACAAAGTTTACCAGTTCTGAGTACCCATTTTAGCTTAGCTCCAAGATTAGAGATTAGGTTCTACCTTGCAGTCAATTTTCATCCATTTCGTCCAAAAAGTCTCTCTTTCATCAATCATCCCATCCGCCTTCTATCAGGTCCTTCTAGTCCCAAAGTCAGAATATCCCACATTAGATCAGCGTAGGTCCCTTTTTCATATCATTGTGAATTCAAGTAAACCTAGTAGGTCATAGAACTTTGCTAGTGGTTTGTCACACGACTAGTCCTTACACAGTAAGACAGGTATCGAGTACCCTTACTGGTTGCTACCGTCTTGTATCCGCTGCCTTACTTGAAATCATTGAGCGAGAATGTCTTTTATCCAAGTCTTGTCCTAGGTATCCTATTCACAGCAGTCTCCATCGGCACCTTGCCAAAATTTTTGGTCCCAATCCACTTCATCTCGCGTCACCTTGCATGGTTCTTACTAGATCTTGGTACAAAAAGCAACTTGAAATGGCTGGCTCATCCAACCACATCGTCACACCTCATGATAGTGATGAAGATATCTCTCACAAAGATTATCAAGGAAGCATCCAAGATTGGAAATTCCAACGCCTAGTAGAAAAGGTGCTTCACGTAGACCCTCATAAGTATTTCTACAATCTTGCTAGTATTGGAATTAAACTACCTGCAGATTTTGATATAAGCTCAATCATGGAAAACATGGAAAATGATCACGAAAAGGAAAAGAATGCCATAGACCCAAACGCAAATGATAAAGGAAAACAAACCAAGGATTAAAATACTCCTATGGAAGACATGAGGAAACAACTCAAGAATTTAACGAAACAAATGTCAGACCTCAAGACAGGTACAAACACTAAAAACTACTCCCTGGAAGATATTGCACCATACCCCTTTGACAAAAGTTTGATCATGAAACCATTCCCCTATCGATTCGAAGTTCCTAAATTTAAGAAGTACAAAGGGAAAGGGGACCCTAGAGACCATATAAGGGAATTCAACGCAGCATGTTTGGAAGTAGCTCACAATGAGACGTACTTAATGAGACTATTCCCTAGGTCTCTAGGTAGCCAAGCTATGGAGTGGTTCTCACGGCTTCCACCGGGCAACAAAACTTTTGATAAACTAGTCAACAAATTTATCATGCACTTCTCTTACAATATCGAACACGAAGTATCTATGCTAGATCTATGCAACACCAAACAAAAGAGTGGTGAGTCATTCGCCACCTTCCTACAACGATGGAGACAACTAGCAAGTAAGTGTTCTTACGATATACCTGAGAAGCAGCTATTGGAGATGTTTGTCCATAACCTCAATACCGATCTTAGCTATCAAATACAAAAACAATGCCCTACATCATTCTCAAAAGTCATTGAAATGGGATTGTTCATCGAAAAGGATATGATCGCCAAGGGGGCAATCAAGTTATACAAGGACACACCTACCTCCAACTACATGATGGACAAATCAAAGTTTTGGACCAAGAATAAGAATGTTGTGAACAATGGGGTAGTGGATGCCAAGATGGAAGCTCCCAAGCAACAACCCATATTCACTCTCAAAGGAGAAGCAAACAATGTTGCACCCAACAAACCATTCTCTCAGGAACCAAGACCATGGTTCAGTTCAAATCTAAGGCGAAAGTTCACACCGCTGGGTGAGTCTCAAGAATCTGCATTAAGGAAGCTGTTGGCTAACAATGAAATTTCTCTACCGCCAACAAGTGATTATGAGCCTATAGTCAAACCTCCCTATTGGAAGGATACAGACTATTGTGAATATCATAGAGGAAGGGGGCATACAACCAACAATTGTATCCATCTCAAAAATGTTATCCAAGATGTGGTTGATCAGAATCAAGGGGGAACCCAACAGCATACCTCCAATGAGACACATGTGGCTTATAGGGATCCACTTCTAAATCACAACAGGCCGTACAACAACAATAACAACAATGACCATAACAACAATGGCCATAAGAACAATGACAATGCCAACAACAATCACAACAGGCCAAATCAAAATAGTGGGAATAGTAATGCTAACTATGCAAGTGTGCCATTTGACTATACCATAAATTGCATTTCCGAGCATGTCCCGCAAATCAATGTCATCACGCCCAACCAATAATTGGGACCTAACATAACTGGTTGTAGTATCATTACCCGCAGTGGTAAAGTCACACTTAATACCGCCCCTCCAAGGTCATCGCCTTCTCAATCCAACTTTCGTCAGTATAATGTCATAGACCAATTACAGAAAACTCCAGCCCACATTTCTATCTTGGAGTTGTTGCGTCTATCTCCTTCCCATAAGGAGATCCTTGAGAAAGCCTTAGTGGAAACCACTGTCCCCACTAACTTGGCCCAAGAGAAGTTTCAGACCATGGTAGGTAATCTGACCTCCTCAAGCTCCATATCATTTACCGAGCAAGATGACCTCTCTGTATCTCAACCTCATAACACTCCTCTACATATTGTCGCCTTCATCCACAAGCACCGCATCAAGAGGGTTCTCATTGATGGGGGGCCAGTTTAAATATTTGCACGTTAAAGCTAGTCCTTGCATTGTGGTTCTCTAAAAAAGTAGTTGATCCAAGGAAGAAGATTACTATCAAAGCATATGATGAGGAAGAGCGAACTACAAATGGAATAGTAGTCCTACCCATACGAGTGGGACCAGTAATAAAAGATGTTGTGTGCCAAGTCCTTGATAGGGAGCTCGCTTATAATATCCTTCTAGGGAGACCATGGATTCATGCCATGAAAGTTGTGCCCTTGACTTATCACCAATGCATAAAATTCCCGCACAACGGCAAGCAAGTCACCATCCAAGGAGACCCTGACCCCTTTCAGCATTGCAACTCCTTCCTTGCCAAACCTGATTACATCATACCAAACAATAGAGCATCTATATCCCCTATCCCACAGCATGATCATACTGCCGAAGCCTCCTCCTCAAGGCCCAAAGAGTAGAAAATTACCATAAAAGAAAGCGGAGTGGGAGAATACAGCCAAGATGCCTTTGTCTCCTCGATCTTTTGGCCAACCCAAACATTTTCCAAAGCCATCTGCTCCTCCTATAGTTCCCGCAACTCCTTTGTAAAATGGGGGACCTTATCTGATGAATCAGAGGAAAGATCCTACAGTGGCTTTATACTGAAGAAGAGAGCACATCACAAGAACCGCCTAGGCTCCCAACAGAACTCTATGGGCAAGGTGAAACTATCCTACATAAAATGGGATATGAAGGACAAGGCCCCATCGACCTCAGAAAAGAAGGAATCATAGAGCCTATTCAACCTTCTTCATCCTCATTGGCTAGAAATACAAATGGTCTAGGATACAAAGGCAAGGGCAAAGCTAAATAAAATGCTTGTCTTGTGGAAATAACCCATACACTTCAAGAGGACAGCGACACAGACTCCAATGAATATGAGTGGGATGAGCTAACAAAGCATTCCTATGACGACAAAGAGGTCGATACCATCCAAACTTTTAGCCCCTACCGTGAGGGACAAATGCTACCGAACAAACCACTAGAGTCTGATTCACCCATCTCTGAGATTATGGCTTTCGAGGAACGTTCAAGTTCCATCACGATAAACAACTTGGAGGAAAGTACCATCCCGAACACCACCCCTACCTATACTCCTAGCGTATCCATTCACACTATCAATGAATTAGGTCTATCCTCTAACTCCCTCCCTCTTGTACATCCTGAGCTTATTGATTGGGATCTATGAGGAACTAGTCAACTAGATATGTTCCAAAATGATGACGCTTACATTGACTATATGGAACTTAGGGACCACCTACCGAAAGGAGATCATAAAGCTGGTTTCACTATTGAACTTAATACTGTGGCCTACTTCAAAGAGGGTGCCAAGCCTTCCAGTCGCAAAAATATTAAGATAAAAACTAGATCTGACGGTGAAAACTATTTTGCGGCAGTGTCAGATCCCAAAATAGTAAAAAGAAAGGACGCATTCGAAGGTGAAAACCCAACTGTGGCACCTGATGATGGAAAGCTTGACACTCTCCCCATAGACATGCACTACGAGAAATCCCAAATTGTTGTGGAACTGACAGAGCCTGTTAATATTGGTACAGAGGAACAGCCTAAGATCATTCACTTTGCTAAATCTCTTACTCCACCAGAAAAGACCAGGTTTGTACCGTTCTTCAAGAAAAAGAGGGGCAACTTTGCTTGGTCATATGCAGACATGCTAGGTCTAGACTTGAACTTGATTCTACACCATCTTCCATTAGACCCAGGAGTAAAACTAGTGAAGCAAAAGCTTAGAAAGATGCATCCACGTATAGCGCTATTGGTCAAAGAAGAACTCAAGAAATTACTGGAGGTAGGGTTCATCAGAGCTATAGACTACCCGGAATGGATATCCAACATTGTACCAGTATCCAAACCTAATGGCCGCGTCAGAATATGCAATGATTTTAGAGATCTAAACAAAGCATGCCGCAATGATGACTTTCCATTGCCAAATATAGATATCATAGTCGACTTAACTGCAGGGCATACGATGTTGTCTCTCATGGATGGATTCTCAAGTTATAATCAGATCAGGATAGCACCAGAAGATTGACACAAGACAACTTTTACTTGTCCATGGGACACTTTCTGTTTGAATGTCATGCCATTTGGGCTAAAAAACGTAGGAGCCACATATCAACGTGCTATGACGACTATATTCCATGATATGATGCATGTAACAATGGAGGACTATGTCGATGATATCCTAGCAAAGTCACTCACAAGGGAATCACACCTGGATATATTAGAGAAAGTCTTTCAGAGATTAGACCAATTCAAAGTCAAGTTGAACCCAAAGAAATGTGTGTTCGGAGTCACTTCAGGCAAGCTACTAGGCTTAATCGTGTTGGCAAATGGAATAGAGGTGGACCCCGCCAAAGTCAAGGCTATTATGGGCATGCCACCACCCAAGACTCTTACCCAATTAAGATCACTACAAGGCAAGCTACAAGCAATCCACAGATTCATATCCCAGCTAGTAGACAAGTGCCAACCATTCAGTCATCTCCTGCACAAAAACATTCCATTCAAATGGGATGAAAGGTGTGAAGAGGCATTCAACAAACTAAAAGAATATCTTACGAATTCACCCATTCTCATGCCTCCTATTCAAGGGAAACCACTGATACTCTACATATCTGCTACACCTACAGCTCTTGGGGCACTTCTAGCGCAACAAGATTATGAGAATAAAGAAAGAGCCATCTACTACATCAGCCAAACATTAGTGGGCTATGAATTGCAATACTCACAGATAGAAAGATCATGTCTTGTGGTAGTTTTTGCTTCACAAAAACTCTGACATTATATGCTTGCACATCTAGTTAAACTCATTGCAAAAATAGACCCCCTGAAGTACCTACTAAGCAAAGCAGCTCTCACAGGTCGCCTAGCTAAATGGGTAATTCTCTTAAGCGAATACGACATTGAATATGTAGACAGAAAAGCTATCAAGGGATAGATCATTGCTGATCAACTGGCAGATGCACCATTACAAGACACCACACCGATGCAATTTGAGTTTCCAGATGAATCCCTATTTAACATATCAACATATTCCTGGAAACTCTACTTCGATGGGTCCTACACAAATCATGGATCAGGGGCAGGAATCTTGTTTGTAACTCCTCATAGTGACACAATTCCAAAGTCTTACCATTTGTTATTCCCATGCACCAATAACATAGCAGAATATGAAGCCTTGGTAATTGGTCTCAAGATGGCAACTGAGTGAAAAATCCAAGAGCTACATGTCTACGGTGATTCTCAACTTATAATCAATCAAGTCAACGATGATTACCAAACCAAAGATGAAAAGCTTGTCCCATACAAGCAGATGGTTGATGACTTCAAAGAACACTTTGTAATCATCTCTTTCGAATAGATACCTAGGATCGAGAACAAAGCAGTAGATGCCATGGTAACCATTGCCTCTCTCCTCGAGATACCTAAAAATGAGACATGGTACGAGTTCTTAGTGGAAACTATCCAGCAACTAGCTTATGATCTTCCTGAGACCCATTTCATATGCCTTCTAGTTGGATTTGATTCACCTTGGTACGGTAAGATTTACACTTACCTCAAGGACAACATCCTCCCACCCGACCTATCTTCTAACCAATGACGAACTTTTATACGCCAAACCTCTCGCTACACCATTATTGCCGATACCCTATACTGACATGGCCTAGATGGTACTTTACTCTGTTGTTTAGAAAGAGAAGAATCCATAACCGCTTTGCAAGACGTACATGAAGGGATCTACGGAACACACTTTAGTGGTCCTTCCTTAGCCAAGAAACTCATGCGCTT
The DNA here is from genome assembly GCA_027924645.1 of Cunninghamia lanceolata. Classification (NCBI taxonomy): domain Eukaryota; kingdom Viridiplantae; phylum Streptophyta; class Pinopsida; order Cupressales; family Cupressaceae; genus Cunninghamia; species Cunninghamia lanceolata. The sequence goes on along the minus strand of BSBN01000135.1, from coordinate 8,215,649 downwards.
GGGTTCTTACTGGCTGAACATGGAAATGGATTCATATCAGTTTATCAAGAAGTGCAAGCAGTGCCAAATACATGGGAACCTAATACATGCACCAGCTCAAGAGTTGAGACCTTTAACAACACCTTGGCCCTTTTGCTAATGGGGACTTGACCTTGTGGGAAAGATCCATCCACCCTCCTCCAACGGCCATAAATTCATCATAACCACCATTGAGTACTTTACAAAGTGGATCGAAGCCATGCCCCTCACCACCGTCATAGGTAAACAAATCTCTTCATTCATCCTGAATTACCTCATCTGTAGATATGGCATTCCTTCATCCATTATCATGGATAATGGAAGACCATTCAAAAACTAGGATGTCCAAGAGCTTTGTGAGCATTCCAAAATCCAACACCATTTCTCCACTCCATACTACCCCCAAGGTAATGGTCAAGCTGAAGCATCCAACAAGACCATCTTGAAACTTCTCAAGAAGACAGTCAACGATGCTGGCCGTGATTGGCATATCCAACTCAATCCTACTCTATGGGCCTACAGAACTAGTATACGCAATCCCACAGGTGCTACACCCTACGCCCTTGTCTATGGCTCAGAAGCTATCCTCCTCATTGAGGTTAAATTACCATCTCTCAGGGTGTCACTAAAAGGTCTCATATCAGATGAAGAATACAGAGTCTCCAGGTTGCAAGAACTAGAGTTGCTGGAAGAGAGGCGACAGAAAGCCTTTGATCATCTCAAAGCATATCAATAGATGATGTCAAGAAGCTATAACCATAGAGTTCACCCAAGAATCTTTAAGATTGGTGATCTCATTCTTAAGGAGAATCCTTGCAACCAACAAGATAGAGAAAAGAAAGGAAAGTTTGAACCCAACTGGCTTGGGCCTTATGTAATTGTAGCAGCATGTGGATCGGGGGTATATCAGTTGGCAACGTCAGAGGGTCAGTTGTTCAATGATCCGATCAACAACATGCACCTCCACAAGTTCTATACCTAGGAGAACCCCAATGCAAGTGGGGCAGAAAAATACAAACAAATCAAAAAAGAAAAAATGCAAAAAAATGTAAAAAAAAGTCAAAAAATCAAAAAAGTACAAAAAAATCATCCTTTGGTGAAAACCTGGCAAACAGGTGCCTTGGATAGGTATCATGGTGAAAACCTGGCAAACAGGCATCATGTTTACTTTCTAGCTTCTTCGTGCAAATAAAAGCAAGTGGTGAAAACCTGGTAAAACAGGCATTACTTGTGATAAACCATCTCCCTCATCTTTGGGAAACCAATCACCTTGTGTTCGTTCTTCCTTCACCCGTGTCCCATTTTTTTGACCCATATCCGTCCCATAATAAAATCCTGACAGTTACCTATCATGGCTTGATACTCTATCTCTTTGTTGGCCTTGTCAACCAAGGTTTTGTCCCATACCTTATCCATAAGTGTGAGCCTAGCATAGTGTCTCTCATCAGTTCATCCATGGTCCAAGTCCATGAACTACATTGCCTCTGCGCTGTCACGTAGGCAAGGCCATTTTCAATGCGCCCCCGAGGCTTCCATTGTCCCATCTGTCCCGTATCTAGTCCTTCTATCCATCTGAGTCCACCTCCACTTTCTCTCGCCTAGGTCTTAGGTCCGTTAGGGTTTACCCCAAACTACGTTGCCTCTGCGTCGTCACGTAGGCAAGGCCATTTAGCAATGAACCCCTGAGGCCCTAGGTCAGTCCCTTAGGGTCCATCTCCCCAATAAGGATTGTGAAATCTTCTCACCAAGCAAGCAAATGCAAGAAGAACCTGATTCCAAAGCAGAAATTTTAATATGAGGCACTTAACCTATCCAAGGCAAAGCCAAAAAACACTTAAGGTCTTCTAAATGACTTTACTCAAATTATGGCAAGAAATAAACACATCTAAATGCAATTTTTTTTATAAATTGGAAACATGGTTAAAACATTGAGTCTTGATTTTATGCTATCATGCCTTTCTATGCTCCTCGAGGATGCCAAAAGCTAGAGATGCTATGATGAGGGCATGATTATTTTCTTTGTTTGTTGTTTGTGGATTAATCTTTAGTAATGGAAGTCTTGTCTACAGACATGATCGGCAAAAGATCATCGAGGACATCAAAGGTCTAACATGAACGGGGGCAATCCTTATTTGTTGACACGCAAGCAATACTCAGGTCATCTCAGTTCAATTATACCTCGAGGCTTGTATTAGCTTGCTAAAATCAAAATCCATGTAAGAATGCTCAGGTCATATCAGTTCAATTATACCTAGATGCTTGTGTCAACTTATAACATTTCAGAAAAATACCAAAAACATCGCCCAATGATGAAATAAATCACTCCAAAATATTTGCACCGTCAAGATGTCAAAGTAAATAAAACATCCATTATACACCCATTTACACATCCATACATCCGTATCCCATGCAATAAAAGATCCAAACAAGGCAAAGTAACAATACAAAGTGAAGCTTGTGAATCTTTCTATCGACTTCTTCTTCTGTCAATCAATCTTCTATCTGTCATTTCTGTGTCGATAGCATACATTTGGACGTCACAAAAATAGAACATATAGTAGCATATCATATCATATGAGATAGTCATTTACATGATTATAATCAGTTGCATACATAATACAATGCATTAGGTCATCCATATACAATCATCATGTAGTATCAAAATAGAAAACAACCAAAAACATAAATAAATGCAGCACACATAGATACCATTTGCATTCACACACATTACAAATACATCAGATAAATCATTTAAAATTGCATTAGATTATATAAACATCACATAGCATCATATCAAAAAGTTGCATCCAGATAACATCTCATATAGCATCAGATAAAACATCTAAGTCTGTGTGTGCATCACATCATACAATAGAAAAGAATCATAAACTCATAACATATAGAGCAAGCCACATAGCTGCATCGTCATATACATATCATAAAATGAGTCCAAATGTACAATATCATAGTATCTATCTCTGAATCAAAGTCATATACAAAAATACATCCCAATGGATGGTGATAACATGTCTCAAAAGTACAAGTGTGGTACAAGTTTACCCTTGCTGCTGTGGACCACCACTGCCAACAGTGTCTCCTCCTCTGCTAACCCTTGACTACTGTGGGCCCATCACAGAAGCTCCTGACCTCGAGGGACCTACTCTCTGGGAGGCCACAAACTGGCTCCTATAGCTAGAAACCCTCTGACTCGCCGGCATGGCACCATGATATAAACCTTGATAGTATTGAACCTAAGCCTGCGCTCTAGCAAGCTCAGCCTGCTCCTGTGCTAGCTGTGTCTGTGCTTGTGCTAACTGTGTCTGTGCCTGCTGCACCTACCCAACCAAGAAACTGGTCGCTACATCTATCCCCAAGACTGCCAGTGCAATATCCCGCTCTACACGGATAACTCATATCCATGCGTCTACCATATCTCTCTCTGGCCAATCCCATAATCATCTCTGTGTTTATCTCTCACCGGTTGTCAGCTCTCCTAAGATGCGCCCTCAGCTGTCTGATCTCTCCCCTCAGGGTGGCTATCGCCCTCTCCTATGCATCTAGCTGTGTAGGACCCTGAGCTACCTCTGCCTGTCTCTGCCCCTGTGGCTGAGGTCCCTGCTATTGTACCACCTACTGGGGTGGCGGCATCTATGCTTGCTGTGGTACCTATTGTGCAACCTATGATGGCACTATTTGCTCAGCCTGAGACAATCCCTCCCCACCTCTCCTCCTCTATCTGGGTCAACCTCTGTCATCCCCATCATCTCCTCCGTCTCTACCACCCCCTCATCCTCCTCTCCTCCCCCTCCTCCTCCAGCCCACCTAGCCCTCGTCATCTGAGTCTGCCTCATCTATGCCAGGCATCAACACCCCAGGTCCTGAGTATCTCAGAAACGGGTGTGCGGTAAACTAGTCCTCATAATCTTGTGTCACCCCTGCATCTATGATCGTCCTCCTCATGTCCCAGGCAACGTATGGCATCTACCGAAACTCAGCTAGTGCCTTCTCATAGGATGCCATCGGCCCCCATCTGTACCTCTCGGTATGTGTCCTAGCAAACCATGCCTGCCCCTGTGGCATGCCCTATCTCCGCCCAAACTACCTCTGTACCCGGCTAACTATCTGCCTCTCCAGGATAAAGCGTGTCTGTTCTATCAGCTATCACGTCTAGTAGCAGTAGGGAAGCTTGTCTGCCTCGTCATCCCATGGCTCACAGTCTAGATATGGTCGCCACTCGACCACATCTACTCCATCCAATGCATGTCACCAATACTCTAGCTTCCCCAACCTGTGCTGGGAAATCACTCCTACATAGCCATAGTTGTATGGCTCTCCTCTCTGTCTCTCAAACAAGTGGATCGGTCTAGTGATCACTATGTGCTCCCATAGCCAAAACTGTAGAAGTGACATGCCTGCAGATAGACTCGTACTCCTGTGATATACCACCTGGTGCATATCATGGTATAAATGAGAAAGTACACAAACTCCCCATGCATATCGAGTCCCCTCTGTAATCATCCTCTCCATGATCCTACCCCATCCAATGGGGAACCTGTGTGATCTCCTATCGAGGCATACCACACCTTCGATCAGTCCTACTACAATACCAGGGAAGTAGTCATAACACTCGTAGATGTCCTGCCATGGGATAATTTGCCCTGCCAGCTCAGGGTCATCAAACACTCACCTACACTCAGCGAGTCCCGCGCCTCTCTATGGATCATACTCCACTAGGTCACCCTGAATAGGCAAGTGTAGAATCCTGTAAATGTCCTCCAAGGTGATGGTCATCTCACCAGTAGGGAGGTGGAAGGTCCCATCCTCACTGTGGAATCTCTCCACTGCAGCAGTCAGCAATCCGCGGTTCGCCTGAACCTCGGGCATGAAGCAAACATAGTCAAGCCCCATAATGCTGAGTGCCTCTCTATCTATCTCCGTTAGCATATATCTCTGCAGCATAGGCATAAGGAACTGCTCCCTAGACTGAAGTGTATCTTGTATATCCTCCTGCAAACACGCAAAGCAAGGCGTCTATCCAACATGGTAAGTCCTATACTCAACATATCTATGGAAACGTATCAACCAACTTAGCATTTCAAATTGATCAAAATAGTACACTACATCTCTTGACTAGATTCCTGCAATCTCAGAGATAGCTTATCGATTGACGTGTCAAGTAAGACACCTATCGAGTCAATTTGCTAAGTCTTTCGCTTATCTATATCATATGCGCCACAACAAGTGGTAAATGCGCTGTTTCTTGACCTATGCACCACTTCTGGTATATGCGTAGCAGAAACACATGTATGCACCGCCCTAAACTACACATGCACCACTCCGGTATATGCGCCGTTACATCTCGTGCATGCGCAGCAAGATCATGTATGCGCCAACTTATGTTGCATATGCACTGATTCTACAAATGTGCCACTTTATTTCATGTATGCGCCGCGAAACAACGAATGCACCGTTTCGGGCAACATATGCGCCGCACTGGCTTTCAGCGCATCTATTTTCCCTAATTTTCTCCTAGCATTTATGACCCTCAAACGCGACCCTAGGGAAAGTTTTTCAAGTGACATACCAGGGGTCCTGCCTCTGCTGGCTGGTCGAATCGACGAACGCGCTCGAATCGATGCTCCTCGCATGGAATGTCCATCCTCGTGTTGACTGCTCTAAGCTCTCCAATGCAAATCAAACCAAGACAAGTGTGCAAATGAATTGTCTTGTGGACCCAACTCCTATTTATAGCGTGCAAACCTTAATCTGGCTAGGTGGTGACTACGACTACTTCCCACACCCATTTTTCTTCCAGTTTTCTTCTCATTTCTCTGAAACGCGTCTTGCTCTCTTCCAACCTAACCTAAACCCTTCGTCTCCATGAGATTGTCCATCTCACGCCCTTCTAACTTCTTCCCGTCCAATCTGTCAAGGGGGCATCCTATCGTTGTAACCTATACCAGGGGCAAACTGGGGCATGTATCACCATCAGACTTTTTATTCTTTGAAGCAACGCCGTAAACTGTATTGTATCAAAGAGGGGCAAAATGTATACGCCTAAAAATGACACGATTCAGTCTAAGTAAATATGCTTAATATTTATTCCCTTCTTATTTTCTTTTATCAATTAAATAAATATTCACTTTTTATTTGATTGATTCATTATCCCATAATTAAATAAAAATTAATTTATTTAATTAAATTCCCTAAATTCTTCTAATGTCTCACATAATTAAATAATCCTAAATTATTTAATTAATCATAAATTCCTCTATCTTAAGTCCTAATTTCATAAATCCACCTCATCTTTTCACCTCACCTTTTCCACCTCACCATGTTGCACATGTAATTAAATATTTCAAATATTTAATTAGCTAATATTCCCTCACCCACATGTCCTATTTCTTCTCTAATCAAAATTAGTTAACTCATCAATCAAAATTATTAACTAATCAATCAATTCTGTTAGCTCCTCAATCTATTCGGATAACTAATCAATCAATTCTATCAATCCCTCAATCCATTCTATTAACTCTTCAATCAATTTTGTTAACTACCCTGTTACATGATGGAAGTGGGACACTTGTCCTCTTTCTATTCGTTGCACATTCCTCAACCGTTCTCAACCATTAATCTTCATTCTCCCAAGTCTATAAAAGAAACCTCATTCTTCCATTCTTGGTATCCAGGCTATTCGTATTGTTACTCTGTAGAAATTCACCAGCGCGCCTTTGGCACCCCAATACAATTTGCTTGAGATCACCCAAAGCTTTGAAACTCCTCTTCATTGCACATTTATCACCACAACCATTCACTATCGATATTCTTGAAAACAACAAAGGAGTGCACTCTCTGAGGGCCTACTTCATACAAATAAGGACGATCTTGATAGGCAACAATAGAAGTTTCGATTCAAGGAAGGTTTGCATTGTTTTATTCATTGCTTCATTTTATTCAATCTTCTTGGTTTCACTATTCTATTGAGTTATGGGTATTTGATGTTGTTTGTTACACATTCATTGTTGATCCTATTTTACCTTAACACTAAAAAAAATTAAATGCTTTTTGGAGAGAGATATTTTTCTTTGTCAAAATAAGAAAAATACTTTGCAAACAAATTAGGGCAAAAATTCTCAACAATATGTGTAGGGGCAATATCAAATCAGAAGAACAGGGGAAATGGGGAAAATGGCGGCCATGCTTCTATATCCAAGCATAAAACAACTCAATACTGGCGGCTTGCTCCACCCCGAAATAGGGGTCTTTGCTGGTCTTCTAGTCATAGCCCCAAACAGGGGTTTCTACTCTTCCCGTTGCCCTTGCAAGGCAACTCTATCCAACAAGAACGTTTGACTGGTTTTGAGGGAAACCCATGATGAGCAAAAACATTTGCACGCAGGGAAATTTGTAAGATCTATCCAACAAGGATTGCAAGATGCAAAAAATGCTAAGCAACCAATCTTGTGAATAGGCAGTGAGAAAGAAGATCTCAGCCAGAAGAATGGCGAGCTGCAATGGGCAAATGGGAACAATCAAAACAGTGATTATGGCTTGAAATTATCTCTGAATTGCTCTAAAACCATGTGAAATCCCTGAGATCGACAAAGATAAGTTTGCCAAGCACAGATAAAACTGAATTTCATTGTTAATTTAACAAATGCAAATTTACACATATAAAGCCTACGTTGGAGAGGAATCACGAAGGAATTGTGGTGAGAGAGGCTTAGTTAGCTTGACATACAGATACATGCGATCCCAAGTTATCCGTCATTTATGAAGATGATTGGAGTTGGAATTAATCACTAACAACAAGAACATATTTTATTTTATAATCTTAAGATTCTTACGCTTACATTTTATTTTATTTTATATAAAATATTTATATAATAGAGCTAAATCTAGAAAAATGTAATAATGAGATTTAAATAAAACGAATTAATTTTTACACTATTCCTTCACTAAAAACAACATAATCAATTCAAACCAAAACCTAAAAAAAAGTCATGGACATAATTTTTTCCCAAAAATAAGCACTCTAATCGATAGTAGTTGTTCAATCGATCTACTCATCCAGAGGGTTAGATAGACAATTCGCTCCACTACAACCGCACCTCTAACCTTTTCACCGGTCCTTCTCCACTAACAATGGAACGAAGGAAAAGACAAAAATTGAAAGCCATGCCGTAAAAGATTTTTCACGGCAGGAACGTTGCACGAGGATAATGGGATTTTAAATAATGCATAATGATATATATATTTTGAGTATTATATTTTAAAGTTATATATTTAGATTAATGAGTATAGATATTTATTATTTATTTAGTTATATATGTTTTATATATAAAAATAATAATACAATAATTATATATATTATATAATGTAAACTATTAAATTATTATAATAATAATATAAAATTGTATATAAATAATGGTCCCACCAACTAAAAATAAAAATGAGAAGTGACTTCAGGGAATGAGTGATGGGTACAACATGATTGTGGAAATATTAGCTGTCTTCTTAACTCCAAACAATTAAAATATGTTATTGAATCTATTTTTAGTACCTGCCTTCGGCTGGTACTATTGCAATGAGTTCACACTTATCTAGTTATTAATCTATTGATTGCAACAAAAAAATTATAAATGCGGAGAAAATTGGCAAGTAAACAAATTATAAACAAATTATGAACACAGTTTAAATGGATGGCCAATTAGTTTTTATGAATTTAATTTTTTGATTCATTTTTTTTTTAAATACCCCTAGTCTCCATAGGAATGCTTTTGCCTAGAGCGACTTAACCACCTAACCACGCCCTTATCGGCTTAATTTTTTGATTCATTAGTTAAACGTAAAAATTACATTTTGTCAAAGGAACAAAGTTATAATATTAATAATAGTATTAAAAATATAGAGTTCTACACATTTTATTTTATGAAATTAGATTATTTTTTGGATTTCAATTTTATTTACTCTAAGAGTTAAAAATCTACAGTATCATGAAAAATATTCCCCCATGTTATTACATTTTTTATTTTATTCTTCAAACATACAATATTTTAAAGCATTTTAAATTATCATAGTATTAATATTATTACATTATAATATGAAATCTCCACATAATACACATATGCTTGTAAAGTTTAGTTTTATAGTTAAGGAATATTTGTGTTATTTAATAGGCTTTGTAAAGTTTAGTTTTATAGCTAAGTAAATATTTTAGTGTTATTTTATTTTTACCAAATTATATTATTTTTGAGATTTCAATTCTATTTATCAAAGACATTTCAAAATAAGTTCACATAAATTTTTCTTTATAAATTTAGTTGTGGAAATATAATAGTTATAAATTTGAAATGATAAACAATTCTTTATTTTAGAAAAAAATTATTACTAAACCACAATATTAGATTAATTAAAATAATTAAAATCATGTTATCTAAAAGTACTTACTATTATTACTTAAACAAAAAATTAAGTGACTATGTGTAGTGATCTAAATATGAATATGTTATTGTTATTATATTGTGTAATTATTCTTTAAACTTACAATATTTTAATGCATTTTAAATTGTAATAGTATTCAATATTATTACATTTTATCTAGTATTTCAATTTTATTTAGTTAAAAGTTAAAAATCTAATATCACGCCATGTTATTACATTTTTTATTTTATTTTTCAAACTTACAATATTTTAATGCATTTTCAATTATAAAAGTATTAGTATTATTACGTTTTAAAGAAAATATGTGTGTTATTTAATAGGCTTTGTAAAGTTTAGTTTTATAGTTAAGGAAATATTTTAATCCTAAATTATTTTTGAGATTTCAATTTTATTTATCCAAGACATTTCAACATTCTTCAAAAATTAATTTTTTAATTATTGGAATGCAATTTGTCTATACAACCAATAGCTAATCAACAGAAAAAAAATAACTAAACAAATACTAGTATTAGTATTATTACATTTTAATATCTTAAGGAGACATTTCAAATCTCTATACATTCAACCAGGGCCAACCACATAAATATAAATATGCAGGCTTTGTAAAGTTTAGTTTTATAGTTTAGGAAATATTTGCGTTATTTAAAAGGCTTTATAAAGTTTAGTTTTATAGTTACAGAAATATTTTAGTCCTATTTTATTTTTACCAAATTAGATTATTCTTGAGATTTCAATTTTATTTATGCAAGACATTTCTACACTCTTCAAAAATTAATTTTTCAATTATTGGAATGCAATTTGTCTATACAACCAATAGCTAATCAAGAAAAAAAAATTACAACTAAACAAATACTTTAATAACAACACTACAACGTAGGTATTGGGCACTACGTGGCACTTGTTTATAAATCAATTTTATTTTATATTTAAATACTTCAAAAACCTAAATAATTATTTAAAAACTTTAAAGCTCAACTATTTCTATACATTGAAGTTTAAATTGTCATAATTAAATCACAAAGAAAGAAGTGCCGGAACTCAAAAACAAAAAAATAGAAATAATAATTAATCTCTTTATAATATAAAACTCTGGGATGTTTTCATTTACTATATAATACTCTATGCATACGTAAATTTGTGGACTATTAACATTTACTAATTCTTCAAGGAGAATTACAATTTTAGGAGCTTTAAAAGTTTTTAAATAATTATCAATATGAATATTATAAAATGTATTTTATATTTATATATATTAATAATAAATTTGAATTAAATAGTTTGAATAAAAATAATATTATATTAATATTGATAAAATATTCAAAATTTTGTATACAAATTTAATATGATAATTAATTTATAATATTAATTAAATTATTATTTAGAAACATAGAGGCCTATAAAATTAAAATTAAATAGAAGAATTATAAAGTAACTCTTAATAAACAAAACAAAATAACTCTTCAAAAATAAAATGACTTTGTTATGTTTACTCAAGAGTTATTTTATTTAATTTTACTTTTGAAAAAGAAACCAACCATTATTTGGGTAATTTTTTTGTTTTTTTACTTTGAAATGCATATGGAGGAGAATACATTTGCACATTAATTGATGGTGACAGAGATGATGTAGTGTACATAGTGGACTACGACTCTATAGCCTGCAAGTATCGTACCATTTTTATTTCTTGTGTTTATTTCAAGTGTTTTAAAAACTATTTTTAACAATTAGTCCTATAAATATATTCTATCGCATAGAATAAATATTAGATCCTTAAACCCCATGAATGATACTTTCATATACAATAATAATCCTTAAATACACTTTAAATTAAAAATATAATATCAATTTTTTTTTGTTTCATAAGATTGGTTTTGTATATTAAACTGATAAAAAAAAGATTACATATTGTAGTGCCATTCAGGAAGATGTCTGAAACCAGAGCCCCTAACTAAAATTTCTAATGCTTTTACCATCTAGTACAAACCACGCAGGGTCCAACAAAATTTGACCAAAAAGCCACGCAAGGCCATACATAAAAAACTAAAAATGACCATGCAGGGCCTTTAAGCTTTTACCCTTAACTACATCTGACTATTTACAGACCTATCTTGAACTAGATCACTCAAGAGACAAAATTTGAACTGCACTTATAAAGTAAAACTTTTAGGGTGATTGAAAAAGATTCACACTTGAATACCACCAAAACATGTAGAGATTACTTGGGAACCAGAGGGAGATCATCGCTCGACATTACATGAAACCTAGATTGGAGGCGAAGGTCTGAAACTCAGGGATCCAATCAAACTGACCCCCTACCAGCTCTAATTGCAACAATTTCTTGAGAAAAGACACCCCGACCCCAACCTATTCTCTGTGTTGAAGAACGGTCATTCCTTTCAGGTCCAGTAGAAATGGAAAGAACCTTATTACTTCATCAGGGTCCTATAGACAGGGGAAATCACCGAGTTGATAAATCCCTAGTCCCAGAGAAGTTGCGCCAATGACTTCCTTTAGACCAAGGATTAAGTTGCTTTTGAAGAGAATTCTTACCAATTGCTCTGCACTCTCCTTAGGGGTGTTGGCGTCCAAAATGGCTACTAAGAACCTAGAGACAATGCTAGTGTCTACCAAGTAAAATTCTCCTCCCTCCACAAAACCTTTACCAAGGATTACCTTTACTGCAGCTATAGCAAGGTCGTTGTTGTTTTGTAGAATGCGCTTCAGCCTCTAGTCCGTTACTCTCCCTTTGAACGCCATCTGCCTAACCAAGCTTTCCAAATGTATCAGCGTATCCATCCCCAAATTCACCAAACCTTCTATCGCCACTCACACCACAAATCTTGTTCTTCCTACAATTGAAGCCAAGGTGCAGGAGAAACAAAACTTGTGACTGGAAAAGCAACTACAGAATGAAGGAAGTAGAGCCCACTTTAACCCGATTAAAAACCCCTATGAAACGATGAAGTTTCTAGATTGCCAATTTATTTTGACAAGACTGTCCAACTCCACATATCAGCTTGAGCATGCTCAACAATCACTAATAATAGCAATAATCAGATGATGTGACATCTTGCAGGTTCTCAAAGATTTGTGAGAGGGGAATGTTCCTTCCTACGTGGCACTCCAAATGCTGACTCATCTACCCCCCATACTTTCCACACCCTTTGGTGTGATATAAAAATTAAATATTATATTTAATAAAATAACAAATATATACAAATATTATATATAAAATATTTAACTAACTATAATATTAAATATATAAGATTGTATATTAAAATGTATACAAATATAAAAAAATTAAATATATATAAATATTGAAATTAAAAACTAAACATTATATAGAATATAATATATAATAATGAATATAATATTATCTCATCAATCATTGATTTTAATGTGGTTCTAATGTGGGATAGTGAAAATGTTTCTTGGAACGAAATTTGTATAAATGTTTTATGTTTTGTAGTTTTTAATTAGGGAAGTGAACTTGATGCCAAATGATTTCATAGATCTGTATTGAGCAAACCTATAAAAGTGCCCATTGATGGTAGGTCTAGATTTGTGGATTTGGCTATAATTGATTCCAAATGAACTTTCAATGGGCCAAACATCTGTAGAAATACTATGTAAGCTGAATTTGTTTTTTAGTTATGCTCAAATTTTTTATTTATTTCCAATGATCAAGGGGATAGGTTCTTAGTAGGCAATAATATATATCAGATCACAAAGGGATATGTTGTTAGCTTGACATGCATCATTTTGGGACAAACACATTATTTCTTTTCATTTTTCCCCATTCATTTTCACCTTTATGTTTTCTTTAATTATTTTATATTCTTTATTAGTTGCGTTTTAGGATGTAACTAAGCTAGGATGTATTGCACATATCCATATTGAGGAAGCCTTGATGATAAATTTTTTAAATGTAAATGTTATTTTGATTATGTTTAAATTTATTGACCTATTTTTGATATAATAAAGTGGCAAAAACAAGGGGCTAAACCCTTACAAAACAACCCAAAAATGGACAAGCAAGGCTCACGAACAAAAGGAGCTACTAATAACAACTACAGCATTGACAATCAATTAACAACAAATAGTAAATAGTAGCAGTTTAACAACAGAAAGAAACAAAAAGCAAAGAGACAAAGCTAGGAAAAAACATCCTCCCAACCTTTGGATAGAAAGTCATAAATTTTATCAAATTCTTTAGTCTTCTCTTCATCCATGCCATGTGCAAGGGTATCATGTTCCTGCAATAAATTCAAATTAACTATTGTCGAGCGGCCAAGTATTATGTTTATGAAGCGTCCGAGGGAGAGAAGCTTATGTTCAAGGGATTCCACATAGCTTCTTAGAGCAGATATTTCATCCTCCTGATTGGCACCTTCCTCCTTAGCACCCTTCTCAACAATCATCCCCTCCCCATCTTGAGTATGATCACCAGGCATAGAATCCCCACCATCAGTGTCCTCATCTTGATTATCCTTTTCCTCCACCCCTTCAGTCTCCTCTGAGATCTCTTGCACTTCGATGTCTTCACCTTTAGACAGCTCTCCCTCTTGAGTAGACGTATCTGAGTCACTTTTAGAGTACTCTATCAATTTAGCCTAAGGGGCTGGTTTGCCTACAATTCTGCTGGATCTTCTAACACCCAAAGTGTTACCCTCGGGTCTTAGCTTTAACTGTTTTAGTTTTGGCCTTTTTTGGTGGTCCCTCATTGTCACTTTTTTTATTCTTATGGGTCCCCAAATCCCCCCCTGAGTTAGCGATCTCCACAGTAGACTCCACTTCCTTAAGTTGTTGTTTCTTCAATTTCACACTAATCTTGGAAGTAGGAGTATTAGGGTCCTTTGCAATAGTCTCTTCTAGGGATTCAAAAAAGGAAACCCCTTTCAATTTCTTAGTGGTAGGGGTAGATTCCCTGGGTTTTTCTAAAGTGGTATCGGCAATGGATGGGTCATCCACAAGGATTTCAACAATGGTGGGTTGAATGGGTTTCAATGGACACTAGGCGAGATGGAACTTATACAGGCGATGGATGAGGCCTTGATGAAAGGGGATAGGCCTCTTTAAGGGCTTCTTAGCATGCTTAGCTTTCACATGGTGAACAGAGTGTTCCATGAAGACATCAGATAGAAAGGAAAGCTAATAAGAGCATTTCTCCTAAAGTGGTTAAGAAGGGGAAGGTGGTAGTTGTAAAACCTAGTATAGCAACCCTCCAAGGTGAAATACTTCATCAACAGGTAGCACATAACATCCCATGGCTCTAGTAACTTGGCACGATCAAACCCTCCTTGATATGGAACCAGCTCCTCCCCCTCACACAGAAACAAATTCTAATTTTGGTGGTCCACAACCCTATGTTGTAAACAAGGTAGATAACTGAGAGGGCATGGTGAATCAGTTATCTTAAATATCTTAACTTTCTTTTCTCCTTTAACAATTAGTGCAGCATTAAAACATATAAGCATACATAATCATGAGAGCAGAAATAAAATCAACACACATAACACAAGGATTTTTACGTGGAAAACCTTGTTAAGGGAAAAACCATGGGGTGACTAACCCAAGATTCTATTCTCTGTTAAAAGAATATGAAGTACAAAATGGCACTTGCCAATTAGGGCTCACTACCCGAGCACACTGCTCACAAGAGGCACACTGCCTACAAGAGACTCACTGTCTACAAAGTTTATAGAAGGTAACTAGGTGTTTGAACTGATGAGAGGCATCCACAAATGCTAAAGTTCAATTCTGGTTAGGCTCAATATACTAATCTAACGCACTTCATTCTTCCTCTGCTCTAGTGTTGTTGCTCTGTTACATACTGGACTTGTGTTGCTGCTTCCACACTTATCTTTGCCTTTCTTTGCACCTTATTTCATCATATCTATATTCACACACACCTTCATACTGGAATCCATTAGATATATATATCCACACCAAATATTTCAACAACTTTCTAGTCGGCAACTGGAATACTAAAGATATCTACAACTTACTAATATGTTAGCTGAATCCATGCTTGATATGTGATGCATATCAAAATCATAGACATTGAAGTCATCAATCATGTCATCCAATATTGTATGATCCCTCAAATAGCTTGATCAACATCAATTACTCATCTGGATTGAAGTTTGATACTTTGCCAATTAGTTCTTCCTTAGTCTGCTCTGCCTATCTGAAACCCAACACTCAGATGCTCATATCTTTTCCATGTTTTCTCACCGGAGGCTCAATCTCTGGAATATAGTAGTCATGATACTCCTCTTGACTTGTCCAAGTTTGCAACTTGCTGAGTTACACCATCTGAGAGATCCAGACTTGATTGTCAGACCTTGCTGCATGCTCTGTTCTTGCTCACCGGACCAAAACAATCTTCAATCTGTCTTCCGGTATAGGCATACTATGTGTTGCGGATGTGTGGAATAGACTCTATTGCCATCAATGACAACAATCATGAAGCCACATAGTGTCTCTTGCCAACAATCTCCCCCTTTGGCATTGATGGCAACACTTAGTGAAAAATGGCTAAGTGTCATAGCAAACTCCCCCTTGGTTGATGCTCTGTCTTATGTATTGTTTTATCGGAGCTCCCCCTTTGGCTGGAATCCACATTTTTCACATCTCCTCACTCCCCCTTTGACATCAATGGCAAAGGGCAGAATCCACACACCAAAAATTGCAAAAATTAACCTATATACAGCCGCATATGTATATATACATGTTATACTTACATATACTTAAGTGTATCTGCAAAAGTAGCCTTCAACTGTACATACTTTGTGGCCCAGCTCTGCTTCATCCTATCCAAAATGGAGATGTGACCACTCAACAAGAATGCATAAGCTTCTATCCTTCTTAAGTCTGTCGGATCACTAGTCTGGGCTGTATTCTGAGCATCAATTAAGGCCTCATGCATTGCCTCTAACTTAGGGATAATTATCCCTCTAATTTCACTCATCCTATTTATTATATTCTTCCTTTCTTTCTCCAGCCTCTTTATTTCATTTATAATGACAATGGCCTGGCATTCTTGGTTCATTAGGGATGTAGTGAGGGGATCAAAGTTTTGAGATAAACTTGATAGTTTACCTTCTTACTCTTTCACCTTCTTTTCAATATCCTCTGTCACTTTAGGCCAAGATAGACAAAATTTGTACATGTCGCCACCATCTTTAAGAACATTTTCAAGGCTCTTTATCCCAATATCCATGGTCCTCCTATCATTAGCTATGAGTCCTTGTACTTCAGTGAATCTCTTTCCCAAAAATTCTTTTCAGACCTTTTCTTCTGTCGATTTCTCTAAAGAATCAAAATGAGTGGTGACAGAGTTTACCAGAGATTTCAAGTTACCAGATGGAGAGGCTAAAGGATCCTTTTGAAAGGATGGCATGATCTTCTCTAGCATACCGGATGCAATCTCTAACAGCTCACAGTCTTCCATGTGAGACTTCAAAAGTTTTTCTTTTGCCTTGGCTTGAGCAAAAGATGCTATCTTCATTGTCTAGACCAGAGAGAGGGAATCAAAATTTAGTGGTCCTTGGAATAGTTCTGGTTCATCTATTTCCATCATCTCTTTGTTCAAGAAATTCTTTATTGCCTTTGCAGTGTCTCTTGCTGGAGACTGAATCTTCTTTTCTTTTGGAATCTTTGAACTGTCATCAGAGATCTTCTCTATTTGTTCTTCTTCTCTTCCCTTTTTCTCCTCTTCTTGACTCACTTTCTCCTCTTTTCTTTCTTCTCCTTCAGTTCCTAAATCTATAGTGGGATCCGGAGGAGAGATGTTAACTTCTTCATGAACTTCCTCTTCTGGAACAGAGGAATCCAAGTCCTTAGACTTCTCCTCATCCATCTCTTTTGACCCTTCTACATTTTTCTCGGTAGATTCTTCTTTTGATGCTTTTAATCCTTTGACATCCATGGTAGAAGGTTCTTCATCTATTTCCTCTATGATGGGAAGATTGAATCTTTTGAAGGCATTCCGGAGGATGTCTTATGTTTCTCTTGCTACCTGATCAGTCTCTCCAAGCACTAGTTTGTTCATTCTTGCTTTGCTCTGGAATTCATCCTTGTAGTCCTTAAAGATCATGTTCATTTGCTTTGGAGTAATGGAAGGATAGAGATGGGTATGTGCAGGATCATGATGGGCCAAACTATACCTCTAAGTGGCAATGAAAATACAGAAAATCAGACTTTATCAAGTTCATGTGAAATTTTGAATGGATTATCTATACAATTTGAAAAAGATGTAAGAATGAAATTTGTAGAGAATTGAATCTAGTTTATAGGCTACTAATTTTTTTTTAAAAAAACTAAATTTACTTAGTGAAAATTGAATATTTCAATGAACAGCTATTAAATTTTTCAGAAAAAAAAAAAAAGTGGGTGTCTGTCCAGCCAACCTAACTATGAGTAAAAATATATATATTTTTTTGAAACTTTCAAAATAAGTAGAGGACTCATGTCTGGATGTGATGCATATTTATTTGAATTTTTTTTTTAATAAAATAATTAGTTATGATTTTTTTACTATGACTTTTTTTAAAAAATAAAAAGTAATTTTCCAGCCAACCTAACTCGATAAAAAAAATTAAAATTCAAATTTTTTTTTAACCTATAGCTAGAAAAAGCATAAAGTGTGACGCAGGTTTCGGATCTCAAAAAGGTGAAATGGTTTGAAAGTTATGGATGTTTTTCAATCAGTGTGTCCATCAGGATTTCAGAGACACGGTATATTGAAAATTATTAATAATTATTTAATAAAATGATAACCAAATAAATCTTATATTTTTAGAAAGCTAACAATTTTTTCTATAAACCCTTTTCATTTTATCAATTTTGCATTAAAAAAAAAGTCGTCAGCATGAAGGGTGAAGTTCGAAGAAGAGAATGAAACATTAAAACATGTTACAATCCATAAAAAGTCAACAATCAAAACAGATATCCGTCTTGCTTTGTACCAAAGCAAGACGGATATCAGTTTTGCTTCAGTAAAAGCAACTCAAAATAGATATCCATTTTGAAAAAGGATATCCGTTCTGAAAACGGATATCCGTTTTGTTGATCTATGAAAAATTTTGTACCATTGGTTTTGGATGAAGAGAAGTAACATATTTTGTACCATTGGTATTGTTTCACCGAAGATACAATCCATGGGTATATTGTTTATGTATGCGTGGACATTTCGTGTATATCCTGCTATTGTTTATCGTGGTTGTAAATGGTGAATGTACATGTCAAAGGATACAAAGGTTGACTGGCCATATTGGGAAAATTGGGAAAAGATATGTTAGTCGATCGGTTATAACAAGTCATGTTATGTATATGCTAAATCGAAGATATCAGACTGACAATAGTTATCGAAGAGACAAAGTTCCATTGAGCCGACAACATTGATCTCACCGATCAAGTCATATCGGGGTGACAATCATTAAGTGTCACCGATGGGTTATTTATCGGCACATCCGAAGAACGGTTGAGAACTACACCGATGAGAGGGAGTCACACCAATAGAAGGAACATCGGAAAGAGATGGACTATCAGAGGCAAGAAGAAAAGTGTCACCGATAGAGGTGGTCTAGCCGATGGTGTAGTTCGGTGTTTATTGTTTTGGTGTGAGATACGATATTAGAAATCGAAGAGAATGTCTGACCGATGTAGAAGTCTTATCAATGACTAATGGATGATAAACACATCGGGGAGAGTTATAACATTGGAATGCAAGTAAAAAGTCTCACTGAGGGTATTGGTCTTACCGATAGACAAGGGTGGTGAATCTCACATCGGAGTAAGTGTGTATATATCCTACAATCATCTTATTCCATGAGACCACATTTCTTTAAGGCTTTTTTCAAATAGTTCATGTGTCTTGTCTATGCTTCCACACTTTTTGTACATGTCTACCAGAGCATTTCCAACTAGAATATCTACAAAAATCACACTTCCATTATGCTTTGATGAATGTGCATACCCTATTCCAAAGCTCCCATTTTGGTAGAGGTAGAGAGGATGCTGACAAAGGTTGCAGAATCTAGCTTTACACTTGCCAATTGCATTTGCTTGAAATTTTCTAAAGCCTTTTCAACAAACTCATTTATGCATATCCTACAATAATAGTAGTCAAGGAGACCACATTTCTCCAACTAGACTTCTACCAATTCAAAAAATGTGTGCTTCTGGACCAGTGTTTGGTACAAGAAACATACCAATAGAGTGGTGGCCATAATTCTCCCTCAATTGGAATTAAAAGGTACCCTTTTTCCATCTGAAGGAGGTCTCTCCTTGTTATGCACTTTAAATCTCTCTTTTAGTTCTTTCAAGGGAAGGATTCCACCTTGGTTTGACCAGTTGAAAGCATTGAAGATACTTGACTTAAGAAGAAATGGACTAGAGGGATCTATTCCCAAATCTCTTGCCAATTACTCACAACTTCACTGGAAAAGAATTTCACACAACTTGAAGGGGAGCATACTTGTAGAATTTGGTGGTCTGGGGAAGTTAGAACATCATTGTTTGTCGTACAATCGCCTGAGCGGAAGCATTCCAAATTCTCTAGGAAATTACATGTCTCTACTTGATTTGTCCCTTTACAATAACCATCTCACAAGTGCTCTATTCTCATGTCTTTACTTTGAAGGGAGCATGCTAATTACTTTGATCTGTCCTCTTATACATATCGGAGAACAACGGAGGAGTCACACCGATAGCATAAGCCTGAGCGATGGATTCTACACATCGGTGAGAGGTCCCACATCGGGCTAACAAATTTGAAGGTTACCGATAATGATAAGTCTGGCTGACAATAGAGAAAGGAAGAACATGTGAAGCATAGTTCGATGAGACATTAGAAATGTCTTGCCGATAGTAAAGAAAGAGTGTATTTCGGTCTCGTTTGGACCTTGGGAAGGATATTTTAAAAGCTATTTGAGCAATTGGTGGGTTAATGGGTATTTTACACCCTGTTTGTAAGCTTTTGCTGTGTTGCTCTGCATCACTTGTCTACAACATACAAAGTTTACCTTTCTCACCCATACCTTCAATATATAAAGGACATTAATAGGGAATTTTTAATTTCCACTCAGTCAGTGCAATCTAGGAGAGGATAGATTGTCTAAAGTTGTGATCTATTTCCATTTACACTTGCCATAACTACAACTACTTAGTGTTTATTCTCAACCCCGGTATATGAATAAAATGTGACCTATTGTTCTAATAGGCCTATAGGGACAAAGAGGTGATAAAGCCTTTAATTTTAAACATGACATGGTTTTGATAACTTCCCATATTGGTAAGGTCCTGGATGACAATCCTTTGATGCACCTAATTATAATAGGTGTTATGATAGTCCTTGGTATCTTTTCATTTCTTTCTTGAATGGCCTACAAATAAGACATAAGACATATTAGATCCTTCATAAATAAGAATTCTCATACATTACATTTAAACTTAAACTCCCTAAGCATCCATCAATCCATCCATTAATATCAAAATGCCATGAATATCCTATGATCAACCATTCTAATTCCTAGGATAGTCATATATTGCAATTTTGCTTCTCTATACTAAAATAGCCCAAGGAATATCTAACCTTGAATTTGTATTTTAACAATCTAATGTCTTTACGAATAACATTGAGCCTTCTTTTGGGACAACATTTTTGCCTTTAAAAGCTCCTCATTTGATGATAGCCTAAAATCAAATAATGGCTTATATCCAGAGCTTTATTAAGTTGATACCTAGGTGGATTAGTGTGTAAACATTGAAATTAGATGGTAATTCACAAGTTTATTGAATAATACAATGAATCCCTAGTCTAGAATCCAAATGTACATAATAAAATGGATATCTGTTTTGTAGTAGCCATATGGACGTTGCAAGTGTCCGTTGCAAAGAATTGGGGTTTTCCAAAATGGATATCCGTTTTGGAAAAGCAAAAAAAAGACAAAAGGAATATTGTTGGGCCTAACTTCTGCAACCAGAGACCCTCTGCTGTCGAAATACTCATGATTTCTGGCTATGACAGTGAAAGGAATATTTTTATGCACTTTTGGAGACACAATTTTCTTGTTACAATCATAAGGGTGATATTTTTGTTCCCCTAATGGGGAGCAATAGTCGTCGTAAAGCAAAAAGGAGGAGGAAAGTTACATTGGAGGAAATTGAAGCAATTAGGAAAAAAGATAGGGAAAGGAAGAGGATTGGAAGGGTGGGTTTGGCGGATGCTCATCAAGGTGAATCTTCTTCTTTACCATCTAATGACATGCAAATTGAAGATGTTAATTTTGATTATAATGAAATGTTAGATAAGAATGAAATTCACCATGATATTGCAAATGAAAATATTGAAAAATGTTATGAAACACCTATTCATAATAGCAATACCATGGACAAAGAAGAAGAAGAAGAAAAACAAAGACGTGCACTTGAAGAAAGTGGATATGAACATCATGATGTTGAAATTGCACTCCATAATCCATTTGTTGATAAAATTGATGAGGTTGATAACATGGATGAAACAAGAACAATCAATGTATCTCCAAATTTCATAAGAAGAGAGGACATTTGTCAAGAAGAGAATAACCATGATGAAATTGGAAAACACCCAAAAATCCCAAAATGGTTACTTGAAATTGATGAGAACATAATGGAAAAACTTGAAGGCAAAGGGTCATCACGAACAGTTCGGTTGTGGGCTACAAAACTCTTCAATGAATACTTTGAGAAGAAAACATTAACCGAACAATGCCAACTTTTTGTACAATTATTAAAGATGTACAAAATGAGACCTTTACTAAAGAAATTAAAGACTTGGTTAAACAAAGTGTCCGATCGGAATAAAATTATTGTAAGAAGCCTTTTCAATGCACTCAATTCTATTGGAAAGACTAGCAAGGAGAAAGATAAAAGAGCTGCCCGTAGAGTAATAACAACCTCAATAGTAAGCAAACAATTAAGAAATGCTCGATTAATGAGACAAACTTGTGTTGACTTAAGATTGTATCGTAAAACATTGTCAAAAGCACTAGCATTAAGATCAAGGCTAGATAGTCCTGTTGCCAATGATACTTGGGCTTTCAATGGTAGGCTTCCACGAGTTGACAAGAAGCTAATTGATAGCACAAAGGAAGAAATTGAACGATTTTGGCACACTAACTCTAGGGTATCACCAAATGCAAAAGATGTTGTAAAGTTAAGAATTGGTGATAAAGACCGCACACCACATCCTAAACATTACTTGGAATGTAGCCAAACAACATTGTACAAACAATATTGTGAAACTCACCCAGGTATGACAATCTCACAAAGAGCATTTGAATCTCTTAAGCTATTTTATTGTGTTCCTCTTAAAGTTCATAATACATGTTGTTGCAAATACCATGTAGAATTTTCTATGTACCATGAATTATTATGCAATATTTGTTCTACTTTGCACACTAACGAAATGTTATAGGAGTGTGGTGCAATTCAACTACCAAAGTCATCTAGGGACTTATTGGATTTATTTCTATGTATTAGAGATGATGGTTGCATGTTCTACAAGAATGATTGTTTAAATGAAAAGTGTTTACAATGTGGTGGGTTATCAAAGTTTGTATCATGTTTTCATGAGGGCAACGAGCATGATTTTGGAAAGAGCATGGTTGAGAAAAAGAGATATGAGACAGTGAAATACAATTTGAAAAGTGGAGGTGAAGGTTCTAGATGTGAGTTGATTGTAAGAGAGGTAAGTATTGCTGATTTTATTGATGATTTTAAGAAAAATCTTTTCTACAAGTAT
Organism: Cunninghamia lanceolata; assembly: GCA_027924645.1. Lineage (NCBI taxonomy): Eukaryota > Viridiplantae > Streptophyta > Pinopsida > Cupressales > Cupressaceae > Cunninghamia > Cunninghamia lanceolata. The sequence continues at coordinate 8,192,398 of BSBN01000135.1, read as the reverse complement.
GTCAGACATAGCCACAGGTCTCGATGGTTAGATCAATAGTTCAGGATGTGTAAAGACTCTTTCCTGATTGGAACTATTGTCTCTGTAGTTGATTTTGCAGAAAACTATACATTGCAACCCTAAAATGAAGTTCAATCCCAGTACTACAATTCTATTCAGATTGCTATTTTTGTTCACATCACATATAGACATGCCCTCGAGAGTACAAAAGAGAACAAGAAGATTGTCAGAGAATACCATTTTTACATGAGTGATGATCGATCTCATTCAGCAGAGTTTGTGCAATATTGTTTTCAACAATTTTATGGGTTCTTGCAAGAAAAAGATATTAGAATAGATCAACATCTCATTTGGTCAGATAATTGCACTGGTCAATTCAAGAATGCTCGTAATTTCTATTGGTTGAGCAAAATGCATGTAGAGAAGGGTATACCTCATATTTGGAATTTTTTTGAAGCTGGGCACAGAAAAGGTGAACACGATGGAGCAGGTGCATGCGTGAAGAGAGCTCTTTTTAAAGAACAACTAAAGATTAGAGGTGATGCTACATTCAGTGATGCAGATTCCATTGTTAAGTGGTGTAACTATGCATTGTCACGAGGAGTGGCTCTTGATTCTGAAGTGCACAGGTTCTTTTGGTTGGTTGATGATGGGATAGTGATAGAGAAATTGGAATGTCAGAGAATCGGTGAATCATCAAAGATGCATTCATTTCAAAGCTCAAATGCAAGTACATGGACTATTTAGACACGAGAATTAGCTTGTTTTTGTTAATGTTGTATTAAATGTGATTGGAACAATTGTGAGTCAAGTGAGTGGGTAGATGCATGGATTCCACAATATTTAATCCCTTTATATGAAGGTGAATCATCTTCCGTCAATGACATGGAGAGCTCATTTGACTATGAACATCTTTCAGACCTTATACAGCCAGGTCATGTTTATGCAGTTGTTGCACCGCATGGAAATGAAGAGAGGTCAGACTATTGGTTGGCACGATGTGTACAGGGAAAACAAAAGCTAACACAACCTATGACAGATGATGATGGGTTCACATATCCTACAGGATCAGTTGTTATTGTTGGGACTTGGTTACGAACATATATGGTTAAAAAGAATGGCATCCTGGCCTTTGAAGACTTTGAGAAGCATAAAACTATTGATGTATTCTCACCTAGTTGTAGCAACAAATGTCAAGTTACTAAAGCATCGTGGAAAACCAAAATCAAAAGAACTATGGACAATTAGTAATGCTAATCATGAAGTAATATTGGATACTTTGAAGGTAAGAGATGACCCGTCAGGTACACTTGACTAGCATTTAAACTTCCAGATGGACAGGTATGACATTTTTTATCTTAACTTGTTCTTGTTTTTTCTATTTTTTAGAATTTTTTTATTAAAAATCTTGCTACTTTAACTATAATGCATGCTTTTGACTATACAGGACTGCGAATAAAGTTATTTTACATGGCATCATAGATTATTTTGCATGGCATCGTAAATTATTTTGTATGGCATCGTAGGTTATTTTGACTATACTCGAGGTATGATTTTTAGTTCTCATTTGTATTTCTTAATATTGCACATTTGTACCTTTTTCTACATAAGGCATTCCATTAGATGACATGAATTTGATGTCTTTTGCCAAATAGTTCATGTGCCTTGTCTATGCTTTCACATATTACATACATGTGTCACATGGCAATTGCAACTACAACATTTGACAAAATTCTCATTTCTTTGAGGTATTCCACCAAACAGTTCATGTGCCTTGCCTATGCTTCCTTACTTTGCATTCTTATAAAAGTCCTATAATAGTCATAATTAATCTTCATACTAATCTTGATAGTAATCTTGCCATCATTGTATTCCATGAGATGACAGTCCTATAACAGTCCTATACATGTCTACTAGGATAGTTTTAACTACAACAGTCCTACAACAATCCTAAAATAGTACTAGAACAGTCCTATAATAAGCGTAGCATTTAATGTACATATTTATGATATTCATGTTTACTTTTAAATCTGCTTGTTCATGCTTCTCATAGGACGTCACCTCCCCTACCCATCCAGCTCTATAGAAGAAGAGAGACAACAAACGATCAAAAGGGATCACCAATTGGTGGTAAGTGATTGATTACTTATGTCATGTTATATATTTTGAATATTAAATTCTATATTAATGTGCACGTTGTTTGATTGTATTAATAGGTGGAAATTCAAAAATCTCTATCGAGGAGGTCTAGTCGATGAGCGATAGAAGATGAGTCGTTGACTGGTTCACCATCTTCATGGCCTGGCAAGAGCCATAGATTATTTGATAGCAATCCATAGGAGATTTGATTTTAGGACATTTTGTTACATGTGTATTTGGCTTTGTAAACATACTTTTGTATGTTATCGATGTATATCATTGTATATACCCATATGGTTTTATTTGTACATGCCTATATGGCTTGATATATACACTATACATTATTTTCATGACATTATGTGCATATATGTATATATAAGATCCTAATTTGGCACAAGTAGGGAGAATGCTTGCACAAGTTATGGAATTTGGTTTTAAACATTCTAATTGTATTTGCTTCAAAGTTTCTAAAGCCTTTTCAAAAAATCCATTTTGTGCATATCTTGCAATCATTGCATTCCATGAGATAGCATCTCTTTGAGGTGTCATGCCAAACTGTTCACATGCCTTGTCTATGCTTCCACACTTTGGATTTACGCCCGCCAATTGCATTTTCTTGACATTTCCTTCCAATCCTTATCAAAAATTCCGTTTTGTGCACATATTGCAATCATTGCATTCCTTCATTTACAACACATGATTAAATAAGAAGATGCATATTTACAACACTTAAGACCTTCATGAAATGATACATTGGTTTCTTGATATTCAATCATGCATTGGAGATCTTCAAAGTGTTAATTATGTTTGAAGTGATGAAGAAACTTGTTATTTTGATGTATTTCAACTCCAAACTTCTACCTAGAAATGAAGGCACTAATCCTTTATCAAACTAACCTAAAAGTGTGCCTTGGTACTTAGGGCACTAGATTATGATTGATCAACCTAAAATGTGCGCCTAAGTCTAGATAGTGAATTAGAAGGATAAAATGCATCATCAAAGGAGTTTATAGTTATTGAAGGCATCAAATGATGACTTGGGCGCACATCTACCTCTCTACACCATATGTGACTAGTGCCAATTATTGAATAAACAACCTAGAATGAGTGCCTTACTATTTGAAGTGCTAGTTTTGCTTCTAGAACACCAAAAGTGCTTCTAAAACATGACTGTGAATGAGGCACACTTTTCATCATCTCTAACCTCATAATTGCGCCTTCCATTGGAAGCTCATATTGTGCCTAAAGGAATGGTACTGAGATATCATCCATGTCAATGATTGAGAATGTGTCAACTGGAACAATATTTTTTGTTTTGCTCATCGTGGGGTCGAACGGACAATGCCAACGAGTCGGGGTGGGTAGGTAAATGCTAGTGGAGGTCTCATTTTGTGTGCCAAGAATCCTAGTCATTCTGAGCAAGAGGCTACCGGCAAAGTCCCTTAAGATCCCTGAGACCAAAAAACTGCCAAACTTTGACCAGGTAGTTCTCAGAATTCGTGACAGTTGAGAATGCTCTGTTTGGACCTACAGGTGCACATGACATCCTTCCACAATAACTTCTCTCATTTTTGGTCAACTCAATTCCGTTTGACTGTGCTGAATTCAAACGCATTATTGCAAAATGCTTCAATTTGATGCAGTGGAAAGGTGCTAGGTGCGACATTTACATTCCATAGCTCGTGGAGTCGAACAGACTGTGCCAACGCGTCGGGGTGGGTGGGTAAATACTAGGGGAGGTCTTGTTTGTGCGCCAAGCGTCCCAGTCATTCCGGGCAAGAGGCTACCGGCAAAGTCCCTTAAGATCCTTGAGACTAAAAAATTGCCAAACTTTGACGGGGCAGTTCTCAGAATTTGTGATAGTTGGGAATGTTCTGTTTGGACCTACAGGTGCATGTGGCATCCTTCCACAATAATCATTTTTGGTCAACTCCATTCCGTTTGACCGTGCCGAAATCAAACACATTGTTGCAAAATGCTTCAATTTGATGCAGTGGAAAGGTGCTAGGTGTGACATTTTTCATTCCATAGCTCGTGGGGTTGAATAGACTGTGCCAACGCATCAAGGTGGGTGGGTAAATGCTAGTGGAGGTCTCGTTTTGTGCCCCGTGTCCCAGTCATTCCGGGCAAGAGGCTACTAGCAAAGTCCCTTAAGATCCCTGAGACCAAAAAACTACCAAACTTTGATGGGGCAGTTCTTGAAATTCATGACAGTTGGGAATGCTCTGTTTGGACCTACAGGTGCACGTGACATTCCTCCACAATAACCTCTCTTGTTTTTGGTCAACTCCATTCTGTTTGACCGTGCCAAAATCAAACGCATTGTTGCAAAATGCTTCAATTTGATGCAGTGGAAAGGTGCTAGGTGCGACATTTTTGATTCCATAGCTCGTGCGGTCGAACGGACTACGCTAACGCGTCGGGGTGGGTGGGTAAATGCTAGTGGAGGTCTCGTTTTGTGAGCCAAGCGTCCCAGTCATTCCGGGCAAGAGGCTACCGGCAAAGTCCCTTAAGATCCCTGAGACCAAAAAATTGCCAAACTTTGACGGGGCAGTTCTCAAAATTTGTGATAGTTGGGAATGTTCTATTTGGACCTATAGGTGTACGTGGCATCCTTCCACAATAACCTCTCTCATTTTTGGTCAACTCCATTCCGTTTGATCGTGCCGAAATCAAACGCATTATTGCAAAATGCTTCAATTTGATGCAGTGGAAAGGTGCTAGGTGTGACATTTTTCATTCCATAGCTTGTGGGGTTGAATGAACTGCACCAATGCGCCAAGCGTCCCAGTCATTCTGGGCAAGAGGCTACCGACAAAGTCCCTTAAGATCCCTGAGACCAAAAAATTGCCAAACTTTGACAGGGCAGTTCTCGAAATTCATGACAATTGGGAATGCTCTATTTGGACCTACAAGTGCACGTGACATCCTTCCACAATAACCTCTCTCATTTTTGGTCAACTCCATTCTGTTTGACCATGCCAAAATCAAACGCATTGTTGCAAAATGCTTCAATTTGATGTAGTGGAAAGGTGCTAGGTGCGACATTTTTGATTCCATAGCTAGGTGACACAATTTCTTCCTTAGGTGCCAGAATAAGGAGTTTTCAAGCACAAAGGGCACCTAGCTTAATACTTGGACTTTAAAGATACTTCATCCTCCATTCTAGCGCTCCAACTCATGATTTAGCTCTCCCTAAGGCGCTCATATTCCTTCAAGGCGCAATCTAGAGGTTTTTTGATTCATCTCCACTTTAGGCGCCCATATAGGATGTTTTTGACCCTATAATGCACCTTACCTCATGTAGATGTCTACTTCAATTCTCATGACCTTCAAACGTTCTTGATCAACTCCAATACATCCAATGTTTGATATTGCGCCTATCATGCTTGAGGAGCCAATCAACTTTAGGGCGCCAAAAATCCATCTCCACATCAAGGCGCTCTCTTCAAGCTCAAACAACTTACCTCCTTTTTCATGTACTCTAGGTTCTCAAATCCTAATTGTAAGGCACAAATCCTCTTTATAGGTGCTAATTGAAGGTGATTTCATGAGGAAAGTAGCGCCCTAGCCTTCTAATGTCCAATTTGACGTGCTTAATCAAGTTTGAGAGTCAAAATGAGCCCCTCTCCAAAGGTGCCCTTCTTCATATTCCAAAAAACATCCTTTTGAGTGAAGGTGCTCACATGGTGCTATTTCCACTTATCTATCCCTGGGCGCTAAAAGGTAAAATTCCACATGAAGAGCACTTTCTTGAAGGTTATTCACTCTGGGCGCCCCCAAACTTACAATGTTCATGAGAATAAACTTGGAATTTCATTCCTAGGCGCCACTTGAGGTGGTTTAAGTGGGTAAATGCGCTCAAACTCATGATGTTCAACTCAAAATCCTTTAAGCGCTCTTGGGTGATGCCCTCAAAGTCTTAGGGCACCAAAATGGGTTTCTCCACACCATGTACTCCAAGAGGCTCTTAAACACTAGGTGCCAATTGATGACCTTCTTGACTTAGGGCGCTCCTCTTATGAAATTCAACCTTTAAACACTCTTAAGGTGCAATCTATCATTAGTTCAAATCTTACTTCACATCAAGGTGCCTAAAACTGGTAGGAGTAACAAGAAATGGCACCAAACTCATTCCTTCAACCTTGGGCGCAATTCTTCTGATCCTCTGAACATGCAATGGGCGCCTAAACTCTTGAATCATTCCTTTGTCCAAAACTTTGATGTTTAAGGTCTTTTATGCCAATTTCAATCAAGGCGCCCTATCTTGGAGCGTTTGGAGGTTGATATTTCTCTAGGCGCTGATGTGAGTTGGTAGAGGTGGGAAAATGCGCCTAAGTACTAGACCAAATTGGCGCCCAAAAATGCAAGTCTCCAAGGTAAGGTATATTGAAAAATATATTTAAGTATAAGTTTAGATACTTTAAATATTTTTTAATATACCTTTTAGGATGTTTGAGATAGGTCTCAGATCCACCAGATTTAACATACAGATTATAGAATTTGGAGGATCCACCAGATTTCAAACTTAGCCAATTTTTCAGTGTTTCAGGATTTCAGGCTACCAGACTTAGTCATTTTCAAGGTCTCAAACATCAGGATCAGGTCATCAAGGGGCTTTAAGACTCAAACACCACTGACTTCATCATACAAAGCTCTAAGACATCATACAAAGCACTGGAGTTCAAAACAAAAGGGGGTCCCCATTTGCAATGGGGCGATGTGTGATTTGGTCACAACAGACCTGATGGGAAAATTTTGAGTTACTTCCCATGAAGGATGAGGAAGAGTTCATGTAGAAGGCCAATTTGTTGCTATTATCAAAATGAAAATTTCTCAAGGAGATAGAAGACTTGAAATACTACTATGCACAAGTAGTCAATCCCACATAGAAGAAGTATCTAGATTGAGCCACAACTTAGAGGAGACAAGTTGTGATCCTAAATGAGGAGTTCATATATGTGATTTGTGAAGGAATTGTAGATGGATTTCCACCAATATGTAGCATCTCATACTTCATGGATATGATTCTAAGTTCTAGTTTTCTGAACAAGCTTATACATGCCTTAAAAAGGAGGTAAGAATTATTGTATGTAATGATGGTTAAACTAGTGGGCATGGAGGTGATGTTGGAGTAGAGGTATCACTAGCTAAGTTTGAACAAAGATGTACATATATTCATTGAAAGAGGTACCATCAAACAAAAACAAAGATAATTACATAAAACATTGGGTTTAATAAGCCATTGTGCATACCAAATAGATTGTGGGAGGAACTATCTATATTCTATCCTTGGATCTATGCACATAAAGGGGCAATGATTCTATCTTCATAGTGGTATTTTTTCCTAAATGTAACACTTCATTCCTTGTGTGTAGTTGAATGAGACATTCTGGATAGTGGATTTACTCTTCAAGGAGATGTTTTGGTTGCATGGCTTGCTATGGAGCATAACATCATGACATGAAGTTCCATAGCTAGTTTTAGCACAACCTATGGAATAAATTAGGCACAAATCTTAATTATATCTCTATGTATCATCTACAAATGGATAGATAGACATAGGTTGTTAATCAAAGTCTTGGAAATATACTTAGATGTGTGGTAGGGGAAATTATTAGGTTGTGGAACTCTATGTTGGTGCAAGTAGAGTTTGTGTACAACAACTTGGTGAAATTATCATCAATGAAGGTTCTATTCCAAGTGTAGAAGTTGAGGAATTTATGCAACATGTATGAGAGAGATTCATGCACAAGTCAAGGAGTAGATGTAGGAGAGTAGCACAATGTATATGTATTACACATAGATGATCATTATAGAGAGAATATTTACTCAAAGTGTGAGTTAGTCATGGAACATTTAATAAAAATAATTACCTAGAGGAACCTACAATAAGTTAAATCTAAAGAAAGCCAGTCCATGCTACATTATATGTATATTTTCTAAGAACACATATTCAAATGGAATAGACCATAAAATTTAACTTTAAATTTTACCTGCATAAAAGATTGCTCATGCATTTCTCCTTCTCTAATGTTTACTGATCCGATAGCTTCTACTCTTGTCCCTGACCCCTCAGCTTGAGTTCTAGACCCCATTGCCTCATCTCGTGAATGGAGATCATACTCTGATGTGTTCAACGGTGGCTCACTACTCTCCATAATAGGACCCAAGCATAAATGATTGCAAGAAATGCAATGATGGGGCATACATACATGTCTAGGCGATGACGGTCAGGTAGTACCAAGTGATCCAATATCATCACCTTCATCATGTGCTTGTGCAAATTGAGATGTATGTATAATCAAATGCTTAGTCAAAGAGTGTATGGCACTAAGTCCCTGTTGTGTTGCATTTGCAACAACGTCTGGGTGCTGCATTGGGGGTGGAGAAGGGATAGCAGGAGGGGGAATATAGGGACCTTGTACTTGTCTAAGTGCCCCAGGTCTATCTTGAGGCATTCCTCTGCCCACTCCTTGAAACTCTCAAAATCAAAATAATTAACATGTTGACCCATGACGAACTCTGCATAGAGTTTACGGAGGAAATACAAAGGCACATCTAAATTGTTGTTGGGTGGTTTATCAAAAATCATCCACCAACGATCCCAAAAGTTTTGACTAATGCCATCATGAATACACCATTTGATTGAAAATTTTGGCTTACGGACATCAACATGCAATCCGATTTTAGGATTGACAAAGTGTTGGGCTAACATAGTTTTTGTAATTTCTAAATCTTTGACTTTCTCATATGACAAACTATTAGCATATTCGGCCTTCTTGGCTTCTTGCCATTACCGAAATGATTCGTGTTGGGTTTACAAGGTTTGAATATGATTAATGATTCCCTCTAAATTTGATGTCATTATAAACAATCGAGGGTGGCGGCGATACATTTCTATGATCCTGCTTATATGATCAATATTTCTTTGAATATTCTCTTCTATTGTTGGAGGGGGAGGGTTTGGTGGTGGAGGGCTTGGGTTTTCATTTTGTGCATCCATTTTACCTAATTAAATTATAAAACATACCCACTTAGCATAAAAACCAAAAAAATTGCTTGAAAATACAAAACAAACAAAAAAAATTGCATGAAATCTTACCTCTTTGGATCAGATATCCGTTCCTTTGCTCTGATATCCATTTTTTGAAGATGAGACTGCGTTTTTGCAAGCTGTGGGTTTGCAAAAACACAATCTTTTTTTGCTTTTTATGCTCTCCAAAATGATATCCGTTTCCAAAACGGATATCCGTTTTCTTTTTCCCTATTGTATTCATTGTTTTTTATTTTATTATTGTAGCATTTTTAGCATTTTAAGTATTTAGGTATTTTAGCTATAAAATACAAGCAAATTTATAAAGGATTATCATGATATTTAAGCATTTTAGCTATAAAATACAAGCAAATTTATAAAGGATTATGATGATATTTAGGCATTTTAGCTATAAAATACAAGCAAATTTATAAAGGATTATGATGATATTTAGGCATTTTAGCTATAAAATACTATCAAAATTTATATAGGATTATGATGATATATATATTTGATTTTTATATGATTTACTTGTACTAAGGTATCTCATAGTATTTTAAAGGCACTTTTGAATAGATACAGGAGAGAGGTAGATACAGGAGAGAGGTAGATGCGGGTTAGGGGTTAGGGATTAGGGCCATTATTTAGGGTTTACAGATTTAGAGAGAGACTACTTTTGACATGCAACCGTAAACCCTAAATAATGCCCCTAAACCCTAAACCCAAGTAACCCTAAATAATTCTTCCAAATACTAAACCCTAACCTCTAAACCATAAACCCTAAATAATTCCCCTAAGCCCTAAACCCTAAATCTGACAAAGGGAATCCTAGTTTTCTTGTTTCCATTTGCTTCATCGATAAGGGAGAGAGAAAGATAGAGGGGAGAGATAGGATATATAGGAATGATAGGGGAATGACTGGGAAGCATGATTAAACCTAACCCCTAACCCCTAACCCCTATTTCCTAACCCCTAAACCCTAAACTTGAGAAACCATAAACCCCTAAATCCTAAACACTAAACCCAAGAAACCTTAAACCTGTATTGAGCTCTATCTCCCTATCTCACTATCTCCCCATCACTATCATTCCTCTACCTCTCAATCTCTCTCCCTATGCTTTAGCCATGTCCCTCACTCTATATCTCCCTATTGGTCCTCTCTCTCTAAACACTAACCCCTAAACCTCTAAACCTTAACCCCTAAACCCTAAGCGTGAGCAACCCTAAACTCTATCTCCTATCTCTCCCTTATCTCCCTATCTCTATCATCCTTCTACCTCTCAATCCTTCTCCCTATTTCTCTAGACATATCACTCACTCTCTATCTCACTATCTCTCCCCTTTGTCACCTCTATCTCTCCCTATTTGTCTCCTCTCTCTTTCTATCTAGCTATTTCCAAAATTGAGAAACCCTAAACCCAGGTACACCCTAAATCCAATCAACTCTAAACCTATATCTCCCTATCTCTCCCCTATCTCCCTATCTCTATCATCCCTCTACCTCTCTTGATCTCTCTCCCTATGTCCCTGGTCATGTGCCTCACTCTCTATCTCCTTATCTCTCTCCTCCATCTCCTCTCTCTATCTCCCTATAATTCCTCTCTCTATAAACCCTAAATCCAAAACCCTAAACCTCTAAACCTAACCCCTAACCCCTAAATAATTTAAATCCTAAACCCTAAATAATGCCCCTAAACCCTAACCCCTGACCCCTAGACCTGAGAAACCCTAAACCCCTAAACCCTAAACCCCAAACCCCTAAACCCTTAACCCAAGTAACCCTAAACCACTATCTCCCTATCTCTCCCCTATCTCCCTACCACATGTGTCCCTCTACCTCCAAATCTCTCTCCCTATGTCTCTAGCCATGTCCCTCACTCTCTATCTCCCTATCCCTCCCCTCAGACTCCTCTATATCTCCCTATCATTCCTCTCTCTCTATAAACCCTAAATCCAAAACCCTAAACCTCTAAACCTAACCCCTAACCCCTAAACAATAAATCCTAAACCCTAAATTATAATGCCCCTAAACCCTAACCCCTAACCCCTAAACCTGAGAAACCCTAAACCCCAAACCCCTAAACCCAAGTAACCATAAACCACTATCTCCCTATCTCTCCCCTATCTCCCTACCACTTGTGTCCCTCTACCTCTCAATCTCTCTCCCTATGTCTCTAGCCATGTCCCTCACTCTCTATCTCCCTATCCCTCCCCTCAGACTCCTCTATATCTCCCTATCATTCCTCTCTCTCTATAAACCCTAAATCCAAAACCCTAAACCTCTAAACCTAACCCCTAACCCCTAAACAATAAATCCTAAACCCTAAATTATAATGCCCCTAAACCCTAACCCCTAACCCCTAAACCTGAGAAACCCTAAACCCCAAACCCCTAAACCCAAGTAACCATAAACCACTATCTCCCTATCTCTCCCCTATCTCCCTACCACTTGTGTCCCTCTACCTCTCAATCTCTCTCCCTATGTCTCTAGCCATGTCCCTCACTCTCTATCTCCCTATCCCTCCCCTCAGACTCCTCTATATCTCCCTATCATTCCTCTCTCTCTATAAACCCTAAATCCAAAACCCTAAACCTCTAAACCTAACCCCTAACCCCTAAACAATAAATCCTAAACCCTAAATTATAATGCCCCTAAACCCTAACCCCTAACCCCTAAACCTGAGAAACCCTAAACCCCAAACCCCTAAACCCTAAACCCAAGTAACCATAAACCACTATCTCCCTATCTCTCCCCTATCTCCCTATCACCTTTGTCCCTCTACCTCTTAATCTCTCTCCCTATGTCTCTTGCCATGTCCCTCACTCTTTATATCCCTATCTCTCCCCTCAGACTCCTCTATATCTCCCTATTGGTCCTTTATCTCTCTCTAAACCCTAAACCCTAAACCTCTTAACCTTAACCCCTAACCCCAAAACCCTAAACCCTAAACCCTAAATAATGCCCCTAAACCCAAGCAACCCTAAACCTCTATCTCCCTATCTCTATCATCCCTCTACCTCTCAATCTCTCTCTCTCTATGTCTTTGGACATGTCTCTCACTCTCTATCTCCTATCTCTCCCCTTTGTCTCCTCTGTCTCTCCCAAACTCTATCAGTCCCCTCTCTCTATCTCTCTTTAAACTGTAAACCCTAAACCCCTAAACCCGAGCAACCCTAAACCTCTAAACCCTAAATAATTCCCCTAACCAACCTCTAAACCACTTCTCTATATAGGTGCTTGACTAATACCACTTTTTCATTGTTTTCCACATTTAATTATATTCTTTTCCATTTTCCAAGTCCTACATGTGTCCAAGTTGTATTGTTTGTCAAGTTTTTAGTCTAATTGTTAGTCCCAGCTCTCATGGTTATTAAAATGTTAGTATATTATAGTTAGATTTATCCTTCAGTAACATTAATTTACACATTGTTGCACAAACAACTACACTAAAACATCTACCTCTCAATCTCCTTATCTCTGGGCATCTCGCTCACTCTCTATCTCCTTATCTCTCCCCTTTGTCACCTCCATCTCTCCCTATCTGTCTCCTCTCTCTTTCTATCTAGCTATCTACAAAACTGAGAAACCCTAAACCCAGGTACACCCTAAATCCAATCAACTCTAAACCTATATCTCCCTATCTCTCCCCTATCTCCCTATCTCTATCATCCCTCTACCTCTCTTGATCTCTCTCCCTATGTCCCTGGCCATGTGCCTCACTCTCTATCTCCTTATCTCTCTCCTTGATCTCCTCTCTCTATCTCCCTATCATTCCTCTCTCTCTATAAACCCTAAATCCAAAGCCCTAAACCTCTAAACCTAACCCCTAACCCCTAGACAATTTAAATCCTAAACCCTAAATAATGCCCCTAAACCCTAACCTTTAACCCCTAAACCTGAGAAACCCTAAACCCCTAAACCCTAAACCCAAGTAACCCTAAACCACTATCTCCCTATCTCTCCCCTATTTCCCTACCACCTTTGTCCCTCTACCTCTCAATCTCTCTCCCTATGTCTCTGGCCATGTCCGTCACTCTTTTTCTCCCTATCTCTCCCCTCAGACTCCTCTATATCTCCCTATCATTCCTCTCTCTCTATAAACCCTAATCCAAAACCCTAAACCTCTAAACCTAACCCCTAACCCCTAAACAACAAATCCTAAACCCTAAATTATAATGCCCCTAAACTCTAACCCCTAACCCCTAAAACTGAGAAACCCTAAACCCCAAACCCCTAAACCCTAAACCCAAGTAACCATAAACCACTATCTCCCTATCTCTCCCCTATCTCCCTATCACCTTTGTCCCTCTACCTCCCAATCTCTCTTGCTATGTCTCTTGCCATGTCCCTCACTCTTTATTTCCCTATCTCTCCCCTCGAACTTCTCTATATCTCCCTATTGGTCCTTTATCTCTCTCTAAACCCTAAACCCTAGACCTCTAAACCTTAACCCCTAACCCCAAGACCCTAAACCCTAAACCCTAAATAATGCCCCTAAACCCAAGCAACCCTAAACCTCTATCTCCCTATCTCTAACATCCCTCTACCTCTCAATCTCTCTCTCTATGTCTTTGCACATGTCTCTCACTCTCTATCTCCCTATCTCTCCCCTCTGTCTCCTCTATCTCTCCCAAACTCTTTCAGTCCCCTCTCTCTATCTCTCTTTAAACTGTAAACCCTAAACCCCTAAACCCGAGCAACCCTAAACCTCTAAACCCTAAATAATTCCCCTAACCAACCTCTAAACCACTTCTCTATATAGGTGCAACTAATACCACTTTTTCATTGTTCATCTTGATGTTCATCTTGTTGGTTCTATGTCATATAGTGTTCCACATTGAGCTCTTTATCTCAGTCATCTGGTTGTTCTTTATCTTTCTCTTTATTCTCATCAACTGGATGTTCCTTTGTTTCCTGATCTTTTCCAAGATCCAAATACACTTCCTACTATTCTTCTTGATGCTGGTCATAAGGATGTGTCACTTCACCTTGTTGCTTTTTAAAATAACCAAGAAGAGGCAACAAGAGGCAACAATTGTTACTTTTCTTAGGCAAATTTAAGTTTTCTAATTACTACTGAAATCTTTTTAAAATAATGTAAAGAACATGCGAAGCTTCAAGGAATCTTTTTATGGCACCTGTGCTAGCTTTTTTTCTCAAGGATCCAACATTTTGCTATCCTCCTTTGTAGAAATTAGAACATCCTCTTGATGACAATGGGAAGAATAAGGATGCCTTGAGAACTTGGAGATTTTATGGAGAGTGTAAGAACCTTGAAATCCTTAAAATTGAAATGGAAAAGGCTCACAAAGTTAGGACTGTAAAAGTATAATAATTATTGTGGGGGTTGTAATGAAAATATGGCTTAACTCTTTTGAGGTGACTCACTATCCATGATGTGTTGGGATCAATGGAAAATGGAATAAGAGATATTAACAAGAATTTGACATAAATGGAAGAAATGGATAGTCTCCCCTAAAAATGATGGCGAGAGATGTATTAATAGTAGAAGAAGCAACATGAATGGTGGGGTTGGTTGGGAGTGGACTAAAGAATTGATTGAGAGATTATAGAAGACTAATTGGGAGTGGACTAAATAATTGATTGAGAGATTATAGAAGACTTATTGGGAGTGGACTAAAGAATTGATTGAGAGTCAAGAGGATAGGAGAATTAGTTAGGGGAAGTAATGGTTCAATCAGGGGTGGAGAGAACTCTCAATCACAAGAATAAATGATGCCAAAATGGTTGGAACTAAAAGAAATCATGCATTCCAAAAGATGACAAGGTTGCCCCTTTCATATGATACAGTCTTTCTAAAATTTAGATTGTATTTTATAGCTAAAATGCCTAAATAGTAAAATGCTAAAATAATAAAATAAAAAACAATGAAAATGATAGAGAAAAAGAAAACAGATATCCGTTTTGATAACGGATATCCGTTTTGGTTTGGTATCCAAACCAAAACAGATATCCGTTTCAAAGTCAAACTTTGCCAAGTCATGAATTTGGCTAAGTAAAAACACAATTTTTTTCCTATTACCACTGTTTGGCCCGCGATGATCCTGCACATACCCAGATGAATAGCAATCTGTTGTCGGATCTCTAAGTCCTTTTCCTTGGCATTCTCTTTTCTAAGTTCAAGTACCTTCTCTAGACTTTTGGGAATTAAAGAAATGATTTCAATGAATGCTTTATTATAAATATTTAGGTACCTAACTGTAGCATCTTCCAAGATCCTCTTGTCAGTATCACTATATTCATCATAGAATTCTGTGACTAGTTGCAAGTTCCCATCCACTGTGACTGCCTTGATGATATCATCAATAGAAAGAGTGGGCTTCTCAACAAATTCTTCTGCCTTTTCTTCTTTGTTTTTACCAGCAGAGGATTCTCTGGATGTTTTCTTCTTCTTCTTCATTTTCTTAACTTCCTCATCAGACTCTATTTCTTCATCATCCTTTTGACTTATGTAAGACCTTGTAGCTTTTATTTTTGTTCTCTTTTCTCCCTTTCCAGATGTATTGGCTTCCATTTTGGAGGCTCTTGAGCTCTTAGGGTTGGCAGGTACAGAGCTCTTGGAGGATCTAGTACAGGAGGAGGCTTGTACCAAAACACTTTCTATTTCTGCTTCTTGTTTCTCTTTCTCAACTCTTTCTATTTTCTCTCTATTTACATCAACTGCCTCTTTTGATATGTCATATCTTTTGGCAATTTCCTCTACTTCGCTTCTAACTTTCCTTTTTATTTCTGGTTGTCTCAACTCAACATGTATCTTTACACTTAATTCTTGAAAGGTTCCAAACCTTTCTGCCTCAGGATCCTTTGGCTGGCTCAACAGGTGTTGAACATGTAGCTCCAAGATTTTCTCATCTACTTTGTAACCCATAGGCATTATCCATACTGTTATGAATTAATTGCCTCCATTAGGCATTGATCAGTGTCAACCATGAAGCATACTGTATCCTTATATTTTTCAACTATGGTTTGAGGAATTCTTTCTCTGGCCTGCATCATACTTTGGAAGTTCTTAAAGTATCCCCAGAGTGTTGTGCTTTGAGCCTTAGCATCACCAAGTCCATACATATAGTCTCTGATTTGTATGGCAACCGATCTGTCATTTTGCCATACCCAACCACTTGATCCGGGTAGCTCATTCATATAGTAAAAGAACAGACACAATATTAAACAACCATACTTGAATGAGTTCTTATCCTTCTTGATCTTCTACAAGTTTTCTAACAATTGGTTTAGAAGAAGATCACATAGGTCATAATCAACATTTTCCCTTAACGTCTGATATGTTGTATATATTGCAGTCCCAGACACAGAATTCTCCCTACTGGAATGATAGATTTTATAACCAATTATCATAGAGGCAAATTTGATATCCGGAGCTATGATGTCTTCTATTGTCATTTCTCTTTTGTCAAACTTAGATCTGGTAGCTTCACTTATTGTCTGGTTCTTGACAGATTTGAGTGCAGGCAACCCACCAGATGAGTGCAGTCCAGTTACTTCCCTAATGGCATCTTTTGTTATCTTGAAGGGCTTCATTAGCCACATGAAATTGTCATGCATTCTACTAAGAACATACTGGACCCATTCATCTTCTGCAAAATAGGGAACGTGGATGCAATGTCCAAAGTGCTTATCCCAAAGGGCCTTGTATTGATGTTTGAGTTCAAAACTTTCATCTATTAACTGTTTATGATAGATGTCCATCAACTTGGATTCTCCAAATTCCTCAATATTAGCATGGATGTAAACCCTAACATCTTCTACATGCAGTACCCCATGCGGAATGCTAGAAAAGGCGCCTAAGGGATCAACTTCTAGGGATTTGTACGGATGTTTCTTAAATTTTGGGCGCGACCTATTAGTGATCTTAACAACCATTGGAGTATCCATTTTTGCAAAAGATTTAGAGAGAGATATTTAAAATGGAAGTACCTTTTTACACTTCAGGGTTTGGGAAAAAGAGCTGGAACAAATCGCTAGTTGAATCAGATTATGCAGTTGATCTTTGAGAAAGTTGTAAAAACTTGATGTAGAGCTCTTCTTTTCTTCTTCTCGAATGCAAATGTGCAAATGATGAGTAAAAGAACCCTTTTATCTCTGTGTAAACCTTAATTTCCTTTTGCAATAAATGTACAACTTAAGTCATCTGGTTGCCTTGTTCTCGAAGAGATCTTTCCGAATCACTAAGATGTACTTAGAATCATTTTTATTGAAAATTGACAATGTATCTTCTTTCCTCCAGTCATGCCATGAATCTGCAGATCAAGATATCTCAACTTTGAATCACATCGGATCTATTTATAAAAATCCTACTTTTACCGAATGGCTGTCAGACTGGATCAATCTTGGATGATTAAACTCTTGCAAAACTCCATGCAGATCATTCATATTTTCATGGAGGGTTATATAGATAATTTTTTGAGAACACTTTAATTTGCAACATTTCATGTGCCAAATTTAGGCACTAATTGATTGGCTGGGGTATTTTATTTTCCTTTGTGACTCCCCCTAAGCCAGAGCTCATCTGTTTTAGTTTCTGGAAGGAATATCAACACCAAATTCTAGTGCGGATCTGTCACCAACATTTTCTATACTCTTCTTTACAAATCTTGCTCATATCCCTTTGAACTTCATCTGCATTCACTTTGCCTTTTCCTTTATCTTGATTTTGATTATGATGCACTGGATCCTTTTTATCTGGATTCTTACTTTTGCAGAATTTAGAAATATGACCAGATCTATTGCAATTGTAGCAAACAACATTTCTTTGCATATTTGACTAATATCCTCTTGATCTGCATTGATTAGTTGTATGTCCCATTCTATTGCATGCAAAGCATCTACCATTGAATGAATTGTTTATTTGCATATTTTTGCATTCATGAGATTTGTGATCATACCTTTTGCAGTTGAAACACTGTCCAGAGAATGATGGATTAGTCTGATTCATTCTTCTTTTGTACTGAGTTGCTTTATGACTGAAGTTGTTGCAATTATAGTAGTATCCATTAAAGGATGGATATCTTTGAGCATTTGGTTGCCTTACCAGAGGTCTTCTAGGCTTGTTTCTTTGATTTCCTGATCCAAAATTCTTCTGACCGGATCCGAAGCTTTCACCTTTCTCATATCCCAAGCCATGCTTGTCATCTACCCTCTTTTGGCTTTCAAGAAGAACTTCAAGTTGAGCTAAGCTTATCTTGAATTTCTCTTTATATTCATTTGTTGTTTGAAGATCTTGTTTAAGAGTGTCTATCTGATTCTCAAGTTGTTCTTCATTATCTCTAGCTTCTTCAAGATTAGATTCAAGATGCCTGATTATTCTATCCATTTTGTGGTAGTCTTCTATCTTTTCCTTGAGAGATTGTCTTAGATTATCTTCAATTTTCCTTTTCTCTTCAATTTCTTGGGTGAATCTCATAACCCCTGATTCCATCTCATGTCTTACTATAATGACCTCTTTTGATAGCTTCTCACATAGCTTGTTTTTTTCATTCAAATCTTCATTAGTATCATTGGCTTCACTCTAACTTGCTAATTTGTGAAGTAGTTCCTTTCTCTTTTTCACAGAGATACTCAATTTTTCTTTTAGCTCATTTATGAAATCATCAGCTTGTTTGAGTCTTTCTCTCAAGTTATTGACTTTAGAGTGAGATTGCTCAAGATCATCTAGGGAAGACTGAAGTTGTTCCTTCATACCATACATAACCATTGAGATTCCTAGATCTTCCTCAAGTTGTTAGGCTCTATTTAGAGGAACTTGGCTCTGATACCAATTGTTGTAAACAAAGTAGATAACTGAGAAGGGGGTGAATCGGTTATCTTAAATATATTAACTTTCTTTTCTCCTTTAACAATTAGTACAGCATCAAAACATATAAACATACATAATCATGAGAGCAAAAATAAAATCAACACACATAACACAAGGATTTTTACATGGAAAACCCTGTTAAGGGAAAAAACACGGAATGACTAACCCAAGATTGTATTCTCTGTTAAAAGAATATGAAGTACAAAATGACACTTGCTAATTAGGGCTCACTGCCTGAGCACACTGCTCATAAGAGGCACACTACCTACAAGAGACTCACTGTCTACAAAGTTTATAGAAGGTAACCAGGTGTTTGAACTGATGAGAGGCATCCACAAATGCTGAAGTTTAGTTTTGGTTAGGCTCAATATACTGATCTAATGCACTTCATTCTTCCTCTGCTCTAGTGTTGCTGCTCTATTACATACCAGACTTGTATTGCTACTTCCACACTTATCTCTGCCTTTCTTCGCACCTTATTTCATCATATCTATATTCACACACACCTTCATACTGGAATCCATCGGATATATATATCCACACCAAAGATTTCAACAACTTTCTAGTCGGCAACTGGAATACTAAAGATATCTATAACTTACTGATCTGTTGACTGAATCCATGCTTGATATGTGATGCATATCAAAATCATAGACATTGAAGTCATCAATCATGTCAGCCAATATTGTATGATCTCTCAAATAGCTTGATCAACATCAATTACTCATCTGGATTAAAGTCTGATACTCTGCCGGTTAGTTCTTCCTTAGTCTGCTTTGCCTATCTGAAACCCAACACTCAGATGCTCATATCTTTTCCATGTTTTCTCACTGGAGGCTCAATAACTAGAATATAGTAGTCATGATACTCATCTTGACTTGTCCAAGTCTACAACTTGCTGAGTTACACCATCTGAGAGATCCAGACCTGATTGTCAGACCTTGCTGCATGCTTTATTCTTGCTCACCGGACCAAAACAATCTTTAATATGTCTTCCGGTATAGACATACTATGTGTTGCGGATGTGTGGGATAGACTTTGTTGCCATCAATGACAATAATCATAAAGCCACACAGTGTGTCTTGCCAACACCCTAGCCTTTCTCTTCAACTTTGTGCTTTTGGAGGAAAGTCCAATAGCCATAGCAATGACCTCCTCAGAAACCTCAAACCCAACATGGCCAATTTGGACTTTGTAGTTATCCCATGAAAGAGTACACTGCACAGAAAGATTTTCATCATGGCCATTAAGGCATTCCAATAAAGGGATAATGGCTCCTTCCTTACAGTAATGCCACACTAAGGTGTTATCCATGAATTCACTGCAAGTGATGGGTTTAGTTCAGATTCTATCCCGCCATGATCAAATTTCCTTCAAAGCCACACAACAAAAGAGAACTAAACTTCCCAATTTGACAATGACTTTCTCCCTCTTCAATGTGCCTCTTTCAATAATTATCTTCTCTGGCCTTAGGAATAATAATAGTGAAATAAATGTTGAAATTGATCATTGTCCTTAAGGTATCATTACTCGAATACGCTGTTGCATTCCCCACTCTCTGCATGTCCTTCCCATGCTCTAAAATCTTCCATTTAAAACTCTTGTCAACATCAATTGGCCACCTCATCTTGCCATGGGAGATCAATAGTGCCAAAATGGCATCTGTCAGAAGGGTACATTATATCATCATTACAATGTCCTTAGTCAGCCACCTCAACTTGCCATGGGAGATCAACAGAGCCAAGTTGGCATCTATAAAAAGAGTGAATTGAATCATCATTAAGAGTTCCTATCTTTTTGAATTAACTCCCGGATAGCCCAGGGGATATTCTGACATTGGCACCAACATCACCAATTTTCAAACTGTTGACCATGATTGGCAAGGGTGTCAGCTACTCCATTCCCCTCCCTGTAAATGTGGGAGAAATCCACCCTAGGAATACCTTGAATAAGGGTTTGGATATCAGTGATGATGTCCTTAAGACACCACCCACACATAGAAACCATGGTAACAACATCAATTATGAGTTTTGAAACTCCCTCCATATGCAAATTCTGAATACCCAAGGTGACCACTAGTTTAACACCCCATAAAAGAGCTGAGGTTTCAACATAATTATTAGTTTGGAGACCTAGTCTCCCTGCATAGGCAGCAACAAGCTCCCCTCTATCATTCCTGATAACCCCACCACCACTAGCCTTACCATTAGATTTTGAAGCCCCATCAAAATTTAATTTGAGCCAACCAGACTTCGGGGGTGTCCACCTAGTATTTAACCTTTGAAGTTTCTTTGAGTTATCAAAGGCAAGGATTTGTTTAAGTATCCCCCAATTAGCAGCCATGCTTTCTTCATGCTAGGTGAGAGGTTTGTCAGCAGTCTTAACATGAGAATTGGACACACTTTCATTAAGGATCTTAGAAAGAGAATAGTAGACCTGAGAATGATCTTTGGCAGCCTCCCTAAAAATTTTGTTACTCCTTTCCTTCCACAGAGTCCAACCAATAAAGGGAAGGGTTTGGTTTCAAAGCTCCACTAACTAGGGTTGAGAGAAAGGAGGGGTCCAGTTAGTAATGACTTCCCTAATATCCTTATTACAAACCCATTGCAGCCCAAAATTCAGAAGCACTCTACTCCAAATTTCTCTGGCAAAGTCACAATGCAAAATCAAATGAGGAATAATTTCCTCTTCCTTAAGGCACATGACACATCTATTGACCAGATACAAACCCCTTCTTTGAAGATTGTCTTGGGTTAAAATTCTATATGGACCACTGCCCACCAGAAAAAATTGACTTTTGGGATAAGTTTATGGTTCTAAACTTTCCTCCAAAGCTCGTCTCTGTGGTCTTCCTTAATCATCAGATAGTAAGGAACTTGACTAAGAAGAGGCCTTTCTTATCTGCAGTCCAAAGTAACTCATCTAGTCTTGGAAAAAGGGGGATCTGGGTTCTCAAAAGCATCTGTTGTATATCATTCATTTGAAGGAGAAGATTTGGTCGATTGTTACAACATTTAAGCAAGTTTTCCCATTGTCTAACCCCATATCCTTGTTGGATATAATGACAAACTTTAGTACCAAAAAATTGTTTAGCAATACCAGCAACTGCCTCATTGCCCTCTTGAGTAGAAAGAGCTTTGTTAGCCAACCAAGGATCCTCCCAAAAGTTTATGAGGATGCCATCCCCAAGTTTCCACTTTAAGCCCTTCTTGATTAAGCTCCTGGATTTGATCATTTTATTCCAAATCACTGAACCTTGTGGGAGACCCTCCTGATAAAGGAAGTTATAGTTATCAAAACCCTGTAAATATTTAGCTTTCATAATTTCCCCCTAGTATTTATTGTTGTTGATAAGATTCCAATTGATTTTAGATAAAAGGGCTTTGTTCATATTTTGGATAGTTCTAATATTCAGACCACCATGAGTTTTAGAGAGGCAGACCTTCTCCCATTTGACCAGGAACATTTTCTTCTTCTCTTCCACTCCTGTCCACAAGAAAGTTCATTGGATCTGCTCTAGTTTGTTAGGTAGATACTTCTGCATTTTGAAAAGAGAGAGAAAGTGAGTGGGAATACCTTGAAGGGAGACCCAAAGAAGTTGCAATTTTCTAGCACTGCTCAGGAGCTTTCCTTTCCTGCCCACCAATTTCTTTTGGGTTCTTTCCAAGATACTGTTCCAAAAACCTGGAGTTACTTCCTTGACAGTTAAAGGGAGACCAAGGTAGACTGAAGGTAAATCCATAGTTGCACATCCAAGGATATTAATAATTTTCCTCTGAAGGTCCCCCAGAGTGTTGAAGAAAAAAACATTACTCTTATGGAAGTTGATGTGTTGACCAGAAGCCTTGGCATAGTCATTAAGGAGTTTTTTCCAACTTTAGGCTTCCAAAATAGAGGAGATGCCAAAGAGGATGGTGTCATCCACAAACTACTGTATAGATTATGGTGGGAGAGTAGAGGATGGTTTTATCCCAACTATTTCCCTGGAAGTGATCTTTGAATGAACAGACCTCCCAAGGGCTTCAACCAGTATGATAAAGACATAGGGGGATAGAGGATCCCCCTACCTAATGCCTCTAGTAGGAGAGATAAAACCTCTTGGAACCCCATTGACAAGAACTGAGAACTTAGCAGTGGTGACATCTTCCAGGATAAGGAGGGACACTTTTTCATTGAAGCCAAACTTTTGAATAACTTTAAATAGGAACTACCAAGAAGCTCTATCATAAGATTTGGATATGTCAAGCTTAAGAACCATACCTGGGATCTGGCTTTTCTCCATTGAGTGAATAGTTTCATGGGTGGCAATAACATCATCCAATATCTGTCTTCCAAGAACAAAGCCTTTTTGAGAAGAGGAAATAATTTTAACCAAAAGGGGTTGGAATCTATAGACAAGTAACTTGGTGCATATCTTGTAAATAGTGTTGCATAGGCTAATAGGTTTGAAATCAGCAAGCAACTCAAGGTTGGGCTTCTTAGGGACCAGAACAATAAAAGTGTTGTTGAACTATTTCAGGAGTTTCCCCATTCTGAAGAAGTCTTTGACAGCAGCTGTAACATCATATCCCATGATGTCCCATAACTCTTGGAAGAATATAGGAGGAAAACCATCAGGGTCTGGGGCTTTAAAGGAGCCCATAGAGAATAAAACTCCCTAATCCTCTTCCTCAAAAATAGGTTTTAAAATGTTAGCATTATCTTCCTTAGAAATTAGAGAAGGAATATTATTGAGGAGCTGATCCATTACCGACCTGTTATCAGCATTGACAACTTGTTCTGACAACAAGTTCTGGAAGAAACTAACCGCCTGATTACCAATGTCCTTATCATCTATGATTTCACTACCATCTTCCAAACAGAGTTTAGCGATAGTATTGGATTTTTTGTGTTTCATAGCTGAATGGTGTAAGAAAGAAGTATTACAATCTCCTTCCTTGAGCCACTGGACTCTAGACTTCTGTTTCCAAAAGAGCTCCTCTCTATTCATAAGATTCTTCCAATCCATGATTAATTTGTCTTCTATTTGAGCATTTTCCTCAGAAGAATGCCCTTGAGCTATTCTAGTTTGAATATCAGCCAATTTTCTAGAGATGATCTTCTTCTGGGAAAACACGTTCCCAAAACTATACTTAATCCATCCTCGGACCTCTCTCTTAATGTGCAAGAGTTTTTGAGCCAGTCTAAACATAGGAGTGCAGAGTGAGAGTGCGACTTATTGCAATTTCCCCTATGTTTATTGACCTGTTAAGTTTACTATATAAAATAATTTATTAAATGGAAATCTATTGGAAGTGTATAATTTATTTCAGTTGTATAGTCAATCAAAATGTTCTAATTTTTTGTTTTAGAGTTTTTTAAATTTATTTTTCTTAGATTTTAAATTACAAACTCAAACACCTCCTTTGCTTACAAATTATGTGGAGAATACTTGATTCTCTAGAAAAGTGAATATTATTTTCATAGATGAACACACTTTCTACATAAGGCATTCTTTTTTAATTGACTATAAAGGTATGTTTTTCTTATTATTTTTTAAGAGTAACGACAATAGAGAACCAACTACCATTGCTTCCCATTTGTACTTGCATTTGTTTTTTTCTTAAGCTTTCTCGATATTAAACCAGTCTCTTGAAAGTTGAATTAGCTCTATAGTATTAAGTCTCCAAATATTTCATTAACAAGAAAGCTCTATTGGAAGTGTATAATTTATTTCAATTGTGTATAATTGGAAGTTTACTAAATGGAAAGCCATTGGAAGTGTATAACTTATTTTAGTTGTGTAGTCAATCAAAATGTTCTAACTTTTTTGTTTTAGATTTTTTTAAATTTCATTTTTCTTAGATTTTAAAATACAAACTCAAACCCCTAGTTTGCTTACAAATTATGTGGAGAATACTTGATTCTCTGGCCAAGTGAATAATATTTTCACATATGAACACACTTTCTATAGAAGACATTCTTCTTTAATTGACTATAAAAGCATGGTTTTCTTATTACTTTTTTAAAAGTAGCGATAGCTGGGAACCAGCTGCCGCTACTTCGCATTTGTACTTGCATTTATTTTTTCCTTAAGCTTTCTCATTGTTAAAATGGTCTCTTCAAAGTTGAAGTAGCTCTATAGATTAAATCTCCAAATATTAGCATAAAGATGAGTCAATATTGTTTGCATAATTTTTTTTCCTACAAGCTAAAATTACTTAGAGGCTATCAATTACATTTCAAGACACTCTCAAAACAATGGAGGCAACTAGACAAATACACTAGAAAACAAGCATGGTTAACCATATAATGCAATGTGGTCTCCACCTTCCTAACACTTTTCAAAATGACACTACTTAGAGAAGAATAATGATTTCACTATACAATTAAAGTTTCAATAGTGCTTTCCACTCTTTGACAAACATGGGACTAAAAATCTACTCCAAAACATATGAATCCAAAGGAAATGTACAAATTCCCTCCTCTTAAAGTTATACATACAAAATTTATTCAACAATCCACACTATGCATCCAATTTTGTGTCAAAGTTTCTCATAGTAGTAGTATGTAGTCACTCAAACTATTACATAGCTATTTATTACACAACAAAATGTAATTAAAAACCATATTTCTAAATTGCAAAACATAGCATGGTAGCTGATGCCATAGACGATTTAAAGAAAGATGCAACAAAAAATTGCCTACATAAATATATGCAAGAGGAGCCACTATATTCTGAGAATTGATACTCCCTTGCAATGCCTATAAATCACAAATTACACTACCTTCCTCAAAAAATGTAATGCCAACAAGTCATGAAACACAATCACTTCTCAAAAAACATTTACTTTACAATCAGATACTCCCTTACAATGCTTATAAATCACAAATTACACTACCTTCCTAAAAAAATGTAATGCCAACAAGTCATGAAACACAAACACTTCTCAAAAAACATTTACTTTACAAATAGCTTATCAACAAAACCATTGCGCATTCAACCATGCAACTACTAGTTTATGCTCTACATCGGATCTCTTATAAAAAGATAGGCAAAGTTTAAAATGTTGAGAATAATTGAATTATTATTAAGTTAGATATGCATTTTTTTAAAACAAAGAGAACCAGATGAAATATACAATCGATGGTGGAGTTTAAAATAAATGTCATAAGTATTAAAAAATAAAAAATCCCTAGACATTATGTATATTATGATTATTTTTTCTTATTTTCAATGATTCAAAAAAATAAATTATTAAATTTTTCACAATGTTTTTAACTATAAATATAGGAAAATCAACTTTTTATAAATTATCAATCATAAAATTTGGTTTCTTTACTTTGGAGTCATGTAGGTGCACTCCAAACTCTTTCAAATGAATATGCATCTTACATGTGCAATCAAATCATATTGTGATAAGACTGCAAATAGATCCATTGTCATCACTAAATATCTTTTTCAAATCAAATTATCAACAAATTCTATAAATTAGAGGCAAGGTTGGGTGGAGTTGAAGAAATGATTATCCAAGCTTCCAATTTCCATTAAGTTGTAGGATAGAACTCACTCTAGCACTTTGGTGATGTCCCCTATGGTGTAGTCATTCAAAGGAAACAAGTTCAATGTTTGGTGTTGATGATCATCTACTCAATTTAAGAATTTTGTTTTCACTTAATTTAGATTGATAACTTTCATAGGTTGTTAGTCTTGGTAGTTTTGGGAATATGACATTTTTTATTATGTATTTTCTTCATTTTTATAGAAGTTTTGTGCTTGATCTAGATTAGTTACTTATAGAATGTTTAGATGAATAATTGGAAGGGGAAATCTGATCCTATTATGTATCCAGATATTAGGCTATGGTCCCCTTGCTAAAATTTCTAAGCAGGGATTGTTGAGAAAAATTAGGAGCCCCTTTAAAAGCATGGGTCCTGTAGATTTTTAAATTCTCCTTATCAAAAAATTTCAAGTGAAAAAGAAGATGCTTAGATGAGAAACTATAGCAACTAAATAATAGAAATTAAAATGACATGCAAGCTGCCATGTAAACATGAAAGTTCATAAGTTCGTGGAGGAAACTTTGAACCTCCCTCTCCACTACCTATTGAAAAATTGCAACTACAATTATGGGACTCCTATTTTGAAGGAAAATATATATGTTAATCATGTAGCTCTATAGTTTTAATACCATGAGATTACCTCCAAAGTAAAAATAGAAGCCCAAGCCCCTTCCATGGGATTGCTTCCTTAAATGACCATTTTGGTTACATAATGGGTTCTAAAATTTGCAATGTAGATATTTTTATTGATAAATTTATACATATAATTCCTAGCGAACTTAGTAAGAAAAGTGAATGGAAATGAGATTTGTAGTAATCATTGGATTTTAAATGTTGGTTTCTCATGTACAGTTATAACTAAAAGACAAAAAAATATGAATTACAATAGAAGGTTACTAAACGACAAAACATGTACGTTGAGAATTCTATAGATTTTCCTTAAAATATTTTTAAAGAAAAATGTTTTAAATGAATTCTTCATTTTTTCCACTAATAATGTTTAAAGCATATTGTTTCATTTTGGTGGATAGTCACAACCATGTGAGGCAATGCTACGCCTTTAATCCTATTTGTGCTTACGGTTATGAGTAGTCGACTTGTGTCTACCTTAACTTCTAACTAAGTTATATAATCATTATTATAGTCATATGTAGGTAGTTAGGTCTTCCTAGGGGTTATAATTAAGTATCTAAGTTGGCCTTGGTGGCAGCCATGGCATAATTAGATATATAGGAGCTAGTGGTAAGCTTATTATCATCATATTACGAATTGTGTTTTGTATTAGAGACTATTGGAAGTTGCCCCCTCGAAGTGGCATAATATTATTAAGTATTTGCAAGATATTTCCTATGATATCTTACAAGTGGTATCAAAGCATGATCTTGGCACCATGAAGGCAAGAAACAAGGCAATTTTTTATTTTGGAACTCATTTTGGGAAGCACATATCTCTCTCACTTTGGTGAATTTTTCTAAGATTTTTAAAAGATTTTTCAAGAAAACATTGAAGCTACTACAATCTATATTTGAGTTCAATTGGAGTATAATTAAGAGATTTATTACAGAATTAGGGTTTCCACCATTTTTGCTTCTAGGGTCGTAATTCAATGATTTTTTTCCTGATTTCTAGAGGGTTGAACAAAGCCACTTTGATACACCTAGAATCTTGATTTGGAGGAATTTGGAGCCATTTTTAGTAATTTATTTTAGGTTTTCTCATAAATTCACTACATAGGTTGCAATTTCTGGATTTTTTTAGATTTCTTGACATTTTTTGAAAGATTGCAAAAAATAATTAGGGGTCTTTTTTTGAAATTTTAATTTTGGAGTGATTGACAAAAAAATAGAGAAAAGAAAAAAATATTATTAGATTCTGCAATATATGGATGGACCATAGACTAGAGGTAGGGAAAAAATTTATATACTCCTAGTAAGACTCCTAAAAAGGGTGACTCATCACTAGAGGATATGGATAAAATACCCATGGAAGAAGATACCAACAAGATGAAGGAGGATATATGCATCTATTGGTAGGAAAATTGGATGCCTTAACAGGAGATATATTTGGCATCCATAGCACGTTGGCTAATCTTAGAACTTATATCCAGAGTCAATTAGGCTCACAACTAGATGTTCCAAGCAATCAAGGTGGATCATCTAGGTCATCTAATCTAGATCCAAATGCTAACACTCAAATGGGATCTGAGTGATTACAAGATCATGATGGGCCAAATAGTGGCAATAGAGAAAAAACTTGCTGGATGAAAAAGTGCTAACATTTAGACTAATATTTAGATTTGGATAGAAAGTATGTTAATATTTCTAGCTCAAATATGGATTCCCTCCAAAAATGCCTTTGGATTACCTCATATTTAGGCAAGTGGGAGTCCCAAAACTTGCTTTAAAAACTTGTAAAACCACCCAATTTTCCATAATTTCTTCCTTGAAGTTGATAGACTTTTTGGTAACTAAATTTAATCAAATGAAAAGGGTTTATAGAGGAAGCTATTAAGATTCTAAACATATAACATATGCCTCATAATAATTTTAGAAGGTAATTATTATTAATTTTCTACATACGCTATGTCTGATTTCTTGATAGATATACATATTGAAAAACATCCATAACTTTCAACATATTAATCCCTTTTTAAATCCAAAAGATGCGTCACATTCTAGGATTTATTGGGTATACATTAAAATTTAAAATTTTTGAGTTTCATATATTTTTGACCAAGTTAGGTTGGCTGGAAAATTAATTTATAATATTTTAAAAATGTCACAGTAAAAAAATCATAAATAATTATTTATTTACATAAAAATTTCAGAAAAATATGTGTCACATCCATTCATGTGTCTTTTACTTAAATCTAAATCATGGAGGAAAAATATTATCTTTTTCTCATACTTAGGTTGGCAATAGTTTGATGGCAAGAACCTGTTACCAAAGGTGGACATGCACAAGTTTGATGCCAAGAGTCCATTTACTTTGATTAATCAGATAGAGAATTTTTTTAATATTCATAAAATTTCAAGTGGGCAAAAGGTGACAATGGATTCCTTATATCTAGAACCAAAATAATTCATTTGGTATCGATAACTATGTGCACAATGGAAGAAAAAGGGTCTCAATGTCACCTGGACAATTTGTATGAAGGAGTTACAATCAAACTATGGTAATAGTGTAGAAAACAACTACTTCAACCAGTTAGCTAAATTACAACAAACAAGATCAAACAAGGAGTATATTCAACAATGCGAGGCCTTATCTATGAGAGTAGATACAATTTTAGAAGATAACTTGAATGACTTATTCCTGAGTGGTCTCAAGGATCACATCCAACATGAGGTACACATGTTTAGCACTAGTTCTATATCTAAGTCTTTTGTTTTAGCACACAAGATAGAAAAAAGGTTTTTAATTCCTAGAAGGCATGAGTTTAATGGCATAAGAGAGAAAATCTTTTTAGCACAACCTTTCCCTTAACCCACTAGACTAACTCAATAAATTGAAGAAAAGGAAAAAGAGATATGTTTTAACTGTGACAACAAATACAGTAGGGGAAATAAATGTGCAGAAAAGAAATTGTTCTACATTGAAGGGCCAAGCGAGGAAGAATATTATGAAGAACAAATATTATATTTTTTGGGTAATGTACTAGGTGAGGAATTAGGAGATCCCCAACCAATCATTCTTGTCATGCACTTTCAATTTTTAGTTCCCACAAACTCTTAAGGTAGTGGGTTTCTTAAAGAAATAGATAGTAACAATGTTGATAGACTTGAGAAGCACTCATAACTTCATCAACAAAAAGTTGGCTACTTGTCTAAATTATTTTACATATCCAACTCTAGAATTTTAGGTCTTGATTGCAGATGGTAGTACTATTAGTTGTTCATGGAAATGCCATAGCATTAAATTATCTAGGGATATTATCATCTTGATTACCTAAAGTTTTCTATCTCCATGGGTGCAGAAAATATTATTTTGGGAGTTCAATGGCTTACTACCTTGGGGATAATTGAGATGAACTTCCAAAATCTATTCATATGGTTTCAATCAAAGGGAAGGAAAATAGAACTAAGAGGGTTTCATGCAAAGTCTCCACCTATGGTAAGCTCTTACCAAATGTAAAAGATGCTTAAGAAGGGGGAAAATGGGTTTGTGGCCCAATTATTTTCATTATAAGCATATCACTCAAAGACTTATACACCATAGGATCTAAAATCAAATGTAGATAAGTACTCAATAGTTTTTGGGGAGATGATGAAAGGATTGCCTCCTAAAAGAGATCATGATAATGCCATTCAGCTAGTACCAGGGAGCCAACCACCCAACATCAGGCCCTAGAGATATCCACATATGAAAAAAGGGAGATTGAGAATATAGTTCAAGAGATGCTAGAGGCAAGTATTATCAGGCATAGTCAGAGTGCTTACTCATCACTTGTGGTATGGGTGTACAAGAAGGATGAAACTTGGAGGATGTGTTCAGATTACAAGGAGCTCAATAAGTACACCATAAAAGATAATTTTCCTATTCCAATAATTGATGATTTGTTAGATGAGAAAAATGGCGTTTATTTTACAAAACTTGATCTTCATTTTGGTTATCATCAAATCAAAATTAGAGATGAGGATGTACATAAGATAGCTTTTCAAACCCATGAGGGCCACTATGAATTTTTGGTAATGCCATTTGGTCTCACAAATGCACCATCAACATTTCAAAGTTTGATGAACTTTATCTTCAAGCTATTTTTGAGGAAATTTGTTTTGGTATTTTTTGATGACATCTTAATATATAGTAAAACTTGGGAGGAACGCTTGTAGCATATAAATCAAGTTTTGGATATTTTGGAGCAGCATCAATTGTATACTAAGCCATCCAAGTGTGTCTTTGGAGTCAAAGAAGTAGAACACCTAGGTCACATTGTGTCACATGAAGGAGTCAAGGTGGACCCTCATATGATCTGAGCAATTGCAGAGTGGAAAATTCCTATGACCCTTAAGAACTTACAAGGTTTCTTCAGGCTTACAGGTTATTATCGTCAATTTGTAAATAATTATGGTAGCATAGCATCTCCTCTCACATATGTTTTTAA
The DNA here is from genome assembly GCA_027924645.1 of Cunninghamia lanceolata. Lineage (NCBI taxonomy): Eukaryota > Viridiplantae > Streptophyta > Pinopsida > Cupressales > Cupressaceae > Cunninghamia > Cunninghamia lanceolata. The sequence continues at coordinate 8,160,744 of BSBN01000135.1, read as the reverse complement.
GGATTCCTTCTAATGGAATGAGGTAGCTACAAGGGAATTTGAGCGGCTAAATGAAACCATGTGCACAACTCCAGTCCTAGCTACCCCAGATTTTTCTAAAACATTCATTTTTGAATGTGATGCTTCAGGACTTGGAATAGGAGAAATACTCATGCAATAATGACACAAATAGTATCAAACTCTCATTGAGAAACTCCAACAAGATTCAAGTGTGTCTAAAAAATTTGCATGGAAAGTAAATATTTTATGGTACAAGGAAAGGTTATACCTTTGTAATAATTCAATGCTTAAGTTTAAGGTGTTGGAAGAACTACATGCTTTTCCAATAGGTAGGAACTTAGGATTCCTAAAAACTAATCATATAATCAAACAAGATTTCTTTTGGGAGGGTCTAAAAGGGGATGTTCATAAATTTGTTACATGGTATGTCACCAAAATAAATGGGAGACAATTAAAACTCTGTCATTCTACAACTCTTATGTATCCCAAGTCAAAGGTGGAAGGAGGTATCTATGTATTTCATCATAGGTTTTCCTAGATCTTAAGGAAAAAATGTCATCATGTTTGTTGTGTATTGTCTCACCAAATATGCACACTTTTGTGCTTTGGTGCACCCATTGGTAGCAAGAACTGTAGAAATATCCTTTATGAATACTATTCAGAAACTACACAAGACTCCAAAAGTTAAAGTAAGTGATTGTAATTCTATATTTACAAGTAATTTTTGGACTAACTTATTTTCATGTATGGGCACTCATCTTTCTTGTAGTTCATCATATCATCCCCAATCTGATGGATAGACAAAAGTGGTCATTGAATGCTTGGAGGGGTATATCTAATAATTTTCTTTAGATAAACAAGAGATATGGTGCAATGGATACCACTAGTAGAATGGTGGTATAACACTTCCTTCCATACTTCTTCCAAGATGTCTCCATTTTTGGCACTATATGGGTACCATCCATCATCACTCATGTCTTCATTGAGGGAACAACCAAAGGTTCAAACAGTTGAAGAACAAATTCAACATTAACAAGAGGTGCTTTCTAGTCTCTAAGAGAACTTGGCAATGACACAAAATATAATGAAGCAACAAGATAATCAACACCATAGTGAAAGGACTTTTGAAGTGGGTGTAGACACCTCAAATTGACCATATCTTTCCTACACCTTTGGCAGGTCCTGAATACCCTTTTTACCTACATATTTTCTCCAAATTAATTAAATAATTTAATTATTTAATTAATTTCTCCTCTTCATCCATCCAAAACCAAATAAATAATCATTTTATTTTATCATTTCCTCACCTTTCCATAATCCTCACACATAAATTAGCCTTTTTATTTATTAAATCCCTCATAAATATCTAATAATTGCCTAATAATGTCCTAATTGAGACTTAATCCTAATTAGTCCCTAATCAAAAACTACCTCACAACTACCCAACTACCTATCCAACCCTTTAAATAAACCTATCTCCCCCCACTCAAAAGGGGGGAATCCTCTAAGCTAGTATATGTTGTCAAAATATTTCTTCTTCCAATCTTCTCCTATCTGACTAAGTCCTTCATCATCATTGGTTATTGTTGATCTTTGAAGGCAACCCACATTTAATCCACGATCAATCAAAAAATAATCAAACAAGGTATTGGGTGCACTTGTTTTGTTCTATCCTGTGTGTAAGAATTCAATTATTGATTTAAGGATTCTTAGGTTGTATTGTTTAATCTTCTTATATTTTCATTAACTAATTTTTGAGCATATAGTGGGAAATTGGGTCTTTGTGTGATTACAGCCATATAAGAAAATTCTCTAAAACAAAAACATAAAGATAACAAGCTTGCATCCAATTACTATGGTCCTTATAAGTTGTTACAAAAGATTGGCAATGTAGCGCATATAAATTGGAGTTACCTATGTCAACAAAAAATCATCCAGTTTTCCATGTTTCATGCTTGAAGAAGGTTATTGGGAAAAAAGTTGTAGTACATACTAAGTTACCAAAGCTTGATGAGGAGGGAAGAATAGTTTTGGATCTTGAGAGAATTCTTCGAACATGCACCAAGAGGCTGAGGATTAGGGCAATCACAAAATATTTGATAAAATGGAAGAACCCTCCAGTTGAAGAAGCTATGTGGGAAAATGAGGATTTTGTGCAAAAGCATCCACATTTGATTAGCGCTAAGGATAATGCTTCTCTAAAGAGGGGGCATGCTATGCCCTTAATCCTATTTGTGCTTAGGGTTATGAGTAGTCAGCTTGTGGCTACCTTAACTCCTAATCAAGTTATATAATCATTATTATAGTTATATATAGGTAGTTAGGTCATCCTAGGGGTTATAATTAAGTATCTAAATTGGCCCGGGTGGTAGCCATGGCATAATTAGGTATATATAGGAGCTAGTGGTAAGTTTATTATCATCATATTGATAATTGTGTTCTTAATTAGAGACTTTTGGAGGTTTCCCCCTTGAACTAGCATATTATTATTAAGTATTTGCAGCACATTTCCTATTATATTATTCTTTTGTGCAAGTTGTTTCATTATAGGTAATCTGAGAGTGATTTAAAAAATTTCTTTCAACCAGGCATGCTATTTGGGTGTGAATGTCAAGTACATGTGAGGGTTACATCATATTGTCCAGTTCCTTGGTAATGGTGTAGTTTCACTATTGACATTTCAAATCTTGCAATAACAAATCTATCTTTCTTGATAGATGCATGTTCTAAATCATAATCCTTAAATTCTTTGAGCTAGGTTTTCCATCTATAAAGTCTATTAATAATCCACAATCAATGAAGAATTAATAAAATTTCTCAAAATTGACATCTCTGTATCCTATTGCATTATTCCCTTTTATCCATTATTTATCTACTTGTAGACACCTAAAATTGACTTGCTCCGCAAACCAATTTCTCATATCTCTGCACCACCAATTAATTAAATAAATTTATTTTATTTAATTAATTTATCCCTAATCATCCACCCTTAACCATTTATCCATCCTTTATGATCAATTAATTCATTTAATTTATCACTATACAAACACTATCCATCATTAATTAAATAAATATTCTTAATATTTATTTAGTTAATTTGTCCATCTCCCTAATCCTTATTAATTAAATAAATTATACTTATTTAATTAATCTACCCCACTAATCAACCTAAACCTAGCCTAGTTGATTAACTAGCAATTATTTAATTAGCTACCCTAGCCTACCTATCCCCTAGACCTAAATTAATTAAGCTAAACACTTAATTAAATCTTGCTTAACTCATTCTCCCACACATTTTGAATAAAAATTATTTTTTTATTCAAAGGGTCACATCTTCCTCTTACACATATAAGTGTACATGTGCCCTTGACCTTCCCACTTGTCCTAGTCTCCATTAATGGAACTCTTCCCCATGTGAATTAAAAATTCACATCTAACTTGTCTTGTCCAACTCTTCCCCCAAAATGAATTTTTAGTTCATTTTTATTCCCATCCTCACACTCTCCCATGGAAATGAATTTTTTATTCATTCCTCATCCTTCCCAATGTGAATTTAAAATTCATAAATAATGAGAGCCATCCAATCTCATTGACCTAATATTAACCCTTGATCTCTCTCATCCAACCCTCTTGTGACACTTGTCTCAAGACTACAACTCCAATCTAAACCCTAATCCTCAAGCATTCTAGCCATTTATCTAAACTTTCAATCCTCACCCTCCATCATTTTACCAAAAATCTATAAATAGAACCCTCACCCAAGCCATTTTCACAACTTTTTCATCCTATCCTTACTATGCCCAAATTTCTCTCATCTTCTCTCATCACACCCTTACCATGCCAAAATCATTCTAGCCTCTCTATCTACATCCAATATTCATACATCTAAATCCATTATCCTCATCATATTGTGTTGAATATCAAAGATCAATCCACATTTGAACTATCATCTATTTGGGTAAAGCTAGGAGCTCACGGGTGCAAGCTCCTCAACCTTATCAAGGAGTAAGAAGATCTTGAGGTATATTTTGTGTGTTTTCATGCATTTTATTTGTGTTTTTAACCTCTAAGATTCCTCTTGTATTCACTACTATTGCAAACTTTTTCCTTTTCAAGTGTTAAAACCAACTATGGCTACACCACTACAAATGAGTGCAGGAACCTAGGATTTACATTTTCTAGAGATATCAATCGATGAACCTATAATTAGCAATGCATTGGTTTAATAGAATACTTTCCTTACTCTAAGATTCATGTGCATGGTTGCTAATTAATTTCAATTAGCTACTAACTTGTTTTATCAATGTGTTCAAAATAAGGATGTTATAACATCATATCATGCAAGATTGCTTAAGTGTTTTTGGGTGGCTTTTTACCTGAGCAGTAGTTTCTTGAGAATAGTATATCCCATTGACATTGATTTTCTTATCCTTCTCATCACTTTGGAATGTGTGTGATAGCCATGTGCATTTAAATGTAATTTTGTTCTAATGTAAATTAGCTCACAGTTTATTTCATATCGTAATTAGGCTAGATAATAAGGTTTTTAAGGTAGAAGAAAGACACTTACTGTTGATTTTCCCTTTATCTTATTGTCTACCATTGCTCCTAGGTTCTTGTCCTATAAGTAACAAAAAGTACACAGGTCAAAATTTTTACATCCAATGATAGTTAAACAAAAATACTTAACTTGCAATATCAAAGTTTTTAATGAGGAAAGAAAACCAAGGTATCCACGTGAAAAAAACTCTCCATTAATCACAAGGAGATATGAACAAGAACAAACAATGAGATAAAGAACTCTCTATAACACTTCTTTTTTAAATGTGAATCGATTCAATGATGCATTCAACCTCATCCATTATATTTTTTCTTGGTTACTAGGTGGCACCCTTGCTCTTGACAAATACTACAATTATTGCTTGGCTCTAATTGTATCTTATAAAATAACGGGTAGGGTACCCATGTAACTACCATGCATAATTTATCTATGAATACATTTTTTAATAAGTCACATTAAAATCTTGGAGTATCTTGTTCCTAAAAGTAATGGTTTTTTTAACTAAATATTTCTTAGGTAATCTTTTAAAATCTATTGGATTTTTTAGTAGTCACTAAAATTATAGTAGATTAGTCTTATCAAAAGATGATTCTAAACAATCTTTTAGCATTTAATGCATATCATCACAAATAAATAATAAACAATGTTTCACTTCAAAAATGTGTCATGTCATTCATTCCTTACATGGCTTCACTTTAATTGAATTAACTCACAATAAACTATATTGGAGAGCTACCCAACCATTCACCTTTGCTTTTGTCAACATTTTCTCTAAAATTAATTCCACTAGGTTGCTTTGAATACTTACAACAATGTTTCTAGAAGATTAAGAACTACCATTCTTCAATAGCTTATGAAGGATTGTAAAAAAAATTCATTATCACCATACTTGTCTTGAATGTCTTCTACCAACTCCCAAAAAACTATAGTACAATAAACACTCCCATAAAACTAGTATTATTGTTTGTATATTTTAGAAAAATGATGCACCCATAGCTTTAAGTATTGTTTTTTTATTGCTAAATATGTCTATGAAATTTCATTTTAAAAAATATCCAAGCTCTCACCTCTTCAATAGAAATTTGTTCATCAAAAGCACTACCTAGATTAAGGTCAAGAAAGTTCATGTAGACAATCCTCAAAGAATGGGAGACATAAGGCTCCATGTAATTGTAAATATTTTTTATTTGAATTTTATGTAGTAATAACCTTTATTATTCGTAGTCCATGTTATGCTATAGTATATGTTGAACAATGTCTCTACCCACTAAGGAAATAATGTTATAGAGGAAGGAATTATGTCCATCATCCACTCCATAAGAGAGAAAGCTACATATATACACTCACCTCTTCTTTCATGATTGTCATTAGTCCTCTTAGCATAGATTTAGGAAGAGGGGATTTGGTGAAGTCTAACTTTATTTTGAAGTTCCATCACATTAAAGGTTGTCTTTTTCGCATAATACAAATAATTTTTTGTTTACATTACAGATTGAGATGAACTTACGTCAATTTTTGTACACTATATATAACTAATTTCCTTTTCTATTATTAGCATCTTTCAACTATAAATTGTGCAAATTATGGAGACTCTATTGCCATGTTCAACCATAGGACTACAATCTAGTAAACTCAATTGATAAATTACAATTTTTCCTTGTAAGCTTCTTTTAAATCTTTTTTAATAATAGTCATTGATGTTGAATTTTAATTACAATTTTTTTCTTCTAGTATCAAATTATATTGGTACATAATAATTGGATATCACATAGACAGTTCTTCCATGTCTTTTTAGCTATAGGGATTGAATCATGGTGATGGTATAATTGCTAAAAGATGCTTTGTTTCTTAAAAGAGTTAGAATTGTGACGTTGTCTAGTTGTTGAAATTTATAATAATCAATTATATAATATAAAAACATAATATTGAAAACAATCACACAAAAAGAGACAAGCACAAGAGATAAGTCTCAAAATATTGAAGGAAAAATTCTAGTCCCTCCAATAAATATTTCACATGCTTACTTTTCTTTGCTCTAAAACTCAATCAAGACAAAATTACTATCCATCTAGAAGAAAGATGCGAAATTCAAATTGTATTATGTAATATTTTTTTATCATTGTGATTATTATTGGATTCAAATTATTATGTTTATTAGATATGCATTTAATCTACTCAATTATCATATAGTTTACTATTCATCTAGAAAAAAGATATGATTTTCAATTTGTTATATTTTAGACTTATTATGTTCACTTAGTAGAGAAAAAGATTCAACTAATTGTGATGGATGTGAAAACTTAGAGGGGTATGATATAACTCTTGTTTTATTAGTTCATCTTCAACCATTTTTGTGATTAAATTAATTGAAACTCTAGCTGGCATGACCTTATTTACTAATATCCATATATTATGTACCATCTTCCATGTTATTAAATATTTGACTATGGGTAAATTATCTATCTCTAACAAAGATTTACTATAATCACAAAACTATTAGCATACCCATCCAACCTATGGGTCCAATTACTAGTGTTTTATGTCCTACAAAAGAACTGTAGTGCGATAGACATATTTAGTTACTTTATATTTTATTAGGATAAATATACGTATAATCTCCCAATGGACATATTTATGTAATGGTGAAAATGCAAACTCTTTTTCTTCTCTTGCTAGATTTATTTTGATTTATTTATCTTTAATGTAATAAATAGTGAGTAAACATGATTATTTTGATATAGAAGTTAGTAAAAAATAACCTTCAAATTACTTTTATTTACACAGATTTCCAAGGTTTAGACTTGATTCTCAAATTATCTATTTTCTATCTTGGGTCAAATTTGCAGTTGTAAGAGTCACTGGTTGACTCAAGCTGTCAAAATCACCTACAAAACCAAATATTACTTTGTACAAGAAAAAAAAAGTATAGAGGATAAATTTGCACAATATTGGATGCAATAAATGAAATTGGATTACATAATTACATATGAGATCTTTATTTTATAATTGCAAGATAGAAAACCCTAGTTAACTTAAAAATCCCTAAGTAAACTTAGTAAAGTGTAATTAAATATTTAACTACACCAACATCCTCCTTAAGTGAAACTTAGGGAGAATGATAAAATGCAAATGATGCAAAGACGGATCCTAGCTACAAGACCATATTAGGTACCCATGTACGAAAAATCTCTCATAAATAGGGAAAAGAAGAAAAACCTGTAGGAAAAAACCCTCTCCAAAAGAAAGAAAACATAAAATAAGTAATGGAAGGACTCAAAACCAAGACCACCTAAGGACTACATCCATCATGAAGATACAATCAATAGATATGTACAACACCCCATAAGAGATGATGCAGAGAGAAGGTCTGGTGATCCCCCAGAAGTGAGAAAGATGGAACCCCATGTAAGGAAATGCTCACTCCCAAAACAAAGATGAGAAAAGAGACTATGAAGTCACTCCTCAAGATGAATCCTACAATTCTCCCTCCCAAAACAAATATGAGAAAAGAGACCATGCCGCCACTCCTCAAGATGACTCCTACAGTACTGGTAGATGCTTGACAAATAATGAAAATTAAGACCCATGAATGTCAAACAACATTCCTCTCCTTGGGAAGAAATGGAATTCTAGATGTATTCATAATATCTTCCCATTAAGGATAGGAATATGTAGGAAGAAGAATAAATGTCTTTGAACTCTACACATGATCCAAAGACAACAATGAAGCTCTCAAAAACTACTCAAATGTCTCCAATCCATTGTCAAACTATGACTGAATAGGATGATGAAGAATAATCTCTAAAGAAGAAGATGGTGATGCAACTCCATCGAAGCTATCATCAAAGAGGAATTGAGTATACTCAAAAGTATCTCCCAAATCTGCAATGTGGGACTCTATAAACAATGATGAGATATCTAATATAAATGTGTCCCAATGAGTTATCTCTTGAATAATGATTATTTCCTATTGTAAAGAATCACTAGAAGCTATCTATGAAGCAACACTAAACTCTGATGTAGTAATAGTTGAAGATGTGTTTGTGTTAGAAATGAAAGCAACACTACTTCAATGGAAATCTAATTCAAGATATTTATTTCAGCAATATTTAAGTGTGCATTAACAATGGAGATTGCAATCAAAACATAAAACCCACTACATAAAAGATGTCAAACATGAAGAAATCAACACAATGACACAATGTTTATGTGGAGAAACCCCTTTCAGGTAAAAAAATCCACCAAGAAAGAGGCACAAGTTTGTATTAATCTGTAAAAGATCTATACAATACATCAACTACACAACTCTCTCCACAAGTCTTCAATCTAACAGCGTTCCGACAACACTTGAGTACCTAAAATCTGTATTGAAACAACAAAATACATGGCAAATACTTATAGAAATGTTTTTCAACACATCCTATGTGTTCACCTTCTCTCTCATGAGATTCTCCAACATGCAAACATTAAATGCCATCTTACAAGCACCTTCCACTTATCCAAAAACAACCATGAAAAGGTTGGGGGCCCAAGACTAAATCTGGCCTCTTACAACATCTTATGACATGTCATAACCATCATAGATTCCACAAAAGAGTATCTTTCCAAGATAGGAACCTTGGGCTAAAAATAGCAACTTACAACTCATTAATATCTGTCCTATGTGTCATAGAATCTCAGAATCTTATGACAACTTGCAGTTGTCATAGATTCACTTACCAAACATTATGACAATTGTCATACATGCAAAAAATAGTATATTCCTCAAGGGAGCACACCTACCCTCATTTCCTTTGAGTTTTTACATTTACCAACAATAAAAGTCACTCCATGATTACCTCCGGTTACTCTGAAATTACCCCTGTCGATGAAACTAGTACATCTCCTTATGGATTATTACAAATTATATATACTAAATAAAATAAATACAATATTGGGATTTACAAGGTTAATGGTACCTTATCCCAACATTCTCCCACTTGAGATTATACATTGTATATCAACCCATAGGAAATCAAATGAAAAATAGTCATGCAGTAGAAACAAGACCCATAGCCTATCTGCACCATATGACCTTCTTTGTGCTCATAGGCTTGGTCAACGAATCTACAACATTCTCCTAATTGTCTATCTTCTTTAGCTTAGTCTCTCCATTTGCAACCAACTCTCGAACAAAGTGATACTGAACATCAACATGCTTAGTCTGAGCATGATACATGGGATTCTTAGCCAAACAGATAGCACTCTGGCTATCACAACCAATCTAAATGATCATGTAATCAAAACCAATACCTGTACACAATCTCCTCAACCAAACTACCTCCTTAGAGACATGAGTAACAACCATATACTTTGCTTCTATGGTGGACACAGCAACTATGGGCTACCTCTTACTCATCCAACTCACTGCTCCTCCAAACAGAGTAAATAAATATCCACTAGTGAACCTTTGACTATCCAAATCACCTGCCCAATCTGCATCAACAAAACCCTGTATGTCCAAAGATTTATTAGCACTATTAGTACCAGGATAAACCAAACAATGATCAGGAGTACCTGCAAGATATTTAAACACCATCTTTGCATAATTTCAATGTTGTCTACTAGGGTTAGACATAAATCTATCGAAAACTCCCACTGCTTGGGCAATATCTGGTCTAGTGTAAACCATTGCATACATCAAACTCCCTACAACACTAGCATATGGTACATTAGACATATCCTCAAAATCATCATGTAGTGCCCCTCACCTTTGCCTTCCTTTGGACTGATAACTATCCTAGTAGCACTAGACATTATGATATTTTCATAAATTGTTTGATGATGGACTTTCTGTTATTATGCTAGTTGAGTATGGACCTACTGATATGATGATGTTTGATTTCAGACATTTTATGCTTTATAGTTTGATGGACATATCTGGTGCATAGGATCGATGTTATTCTGAGTTTAATGTGTTATTTGATTATGATTATGTTGCATTTCTAGTAATGGATGTTTTAGATCGTTATGTAATTGATTATTTTTTCTCGTTGAAAAACACAGGAAGATTTTGTGTAATGTAGTTATTTATTGATGTGTTTATGTGAACGGAACAGTGTCGCAATACTCGTGTTCGAGTACCCTGTCACACTACGACTTCCGTTCACTGTATAACTATATGATGATATATATTTTCATGGTTGATTGTGTAGTTTGCTGCAAGATGCAAGTACCAGGCATCGACTCCACCTGAACTAATAGGTCTGAGTGTGCCCTAGCCAATGGAATTGTCGATGATCAGAGTTAGCCTAAGGTCCCCTACTCAGTCAACATCCTCGAAGATGATGAGTATCGCATTTAATCATTGTCGTCTGTTTGTTCCTGCATCGTGGTCATGTCTTGTGATCGTGTATAAAGGTCAGGTATCATCTTGTAGGTTGGATTATCCAATTAGAAATGTCTAGTTTTAGCTTTAGTTAGTGCCTCATTAAAACAGTGATAATCCCAAACTAGAGTTAAATAAATACTTTTAAGGGGAAATTATGTGTTGACTAGTAAATTATAAACAATTTAATTGTAAATGATTGAGTAAAATAAATAAATAAATAAATTACAACTTGTTTATAAATAATTTAATTGGTTGTAACGGATCAAATTAAAATAAATAAATAAATAAATAAATAAATATAAATGAATAATTATAAAATCAAGATAAAATAAATTTATAGTTAACTTGAAAATAATAAAATTAATGCAATTATGGTTGTTACTTGGTTGTCGCATTGGATCATGAGCTATCCCTCCTAAAAAGGTGGGAGGATCTTTCTCTCTAAAAACTAGTTTGCTAGAAAAAAAGGATGAAGATTTTTGGAGAGACTGGAGCTGTAAGCTGCAATCGGAGAGCAACACCAATTCGTTAGCCAGTCAGCCAATCAGAAACCAGGTTCCATTCTCTTTAAGGATTTTATCTCTGAAAATTTTGAAACTGAATGTTGTGTTCATGCTTTGATTTGTCTTCATGTTTGAGTTTGTGAGTCTCCTAAAATCGTTGAGTTCATTTTGTGTATCCTGCAAATCTCATTTGCTTTACACCTGCCAAATCAGATAAATTTTTGTCCATCTCTGACTTCTTGCTGTTGTGTCCCTGTATAATCGAGTAATTCTGCATGTAGTTCTAATTCTGTATAAACTAAACCCTGTGTTAATTGATAGTAAATAATTATAGGAAATGTTATATAGGGTGAAACAAGGTTTTATTTAAATAGGAGATCTTGTAGTTTATAGAATAAATGTTCGCCATGAATACCTCGCCAGAATAATGATGCAGGAAGCAAATTATTTTACGATGCCGCTGGAAAGTATTAAAATTTGGAAATTTACGAAGGCCACTGTCCTAAATTTTGTTAATCAACATCAAATTTAGTTTATCCAAAGCTTGAACTAAAAAGGCAATATACCTTAGGCTGTTCTGAAGCAGGCACCAATATATTAAAAGGTCTGATGGAACTTAGAAGCTTTTCTCCCAATTTTATGAGATCCATTTTAAAGGGTTCTAAGAAAATAAAGGAAAAAGTTCACTTGCGGATCATGTGCTCGAGTCTCCCTTTTGCCTCCAAACTGCATCCAAAGCATCTTGTAGATCCAGTTCATAATATTACAATTCGAAGCAAGCATATACAAAATCATGTGCAGCCCTAAGTCAATGTAAATAAACATATATGTCTGGTTTCAGGTATTATAACAATAGATGATTTTCTATATGCTATTAAATTCTGTTAGAAGACAAATCCCTTGGCTCCGTCAAACCAGTAGTTGACGAGGGTGTAGAATAGTTTCAGGATCCAAACAAAGTAGCAGTGTCACTGTGTATACTCCTTAGCCTAAATTCATATGTGATCGGCTTGCACCATGAAGTTGCATCCATATCAACCAGCACAGATTCAACAGGTATCTCAGTGATAAAAATTTTAGGGTGTTCTCTATAGGGCCAGCACAGCCAAGAAGTTCAACCATGCACACATATTGATTAGCTGTAGTTATAATGCAATAAGGGTTATAGATGTGAGTGAAGTATATACAACACTCGTCCTTTCAATGGCTCTCATTTCCTGTTATGATTTTATATTTCACTTAAAACTCTACTATATGAAGTTGTCTGAATCACTCTTACCTGTAGTTTTTTTTTCTGATAATCACTCAAGATGCCTTTGCATACTAGGCTCCAATGTTAATAGTTGTAGTAGGAATATTTACAGATACCAAAATTTGGAAGATAATTTGCAAACTTATTGGCCGCTCCCAATGCTACACTATGTCGTTTCATCTAGAGTCTATTAAGGTTTGGCCAAGGGTGACCATAATTTCTTTAGCTCGAGTTGATCTAAATGACATGCTCTCCTATGTCTGTTAAGTATGGATTTCAATTGCAAAATGATCATCTTTTGTTACCCTGCCATATATCAGCATGAATTAGTATTAAACCGTAGATAGCAGTCCAGATTGGTCTCTTTGCTGATCTAGAGGATGCTTGAGCAAGCTCCACAGCAGATGTAGCTCGATCGTGTCCATATTTACCTGGCACATTAGTTGAGAAATCTACCAGAAATGAAGAGAGATTTTTCTACAGACTACTATTCGAGCTTGGGGGATCAGCGGGCTTGCGTCAGCTATCTTGTTTATCAGGATCTTGCCCTCTCTCTTGTTTATAGTTGTTATGTGGATTGCACCAGTTCTCGTTTCTCCTGATATTTCTTTAGCTATCTTGCTTCTCCATATCTGCCTGATGATTTTTGTCAAGGTCTCCACTCTCAGGATGACTTGTAGCTAGCATCGCTGGAGGCCCATTTACTTTTCTATTAGACATAATATCTTCAGCCTTGTCATCTAGTCGAATAATTGTTGTTCATGATTTTGCCATGCATTTGTCATAATCTATATTCTCCACACATGTCATGGTTGTAATGTGGATTGCATTCCATTAGGCGTTTTAACTCAGGGTAAGTTAATGCACATTAATGCCTTAAGAAATTATAATTCCTACACTTAGTGGACAGTAAAATCTAAAATTTAGTCAATTTAAAATAAATTGCCTTTGTATGCTAGGCGCACTTAGCCGCCCAAGTCCCAGATAAAATCCTATACGTGCACGTTAAATGTTTTAAAAAAAAAGGAAAATTAGATTTGTCAGTTAATTCTACATTTATCATTCTTCTCAACCAACTAAATATGTACATTAAGTAACAGATTTCCAACTCCGCAATGCAACAATATCAATATGCTTTGATTAGAATTGTTAGAAAACAAAGAAATGCATATATGTAACATAATGAATTAATCTATATGCCTATCTAAAGTTACATAATACTAATATGCATAATAGTAAACAAAATCCTTTATACAATTAATGATATTTATAGTAATATGAATAATTGGAAAATAAGCATTATAACTACATACCAAACTCTAGCAAATGAGAGAATGGTGAGATGATATAAATATTTTAGGAATTAAGATTTGATATTATTGAGAAATAAATGTTTGGAATTATTTCATATAGTACGCCCATAGATATCTTCCAATTAGTTGGCATTTATTTCGCCGAGAGGCATTCCTACATTCACAGCATGAATGGGAGTTGAAAGATCACGAAATTTCTATGTAGACTTATAAGATTCCAATCTAGAATAGAAACAACTTGTTTTCATCATTAATATTTTCTATTTTCAAGATATATATATATATATATATATATATATATATATATATATATATCTCGTTATATCGATATTTGTTAATTACAAGCACATATCAATGTGTTATTCTATTGTTTAATGTTATATCGATAATGTTTGGTATCATTAAGGGAAAATATCCAATGTATATATATACAATTATGTTTGTTTCCTAAATATGAGTAGGTACATATATATTATTAGAAACAAAACGGAAATGGATTAAACATTATCAAATAATCAAGGTTTAGGATTTAAGTTGATAATTACATCATGTGATATTATTGTGGAATAAATATTGATTCTTATTGTTGGAATTTGTAAAATTATCATGAAAGTTAATAAAATAATGAGAAAATGAGTTTATTTACTTACATATGTTTTTAATTATATGTGTTTATGTAAGATTAAGTAGGTTAAATAAATTGGAAACTAGATATAGAAAAGAGACTTAAATTAAAGTACATTTACGTATTGGGTTTAAATAATGGTCCTATACTATTTTGCGATCTTTGAGTTGGTTAGTATATTGTGAGTTGGAATTGTATAATGTAAGTGGAATGTATATGAAATGGTCTAAGTGTAAGTTGTCAAGGGTTTATTTCGAGAGGCCAAGGTTGTTTGTGTTTTTGACTTCATGTAACGTGTGGATAAGTGTCTTGAGTTAATGAAGGTATGTCATTTTTCATTATGTGTAAGGAATTGGTTTATGGTATTGTGAAAGGATGTAAATACTATGAATACATCATGATGTGTAAAAGGTCCTTATGAGTGTTGTGTTTCATTTATTTGTTTTGAGTATGATATTGTATTGGATTAGACGATGGGGAGACATTGGTATCCATATGGGAGAATTTTGGCTTATGAGTTGCTTTATTTGGGAAGCCATGGACAATGTTTTGTTAGTTGTCCTTGTGATTAAGTTGATATGGAAGATGGATAATGACTTGCATTGTTATATATACATGTTGATATGAGGATAATTATGATGCAAGATGGTTAATGCCTTGCATGGTTCATGTATCCTCGTTGTCATGATGATGTTTGCTATGCTTGTTGAGTAAGGTCTTCTAGTTGCAGGTAGGGGAGTGGCTCTCAATGGGGGCCAGAGCCCAAAGTGGTGTCCAAGACAACCCATGTGGGAGTTTCTTAACTCAATGATAACCTAAATAAAGAATTAGGGGGGTTGGGTAGTTAATCACACTAAACAAAGATAAGTGGATGCCTCACTCATGGCTCAAGTGCTTGTTTAGGCTTGAGATGAGATGAGAAGGCCTGGAATGGCAAGATCAACTACCTTGTCCTCATGAAAGGTATGTTGATTCCACATGAGTGTTGTATGGGGGTTGAGAGTTGGGAGAGGCTACCAGGACAACCCATGACAAGCCATGTGATGACACTTCTCCCTACTGCAGTCTAGCATTCCCTAGTTGTACTCTCCCCATTCATTATGTTTCTACCTCTAGAAGTGTTGTTTAGTTGTTTATGATATTGACTTGTGTTGTTGGAGTCATGTGTTGTCTTTGTTCTTATAGTCTACTGTCTAGCTGACTGTATGTGGTAGTGGGGACCTTATGTTAACTCCTAGCTCAGGGGGTGGACCTTAGGGCTCCACATGGTTAGGTGGAAGAGCTTTCATTCCATTGGTTTTTTCTTGTTGATGTTCATGTACAAAGATGTATCTTATGTTTCAGACATTAGACCTTGTACCAGTTGAGGAGACAGTTATTGTATTCATGTACTTGCCTATGTATCAGTCGATTCATAATTAATGTATTCAGATGTAATAAGAAGGTGAAATTGTAACAATGTAATGATGTACTCATATGTATAGATTTTTGTATATGCACATGTAATCTTAATCATGTTGATTATTTATCTAATGTCACTATATGAAGATGTATATGTTTACTCATTTAATGCAATAGATTTAGAATGATCTACTGATGTTAGTTAATGATACATGTTAGATAATGTTAATTGATTTGTTAAGTAATGCAACCATGAAATCTTAGATTAATAATCTGATGGTTTAATGATGTGTAATGATTTGTTAAACATTACTTTGTTATTAGTATCATTAAAAAAAAAATTATCTTGCTTTGCATAGCATAGATGTGTTGTTCTCTAAGGTGTTGATGGTGGGGTGTTACACATCTTTAGTCTTTGGACACATATCTAATGAAAACTTAGTACCAATGGGTAAATGAACTCTACCTAGGTTACAGTCCTACAAACTAAACCTCTGCAAAATAGTATTCACATACTTACTTTGTGATAACCAAAGCTTTCTGTTAACTCTGTCCCTCTTGATCTCCATTCCCAAAATATACCTTACAACACCAAAATCCTTCATCTCAAATGCACCTGAAAGTTGGGCTTTAAGCTCACTGATCATACCCTTAGTATTGCTGAAAAACAACATGTCATCAACATACAAAGCAATAACTAGTATAGAATTATCAACACAATAAATGTAAACATAGTGATCCTCCTTGCTTCTAACAAAACCCAATTTCAAAACAAATGAGTCAAACTTTTGATACCACATTCTAGGGGACTATTTCAGACCATAAAGAGACCTCTTTAACTTGCAAACCTAATGTTCTTTTCCTTTTACCTCAAAACCTGTAGGTTGTTGCATATAAATTTCTTCTTCAAGATCTCCATGCAAGATCATAGTCTTAACATCCATTTGCTCAATCTCCAAATCATAAGCTGTAATAATGGATAAGAGAAATCTAACAGAAGTTAATGTAGCAACAGGAGAGAATATTTCACCAAAATCAATTCCCTCTCTCTGGGAATAGCCCTTGGCTACCAATCTAGCCTTATACTTCTCCAATGACCCGTTTGCTCCAAATTTCTTTTTGAAGACCTACTTACATCCTATGGCTTTTCTTTCTTTGGGCAAACAAACAAGATCCTAGGTGTTACAAGAGTCTAAAGCCATAATCTCCTCTGCATGGCTAATTGCCAAGACTCACTATCATCTACAGAAATAGCTTCCCTATAGGATCTAGGTTCACTGTTAGTACTCAATAAAGCATATACACAACAAAAATCTGGTGGGCTATACCTGTCAACTGGATTCCATTGTCTTGTGGATCTCCTCAAGGGTGGAGGTGTCACATAAAGAGCCTTACAAGCAGATCTATTTATCAAGTAGTAAGCAGTACACACAACCTCTGCCCAAAAGCATTTATCCAACTATGCATCACCCAACATACTTCTGGCCCTTTCCATAATTGTTCAGTTCATCCTTTCTACAACACCATTCTATTGTGGTGTATACAGAGTTGTCTTTTGTCTAATTATACCTACATTCTTGCAAAACTCATCAAATTCCTTAAAACAATATTCCCCTCCATTGTCAAATCTTAATATTTTATCTTTAAACCTGACTGGCTCTCTACTAAGACTTTGAATTCCTTAAACTTAGTGAAAACTTTAGATTCATGCTTCATAAAATAAATCCATGTATATCTGGATACATCATCAATGAAGGTAACAAAATAACAAGATTTTCCAATAGATTCATTATCCACAGGTCCAAACACATCCATATGAATAATCTCTAATTTCTCTTTTGCTCTATTGTTTCCTGAAGGAAATGATTATCTATTTTGTTTACCAAACACACAATGCTCATAGAAATCAAAGTGCTCATAAGAATAGGAGAAACCATCCAACAAATTTTTATTCTTAATAGTTTTTAATACATTATTACTTGTGTGGCCCAATCTATGGTGCCACAACATACATGTATTTTCAGTAGTGGCCTCAGATATATAGGAGGCATTACAAATTGTAGTGGCTTCAAGCTTAAACAATTTCCTAAATCTCTTCCCTTTCACTACCACCAAGTTCCCTCTCACCAATCTGCAGCCATGCTTGTCAAATGTCACATGCATTCCCAAATTATTCAACTTCAAAACTAAAATCATATTTCTAGCTAATCTAGGAACATGCAAAACACCAGGGAGGGTTTTAATCCTCCCATCACTGAAACACAACAATACCTTTCCTTTCCCAACAATCAGATATGAAGAGTTGTCACCAAGGTAGATATTACCACCATCATATTTTTCATATGTGGAGAACTATTCCTTATGCGGGGTCATATGAAATGAGCATCCTGAGTCAACTAGCCAGTGATCATTAGAAACAACATTACATGCAGAAAGTAAAACTTCTTCACTTGCATTTGAGGACTTATTTGAAGCACTCTCCCACTATTTCTTGGAGTTTCTGCACTCTTTCTTCACATGTCCCCTTTTACCACAGTTTCAACACTTAACTCTATTCTTTTTACCAGGAGTCTTAGACTGACCCTTGGACTTGTCCTTAGCCCCTTTCTGATCTCCTTTTGGTCCCCTTTTCTTAGACCTTCCCTTGACACTGAGAGCATCCCCTAAACTATCTGAACTCTTCTTCCCCAATTCCTATGACAACAGCATTGAAACAAGAGTATCCAAATTTGGGTCTATGAGGTTAGCAGTGGTAGCAAGGATAACATTCTCCCAAGACTTGGGTAAAGAACAAAGAAGTAAGATACATTTATATTCCTCACTAACTTCATCTATTGAAGGAAGCTAACTCAACAATAGATTAAAAGAATTTAAATGCTCTACAATCAACTCACCCTCTTTCATTTTCAAAGAAAACAACTTCCTTTTTAAATAAAGTTTATTTACCATAATGTTGGCTTGGTAGATCTCACCCAATCGATTCCACAATTTGTATGTGGTCTCCTCCTTTGTAACATTTAATAGGACAGAGTTTGAAAGACACAACCGAATGGTTCCCATGCCTTCTTATCCAGTCTATTCGACTCATCTTAAGAGACATCGTTAGGTTTCTTCTCTTTTTGGACAACCAACCATTGGTTTCTTTCTTCTAACAAATCTTCCATTTTTAGCTTCCACATCTCATACTGTCATGCCCACATTTTCCATGTGGTCACAACACACATCGCACGTGTCATAGCCACATCTGTCATGTGGTTATGACACGAGATATGAAAAACTTTTCTCACACTGTCCTAAAAACCCCCTTCGCATGCGTACGCATGCTCGACGGTGTTCTCTCATGGCGAAACACTACAATTTTCGGCGGGATATAAGTACAATTGCGTGCAACCAGACGCATACAACAAGAGGGTCTGTACGACGCCGCTAACGTCATTGCAAGAGTGAGATTACCAAAGTTCCTAAATCTAAACCTCGGCAATTTTCGGTAGCATAATGCCTTACGACGTTAGTGGGAATTACGCTGCACTCATTTACGCACGTGGTTCGCTGATAGATTAACAACTTCCCACGATGCCTTGTTCCAACTAAACCGGCTAGTGATCTCCCTATTTAGTCATTTTTCAGCCAGGCACGGTTGTCTGTCTCCTCTCTTGTTTCCAGAAACATACTCCTCCTACGACTTAGCATTTTCAACAAGGCGGTTTGATTGCTCTCTCTTCCCTTTTTACTGGTTCTTAATTTTGATTGTATTTTTATCGGCCTTACCTTAACTATTTCTCTGTTAATTTAGTGTGTTTATATTTCGGTCTCTCTCTCTCTTTCATTTTCTATGCTTTCTTTATGTGCATCCGGTCCTTTCTTCATGATTTACGTCAATCAGGGTTATCACTACAGCTATTGTTGATATTAAACCTAACTTCAGGATGATCTAGGTCACATAGGCTGGTTTACTACTTTGCTGGACTCGGTCTCCTAATCTTCCCCGATCTAGGTTCCTCCTCTTCGTATGTACTTATTAAACTTGTTCCTAAGCAGATTTAGCAGAAGGGTCCGTCAACTTAGTTCTCTTATCCCATGTGGGAAATGTCGCGCATTTTCTCCTCTGTGTTTTCCAATGTTAGTTTTTCTTCTTCAGACTCTCTTACAGGTTTACTTATGAGGACGTTAACTACAGTTGAGATTAAAATGGTCACATGGAATGTCTGTGATGGCTCCTTAAGTTTATTTCCAGTGTTCTTTTAAGCAAGGTGATGTGTAATTTTCCTCTTCATTTTCCGGGTGATTGAAATTACGTTGATAGTTGAAACTTCCAAGAAACTCTTTCCAGAGTATCACTGAATATTCCTTTACACTCTTTTTACATTATAATTTTATTTTCTCTTGTTTATCATTACTGTTGTTACTATTACTAATAATGACTATTAATACTCTGATTGTGACTCGTATAACATTGTAAATAGATGGAGGAGGCTCTCCACTTTATAAAACCCTGATCATGGGAATATAACTTCTTTGGTTGTTGTGTTCAACACTTAATAAAAACTAACTGTGAAAACATAATTGGCTATTTTACTTTTGTATATCCACGTGTCACATTTTGTTAAGATTTTAAACAAAGGCCCATTAAAATGGCTCATAAAACTATTTCCGACCTATATATAGTTTTATTTATATATTTTAATGTCTATGCAGTTGACGAAATTGTTTTTTTTTTATTATTTAACAAACTCCACGTAATCCCTTTTATATTAAAATATATATATATATAGATTAATTATTTCATATTATATTGCTATATGCATAGGCATATATAGTATTTATATATGCCTCTACATATGGCAACTTAATATTTTTTCATTGCAATAAAATCCAACTTATGTGTTAGGGCCCAAGCCCTAACTTTTTTTTTGTTTTATTTCCCACAGCCATGGAGGCGATGGGCGGTGGTGGCCGCGCAGAGTGGAGGAGACAGAGTCGGCGGTGGCCGCGTAGAGCGGAGGAGTAGGGTCGGCGGTGGCCGCGTAGAGCAGAGGAGCAGAGTCGGCGGAGGGGGGGTAGGGCCTGTGTAGGCCGCAGGAGTCATAAGGGGAAGGGGGGATGTGGAGTGGGGCGGAACCCCACCCACATCCCACGATGTGGGGTGTGGGTGGGGCTCCGCCCCACCCCACACCTCCATGTATAAGTAAAAGCCTGCGGTGGGGGTTTCTTCCCACCGCCCAAACTGCAACCGCGACTGTGTTTTTTTTGAACCCGCGGTTTACTTCGATAGTCAACAATACTATTTTTATTTATATATATATATATTCATATATATATATATATATATATATATATATCTATATATATATATATTTTTATATACTTCGATTTATAATTCAGTCTCATAATAACACAATTTATTCACTTTCTATATTCTTCTGTAAAAATGTTAATTAATAAAACTGTGATATATATATATGTATATATATATATATATCTATAAATATATAGATATATATATTTATATATATATATATATATTCTCTTTTATGTATATCTAAAACTCATAAGTTTCTCAAATTCACTACCCTATTCATTTTCTCAATGCAACCTGATAGAATGATAATTAAATAACAATTTTATATATATATATATATATTTCGGTAACAATGGTAAAGATATAACAACTTAAACATTTAAGATTCTTAAATTTACAAACAGGAATATATATACATGCTAGATTTCCTCTAATCCTTCCAACTTAACAGAATCCACTAATTATGAAGAATAAACTTAAACAATTACTTCCTTTAGAACAATGAACCATAACTAACATTTCAACTAGTTAAGCAATTCCAAACTTTCAAATGTAAACAACTCAGATTAGATTGCAACAATGAACTTTTCCTTTCAGTAATACTTGAAACACAAATAAATTGCTATTGAACTAGGTTGACTAACATCAACTTGAAAATTTAAGCACATTCATATTACAGATTCTCAATCATGGATACAACAACTAACTTCCCAAATATGAACTTTCTTCTCCCAAGCAGTATACAACTGATAGCTTATGACATCCACATAAAAGTCCAATAATAACAAGATCAGGGAGGTGATTTTCTTCACTCCCAGAATAACAATAAATTACAACAATAACAAGAGAGGTGTTCTCTCTTCAACTCTATGAAATGAACCAGGCCTAATTCTCATGACAAAGAAGATTAACTGCTTCTTCATAAATATCCAACCAGAAGCTCCAAGAGAAAACCTGCGTATCAAAGACAAACAAAGAAGAAAACACCACTCATCTAGCTCTCCTCCCTTCCGTAGACCCGCAAGTGGGTCACCCCCGAGCTAGGGAGACCATACTCACACCTGGGTACTCAAACACTCCACTTCACAACAGAAACAACAACAATCCCAAAGCACACATACACCCGTGGGTATTTTACACAATATGGAAACTCAACTATAGTGAGTTTCATAAGGGGCAGGAGAGTGGACACACTCGACTCCAGAGTGTCACCCTGACAGATAAGTTAACCAATATAAATTTCTCTTGGTCTCAAACCAAGTGTGATCACAATTTTTAAGAAATCTGTATATGACTCTCAAGTCAAAAATACAGTCACAGATACAAGCCCTCAAGGCTTTCAACATCCCAAAAGATGGAAACAGGTATGCACCCGAGGAGGATCTCTCCTCCCCTACCCCAAACTTAATGAGCATTTCTCCCAAGTGGGAGAAGCTCTGTCAAAACAACCCGACAATAACCCCACAGAAAACAACTCGAACACAAAGTCACACACTTTACATACACATTTCAGTTATATGAAAACAAAGGTAAAATTTAGACCAACCTTGCAAAGCCCTCCTGGAATGAAGCTGTTGCAGAGTCCACAGAGTTCACTTCCAACCTTAGCCACCAACTCCCTCTCCCTTCTCTATCTTGCAAGCTAACTTCTCTATTTTTGGTAAGGCAAAAATGAAAGTTTTCCCAAAATTCAACTAACTCCCTCTCATCCCAAAATTTGAAAATAAATAACCCAAATTCTCTTTTTTTTTTTTTTAGTTTTGAGAAATGGGGAAGTGACACTTGTCACCTCCTCACCCTTCCCCAAAACCACTATTCTGCCTGATGGCTTATGTCACTCTCCATTCCCAAGGGTACTCCTAGTCCTCTCCTCATGTGACTCCACTTTCTCATGGGAGAATAAAAAAAAGAGTTAAATGGGAAAAAGACAGGTGACCCATGCCTCTTTTTCCTTTCTTCACATGGGTGTCCTCACAGCACATGGGGGAATCTCACTAAAGGAGAGGGTGATCTTCAATAATGGATGGCATCTCTTATCTTGGGGAAAGTAGAGGGGATGGGTTGGGTGTTGGTACAACCCATCATGTCCCCTCCTACCTCCAATTTTCGCCACTTAACTTCAGGGGAAGGTTAAGTTGACTAGATGGAGGTTACTCAAGGGTTACCCATGCCAAATGGGCCCCTGGACCCATGGGGTATAACCCAGGGTCAACTTTAACCCATACAAGACACCCTTGGTCAAGGTAAAGCACAAGAAAAGGGCCTCATAATTTAAATAAAATAAGAAATTCAAAGTCAATCTCTTTACAACACAAATTATAAAATAATGTTACATGAGGGTAACCTAACCCACTCGACCATACGAAAGACCACATTACATCATTACATCAAACACAAAGAGATCTTGGTTCCTCGTGGAACCCGATCGGCTTAACAGGGAATAACAATTAACAAGGTGCGGAATGATCTCCGAGTTCTGTGGTTCGATTAGTAATTCCTGTACACTAAATTACAAGATCAGTAACCACATAAAATCATCATAGCCGAAGCAACTTAAAAAAAAAACATGCATTATCATGACATAGTATTAATTAACATAAATGAAATCATATTACAATTTTCCATCATCACCTAATTCATTTTTCTGAAATGTAAACTTATCCAAACATCACCCAATTAGTTTTTTCGAAAACATAATAAAGTTTAATAGTTTGACAATTCTGGGAACTGCTATCCCACAATTATAAAAAGTAACAATAACAGTCATGTAAATAGTCATAACAATAGTAGTAAAAAGGGCGGTCCTCACATCCTCTCCCCCTAAGACGGTACTTCCTCCTGGAAGTCGTCAAAAAGGTGAGGATAAAGGGTCTTTAGACTCTCTGCATCTTCCCATGTTGCAGTGACTTCGTCGTATAGGTCCCACTGGACCCTAACCTGGTCCAGCTCTCGACCTCGAAGGGCCAGTGTCTGACGAGCCAATATGCGAATTGGCTCCAGCGCCAGCTGTCCGTCTGCCTCTACCTGAAGAGCACTCCAATCCAACACGTGAGATAAGTCAGAAATATATTGACGTAAAACTGATATATGAAATACATCGTGGATACGTGACAGGCTAGGTGGCAAGGCTAGACGATAGGCTACTGGTCCTATCCGCTCCAAGATTTTGAAAGGTCCTACAAATCGAGGTGCGAGCTTAGAGCCTTTTCCGTAACGGATTGGACTCTTGTGTGGCCGCACTCTCAAAAATACTCTTTCCCCCACAGAGAAGCTTCGGTCTGTCCTCTTAGCATCGGCATACTTTTTCTGCCTGTCCTGTGCTTCCTGAAGCCTCTGTCTTATCTATTTGACTTGCAGTTCCATATTCTGAACTATCTCTGGGCCGATGACTGTTCTGTCCTCTATCCGATCCCAACTCAAAGGTGTTCTGCATGGTCTGCCATATAACGCCTGGAAAGGAGGCATACCCAACGAGCTATGATGCCCATTATTGTAGGCAAACTCAACTAGATACAGGTACTCCTCCCATCTAGATTGGTGGTCCATCACATACATGCGAAGCATGTCTTCTAACACCTGGTTAACTCTTTCTGTCTGTCCATCGGTTTCCGGATGATATGCTGAACTGAAGTTGAGCTGTGTGCCCAACGCCTGATGTAAGGCTCTCCAGAACGATGAAGTGAATACGGAGTCTCTGTCAGATATAATGCGGCGAGGTACCCCATGAAGTCTAACAATCTGATCAAGAAACACCTTGGCCACTAATGGTGCATTGTATGTTGTGCATATTGGTGAAAAATGTGCCACTTTGGTCAGCTTGTCAACTGTCACCATAATAGCATCATGGCGACGTGATGACATAGGTAGACCAACGATAAAATCCATAGAAATGGTGTCCCATTTCCATTCAGGTATCTCGTGAGGGTACAACAGTCCCACTAGATGCTGATGTTCGGCCTTGACCCTCTGACATTCCAGGCAACGAGCAACAAATTCGGCAATGTCACGCCTCATCCCAGCCCAATGATAAAGTTGTCGTAAGTCAGCATGCATCTTCTTCACTCCTGGGTGTGCTGCATAGGGTGCTCTATGAGCCTCTGATAGGATTACTGTGCGAAGATTACCCGCATGGGGTACATAGATGCGCTGCCGATGTCGAAGCATACCATCAGACTCAAGGGTATATCCTGTAAATTTGCCCTCAAGGGCCTTCTGATTTAGTAATGCCTGCTGCACTTCAAGAAACCATTCGTCCTCCGGCAGATGCTGTAAGATACGATCCTTCAAGTCCATCTTCAAGGTCAGGGTCTGGATCTCGTGGCGTCTTCGACTCAAAGCATCAGCGACCACGTTCTCCTTCCCTTTGATATAGTGGACATCGAAGTCATATTCGCATAGGAATTCCATCCAACGCTGTTGGCAGGCGTTCAAATTAGGCTGTGTAAAAAGATACTGCAAACTATGATGATCTGAATGGAGTTCAAAGCGTCGACCTAAGAGAAAGTGTCTCCAGCGAACCAAGGCATGAACAACAGCTACGAGCTCTAAGTCGTGCGTAGGATAGTTTAACTCATGTGTCTTTAGTTTCCGTGATTCGTATGCGATCGCTCGACCATCCTGCATAAGCACGGCTCCCAAACCTTCTAATGATGCATCTGTGCAAACTACAAACTCCTCTGTAGGATCTGGGACTGCTAAAATAGGAGCACTAATAAGACGCTCCTTGAGGACTCCAAAAGCCTTTTCACACTGCTCGGTCCAAGTGAAACCCTTCCCTTTTCGCTGAAGGGAAGTAATGGGATGTGCTATCCTGGAGAAACCTTCGACAAACTGATGATAATACCCAGCTAACCCCATAAAGCTTCTGACCTCTGTCACGTTAGTGGGTGCCAGCCACTCCTGAATTGCTCTAATTTTAGATGGATCTACGGAGATGCCATCGCCTGATAAAATGTGTCCCAAATACTGCACCTCTGTCCTGAAGAAGGCACACTTCGCCAAGTTGCCATAAAGCTGCTGCCCTCGTAATTGCTGCAAAACTTGACGCAAGTGCTCTACATGCTCCTCCTCAGTCTGTGAATAAATTAGAATGTCATCTAGAAATATGATCACGAACCGATCTAGGTATGTACGGAACACCCCGTTCATGAGACTCATGAATACTGCAGGAGCATTCGTCAACCTGAAAGGTACCACTGTGAATTCATAATGGCCATATCTGGTTTGAAAAGTAGTTTTATGAATATCTGACTCCGTGATGCGCAATTGGTGATACCCAGATTTTAGATCAGTTTTTGAGAACACTCTGGCTCCCTGCATCTGATCAAAAAGGTCGTCAATCCTAGGCAGAGGATAACGGTTCTTCACCGTCACCTTGTTCAACTGCCTGTAGTCCATGCATAGACAAAGAGACCCATCCTTCTTCTTCACGAAGATAACTGGTGCGCCCCATGGCGAGACGCTAGGTCAGATGTGCCCCTTCTCTAGTAATTCCTCTAACTGCAGCTTAAGTTCAGTGAGTTCATGGATCGTCATCCTATAGGGTGCGCGGGATATCGGCTCTGCACCTGGCACTAAGTCGATGTGGAAGTCCACTTCTCTGCGTGGAGGCATACCTGGTAATTCTGGCAGAAATACATCGGCAAACTCTCTAAGGATAGGGTGATCATCTAAAGTAGCCTCAGGCTCATCCTCTGCTCTATCACTGACTGTGATGGCAAACATCTGACATCCCTTCCGCATACAGCGCTTAAGCTGCTGAGCAGATATCATACGAACAGCCGTGGGCTTTTGAATGCCCACTATCTCAACCGACGAACCATGATCGTCTAAACAGCTAATCGTTCTCTGGCGACAATCAAGCTTGGCTCTATGTGCCGCAAGCCAATCCATACCCAGAACTACTCCGTAAGACCCTAATGGCATAATCCTAAGGTCACATGTTGTGGTGAATGATCCCAATGTGATCTCACAGTCTTTAACCAAGGTATCTACTGACATCCTGGCCCCTGAGGCCAACTCAACTTCCCATCTAATGTCTTGCCTAGAAGCCACCAGCCTGCAACGCTCCACTAACGATGTAGACAAAAAGGAGTCAGTAGCTCCTGAGTCAAAAAGGATCGAGATGGGAAAGTCTCTAATCGTACCTGCTGCCTCGATGACAGAAGCCTGGAAATCAGCCTGGCGGTTATCAACCGCTGCAAACATGTGGTGGGTTCTGCCCACATCACCTACGGTCTGCTCAGATCCTCCTGATCAGGGCTGTCCCCCTGCAGTAAATCCCTGCGGGCACTCTCTAGCCAGATGCCCTGCCCCACCACACACATAACATGGTCCTCAAACTTGTAACTGCCCTGACTGTGTTCTGCCCGATTGTTGTTGCCCAGTCTGTCCGGTGGATCCCTGTGAGCCTCTGTAAGACTGCTGGGACCTTGCGGGTCCTGCCGATGAACCCGGCTGTCTCTGATCTCTGCGTGAACCCTGCTGCTGCCATCCACGGTTCTATCCTCCCTGTCCCCTCTGTTGAAATTTGGATTTTTGCTGATGTTGCTGCTGCTGTGGAGGCCTAGGAGGTAATGATGAAGGATTATATCCTCCTCTCTGTGTTGTGTTTTGAGGCCTTCGAAAATTTTGCTGTTGTTGGGGATTACGTTCCTGGTACTGTGGGCGTGGATTCTATCCTCGTCCCTGAATTTCCTCTGATATAAGGGCCTTTTCAACAGCCTCGCTCATGGTATGGGGGTTTGCCATACGAACTAGTCCTGCTATCCTGTGATTTAGCCCTCTGATGAATTTGTGTATTAAGATTTTCTCGTCATTGAGGTATTCCGCGTAACGAGAAAGCTCTATAAATCGGCTCTCATACTGAGTAACAGTGAGTCCCCTCTGCTGTAAATCATGGAACTCATCGATCTTGCGCTGTCTATAATGTTCAGACAAATATCGCGCATTGAAGCACTCAATGAAGATGTCCCATGTGAGTGTATCCACGGAGAGTCGGTGCTTGCACTCCTCTGTGCGCCACCAGGTGGCTGCTGCATCCCTAAGAAGATGAACTGCCACTCGTGCTTTCGTGTTGCTCCCATATGGTCGCAATGCGAAACACCTGTCTAAGCTAATTAGCCAAGCCTCGGCCACAGCTCCCTCTGTAGCACCTGCGAAAGTGGGTGGGTTGAGCCTCAGTAGATCTCTGATAGGGTCCCCTCTGTCTCTAAGTCTCACAAGTGGCTCTTCCACACCATCCTCATATAATCCATGCTGAACCTGTTCTTGTCTCAAAAGTCTCGGAGGACTCCTGCTCCGTGCTCGGGAGGCTGACCCTACCTCCTCTACTGTTGTGTCGGGAATCTCAACGAAGGGCTCCACACGTGGCGCCTCTAGTGGATCAACGCAGGGCTCCATACGTGGCTCAATACGTGACTCGGCACGTGGCTCCTCTCGCGGATCAACACGAGGCTCTATACGTGGCTCAGGAATCACTGGTGGTAACCTGTCTAACATAGTCTGTAGTGCCTGTAAAATCTGTGATATCCAATATTGGTGCCGCCTGTGGTACTAGTGGTGCTTGTGGTACAGGTGGTGCAGGTGGTGCTGCTGTAACTACTGGTGTCGCCTGTGGTACTAGTAGTGCTTGTGGTACAGGTGGTGCAGGTGGTGCTGCTGTAACTACGGGTGCCAGTCCCTCGGCTGAGGAATCGCTATGCACCTCGACTGACGCTGTGTGGCGTGATCGCGCTCGTCGAACATGTCGGGGAGGCATCCTACAAAACAAGGTAGAAACTAATTAGCCAAACTTGCGGAATAATAACGTGCCCAAATACGCCCAGTGTTTAAAACTGGGCTCTGATACCAAATGTCATGCCCACATTTTCCATGTGGTCACAACACACATCACACGTGTCATAGCCACATCTGTCATGTGGTTATGACACGAGATATGAAAAACTTTTCTCACACTGTCCTAAAAACCCCCTTCGCATGCGTACGCATGCTCGACGGTGTTCTCTCATGGCGAAACACTACAATTTTTGGCGGGATATAAGTACAATTGCATGCAACCAGACGCATACAACAAGAGGGTCTGTACGATGCCGCTAACGTCATTGCAAGAGTGAGATTACCAAAGTTCCTAAATCTAAACCTTGGCAATTTTCAGTAGCATAATGCCTTACGGCGTTAGTGGGAATTACGCTGCACTCATTTACGCACGTGGTTCGCTGATAGATTAACAACTTCCCACAACGCCTTGTTCCGACTAAACCGGCTAGTGATCTCCCTATTTAGTCATTTTTCAGCCAGGCACGGTTGTCTGTCTCCTCTCTTGTTTCCTGAAACATACTCCTCCTATGACTTAGCATTTTCAACAAGGCGGTTTGATTGCTCTCTCTTCCCTTTTTACTGGTTCTTAATTTTGATTGTATTTTTATCACCCTTACCTTAACTATTTCTCTGTTAATTTAGTGTGTTTATATTTTGGTCTCTCTCTCTCTTTCATTTTCTATGCTTTCTTTATGTGCATCCGGTCCTTTCTTCATGATTTACGTCAATCAGGGTTATCACTGCAACTATTGTTGATATTAAACCTAACTTCAGGATGATCTAGGTCACATAGGCTAGTTTACTACTTCGCTGGACTCGGTCTCCTAATCTTCCCCAATCTAGGTTCCTCCTCTTCGTATGTACTTATTAAACTTGTTCCTAAGCAGATTTAGCAGAAGGGTCTGTCAACTTAGTTCTCTTATCCCATGTGGGAAATGTCGCACATTTTCTCCTCTGTGTTTTCCAATGTTAGTTTTTCTTCTTCGGACTCTCTTACAGGTTTACTTATGAGGACGTTAACTACAGTTGAGATTAAAATGGTCACATGGAATGTCTGTGATGGCTCCTTAAGTTTATTTCCAGTGTTCTTTTAAGCACGGTGATGTGTAATTTTCCTCTTCATTTTCTGGGTGATTGAAATTACGTTGATAGTTGAAACTTCTGAGAAACTCTTTCCAGAGTATCACTGAATATTCCTTTACACTCTTTTTACATTATAATTTTATTTTCTCTTGTTTATCATTACTGTTGTTATTATTACTAATAATGACTATTAATACTCTGATTGTGACTCGTATAACATTGTAAATAGATGGAGGAGGCTCTCCACTTTATAAAACCCTGATCATGGGAATATAACTTCTTTGGTTGTTGTGTTCAACACTTAATAAAAACTAACTGTGAAAACATAATTGGCTATTTTACTTTTGTATATCCACGTGTCACATTTTGTTAAGATTTTAAACAAAGGCCCATTAAAATGGCTCATAAAACTATTTCCGACCTATATATATAGTTTTATTTATATATTTTAATGTTTATGCAGTTGACGAAATTGTTTTTTTTTTATTATTTAACAAACTCCACGTAATCCCTTTTATATTAAAATATATATATATATATATATAGATTAATTATTTCATATTATATTGCTATATGCATAGGCATATATAGTATTTATATATGCCTCTACATATGGCAACTTAATATTTTTTCATTGCAATAAAATCCAACTTATGTGTTAGGGCCCAAGCCCTAACTTTTTTTTTGTTTTATTTCCCACAGCCACGGAGGCGATGGGCGGCGGTGGCCGCGCAGAGCGGAGGAGACAGAGTCGGCGGTGGCCGCGCAGAGCGGAGGAGCAGGGTCGGCGGTGGCCGCGCAGAGCGGAGGAGCAGAGTCGGCGGAGGGGGGGTAGGGCCTGTGTAGGCCGCGGGAGTCATAAGGGGAAGGGGGGATGTGGAGTGGGGCGGAACCCCACCCACACCTCCATGTATAAGTAAAAGCCTGCGGTGGGGGTTTCTTCCCACCGCCCAAACTGCAACCGCGACTGTGTTTTTTTTGAACCCGCGGTTTACTTCGACAGTCAACAATACTATTTATATATATATATATATATATATATATATATATATATATATATATATATATATATTCATATATATATATATATCTATATATATATATATATATATTCATATATATATATATATATATATCTATATATATATATATTTTTATATACTTCGATTTATAATTCAGTCTCATAATAACACAATTTATTCAGTTTCTATATTCTTCTATAAAACTGTGATATATATATGTATATATATATATATATATATATATATATCTATAAATATATAGATATATATATTTATATATATATATATTCTCTTTTATGTATATCTAAAACTCATAAGTTTCTCAAATTCACTACCCTATTCATTTTCTCAATGCAACCTGATAGAATGATAATTAAATAACAATTTTATATCTATATATATATATATATATATATATATTTCGGTAACAATGGTAAAGATATAACAACTTAAACATTTAAGATTCTTAAATTTACAAACAGGAATATATATACATGCTAGATTTCCTCTAATCCTTCCAACTTAACAGAATCCACTAATTATGAAGAATAAACTTAAACAATTACTTCCTTTAGAACAATGAACCATAACTAACATTTCAACTAGTTAAGCAATTCCAAACTTTCAAATGTAAACAACTCAGATTAGATTGCAACAATGAACTTTTCCTTTTAGTAATACTTGAAACACAAATAAATTGCTATTGAACTAGGTTGACTAACATCAACTTGAAAATTTAAGCACATTCATATTACAGATTCTCAATCATGGATACAACAACTAACTTCCCAGATATGAACTTTCTTCTCCCAAGCAGTATACAACTGATAGCTTATGACATCCACATAAAAGTCCAATAATAACAAGATCAGGGAGGTGATTTTCTTCACTCCCAGAATAACAATAAATTACAACAATAACAAGAGAGGTGTTCTCTCTTCAACTCTATGAAATGAACCAGGCCTAATTCTCATGACAAAGAAGATTAACTGCTTCTTCATAAATATCCAACCAGAAGCTCCAAGAGAAAACCTACGTATCAAAGATAAATAAAGAAGAAAACACCACTCATCTAGCTCTCCTCCCTTCCGTAGACCCGCAAGTGGGTCACCCCCGAGCTAGGGAGACCATACTCACACCTGGGTACTCAAACACTCCACTTCACAACAGAAACAACAACAATCCCAAAGCACACATACACCCGTGGGTATTTTACACAATACGGAAACTCAACTATAGTGAGTTTCATAAGGGGCAGGAGAGTGGACACACTCGACTCCAGAGTGTCACCCTGACAAATAAGTTAACCAATATAAATTTCTCTTGGTCTCAAACCAAGTGTGATCACAATTTTTAAGAAATCTGTATATGACTCTCAAGTCAAAAATACAGTCACAGATACAAGCCCTCAAGGCTTTCAACATCCCAAAAGATGGAAACAGGTATGCACCCGAGGAGGATCTCTCCTCCCCTACCCCAAACTTGATGAGCACTTCTCCCAAGTGGGAGAAGCTCTGTCAAAACAACCCGACAATAACCCCACAGAAAACAACTCGAACACAAAGTCACACACTTTACATACACATTTTAGTTATATGAAAACAAAGGTAAAATTTAGACCAACCTTGCAAAGCCCTCCCGGAATGAAGCTGTTGCAAAGTCCACAGAGTTCACTTCCAACCTTAGCCACCAACTCCCTCTCCCTTCTCTATATTGCAAGCTAACTTCTCTATTTTTGGTAAGGCAAAAATGAAAGTTTTCCCAAAATTCAACTAACTCCCTCTCATCCCAAAATTTGAAAATAAATAACCCAAATTCTCTTTTTTTTTTTTTTTTAGTTTTGAGAAATGGGGAAGTGACACTTGTCACCTCCTCACCCTTCCCCAAAACCACTATTCTGCCTGATGGCTTATGTCACTCTCCATTCCCAAGGGTACTCCTAGTCCTCTCCTCATGTGACTCCACTTTCTCATGGGAGAATAAAAAAAAGAGTTAAATGGGAAAAAGACAGGTGACCCATGCCTCTTTTTCCTTTCTTCACATGGGTGTCCTCACAGCACATGGGGGAATCTCACTAAAGGAGAGGGTGATCTTCAATAATGGATGGCATCTCTTATCTTGGGGAAAGTAGAGGGGATGGGTTGGGTGTTGGTACAACCCATCATGTCCCCTCCTACCTCCAATTTTCGCCACTTAACTTCAGGGGAAGGTTAAGTTGACTAGATGGAGGTTACTCAAGGGTTACCCATGCCAAATGGGCCCCTGGACCCATGGGGTATAACCCAGGGTCAACTTTAACCCATACAAGACACCCCTGGTCAAGGTAAAGCACAAGAAAAGGGCCTCATAATTTAAATAAAATAAGAAATTCAAAGTCAATCTCTTTACAACACAAATTATAAAATAATGTTACATGAGGGTAACCTAACCCACTCGACCATACGAAAGACCACATTACATCATTACATCAAACACAAAGAGATCTTGGTTCCTCGTGGAACCCGATCGGCTTAACAGGGAATAACAATTAACAAGGTGCGGAATGATCTCCGAGTTCTGTGGTTCGATTAGTAATTCCTGCACACTAAATTACAAGATCAGTAACCACATAAAATCATCATAGCCGAAGCAACTTAAAAAAAAAACATGCATTATCATGACATAGTATTAATTAACATAAATGAAATCATATTACAATTTTCCATCATCACCTAATTCATTTTTCTGAAATGTAAACTTATCCAAACATCACCCAATTAGTTTTTCTGAAAACATAATAAAGTTTAATAGTTTGACAATTCCGGGAACTGCTATCCCACAATTATAAAAAGTAACAATAACAGTCATGTAAATAGTCATAACAACAGTAGTAAAAAGGGCGGTCCTCACACATACCCCATTCCGTTGAACTTCTCAATGTCCAATTAAGAGGTTGATGCAAAGATGGATGTAGCCATAATATTAACACAAGATCTACAAAACAAATGCAACCAAATCTCCCACTGCAGCTATAGCTTCCACACTACCACCCAAGAGTCAAAGATGGCCAGGCTCTGATACCAAATGTTAGAAGTGAAAGAAACATTACTTCAATGGAAATCTGATTCAAGATAAATTTCAGCAATCTTTAAGTGTGCATTAACAATGGAGATTGTAATCAAAACATAAAACCCACTACAGAAAAGATGTCAAACATGAAGAACTCAACACAATGACATAGTGTTTACATGGAGAAAAACCTTTCGAGTAAAAAACTCCACCAGGAAAGAATCACAAGTTTGTATTAATTTGTAAAAGATCTGTATAATACATCAACTACACAACTCTCTCCACAAGTCTTCAATCTGACAGCATTCCGGTAGCACCCGAGTACCTAAAATATGTATTACAACAATAAAATACATGGAAAATACTTATAGAAATGTTTCCAACACATCCTAGGCATTCACCTTCTCTCTCATGAGATTCTCCAACATGCAAACATTAAATGCCATCTTACAAGCACCTTCCACTTGTCCAAAAATAGCCATGCAAAGGTTGGGGGCCCAAGACTAAATCTGGCCTCTTATAGCATCTTATGACGCATCATAAATGTCATAGATTCCACAAAAGAGTATCTTTCCAAGATAGGAACCTCGGGCTAAAAATAACAACTTACAACTCATTAATATTTGTCATACACGTCATAGAATCTCAGAATCTTATGACAACTTGTACTTGTCATAGATTCACTTACCAAACATTATGACAGTTATCATACATGCCAAAAATAGTATATTCCTCAAGGGAGCATGCCTACCCTCATTTACTTTGAGTTTTTACATTTGTCAATAGTAAAAGTCACTCCGTAATTACCTCCGGTTACTCTGAAATTACCCTTGTCGGTGAAACTAGTACATCTCCTTATGGATTATTACAAATTACATATACTAACTGAAATAAATACAATATTGGGATTTACAAGGTTAATGGCACGTTATCCCAACAGTTTGCACATGCTAGATTAGGAGAATATGGCAAACCAATTCCATTAGCAATGCACAATTGTTCCAATTGATAAAGCTTGTACAAAAGTGTTAAATCATCAATTTGTTTTAGCATGCATTCATTTATCGTATGCCTTTTTCTCCCACAATAATCACATTTTAATTGCCACAAACTAGGAAACATCATTACACTAGCAAACTAAATTTTACAAAAATTATGAAGCTAATATGAAGCCCACCCAAAAAACAAAACTTCTCTTGGTACCAGTATGTCTAAGTTATCATCCAAAATGTGTAAAACTGACAAACTAAATAAAGATATGTACGGATGAATCTATAAAAAATCATGGATAGTTGTGTAGAGCTCCTCAATACCTTTCCAATGCTACAAAAATTAAAGATCATGGCAAAACGTTATGAGCTCAGAAGCCAAAAAGGGTATATGGACTTCAAACAACAATAAATCTAACCAGTAGAAAATCTAGAAAAAATAATAGAATCACTGGATTATGCTCAAAACTAGCTTTCCAATGCTTATTTGTTTACAAAAATCCAACTTTGTTTTCCCAAGTTATGAAATGGGGCCAAAAGGGTCCTGGGCACTATTGGGGGGCAGAAACTAGTGGCACCACCAGTTGTGCCACTTGATAGGTAGTGGCAGGGTCATAGATCATCAAAAGGGCCCCTAGTGGGGTAGCAGTTGCAGCAAGGCACAGTTGTTGGTGATTGGTGGCACTATGAGTGGCCACGCGATAGATTTTCAGCAGTGAAACCTAAGTGTTGGTGCTTCAACTAGTGGAGG
This sequence comes from Cunninghamia lanceolata, assembly GCA_027924645.1. NCBI lineage: Eukaryota > Viridiplantae > Streptophyta > Pinopsida > Cupressales > Cupressaceae > Cunninghamia > Cunninghamia lanceolata. The sequence continues at coordinate 8,124,709 of BSBN01000135.1, read as the reverse complement.
CCTATTGGAGATGTACAATAGCTTATTTTTAGGGTTGTAGGGCTTGGAATAGGGTTTACAAGGTACAAAGAGATCCCTTTTACTATCCACAACCTATTTTCTAACTAGGCATCCTATTTTGGGTCCTCTTGGCACAAAACTAGCCTGTACATCTTGATTCGGGGGCATAGGCCAAAATTTTTTTTTATTTTTTTAAATTGTGCTGTATAGGAGTTGTACTATGGGCAAAAAAATTTCCCCATATGATCCTAAGGATGATTTCAATGATTTAACAGTTGATATTAGGGGCTTTGGGCCTTCCGAATGTGATTACAAGGTTAGATTTAAACTAAAATACTCCAAAAATTAGCTTTCCTTCAGATCCTGAAAAAAGTACTCACTTCAAACTCTTTGCAGGTCTAGGCTTTGCAGCTCATATCAAGCCAAATAAAAGGCTAATCTAACTATTTGGATTTCTCTAAATCCAATGAAAAGCTCTATTTTGCAAGGATTTACATCCAACAAATGCTCTTGCCTGATTGTTCTCTGTATATGAGAAGGGCCTTTGAGATCTGAATCTCTGATACCATGTAAGAGTCACCAATTGACTCATACTACCAAGATCACCTACAAAACTATATTACCTTCTACAAGAGGAAAATGTATAGAGGATAAGTTTTCACAATATTGGATGCAATAAATGAAATTGGATTACATAATTACATATGAGATCTTTCTTTTATAATTGCAAGATAGAAAACCCTAGGTGACTTAAAAAATCCCTAAGTAAGCTTAATAAAGTGTAATTAAATATTTAATTACATCAACAATAATTGTAGGAGTGACTTAGATCACTTTTGCACTAGTGGAAATGACTCATTAATTCTAAAAATAAAATTAAAAAAGGGCCTAGTTGTTTTCTCTCCAAATGATCATTGTGAGATGACATGAATTCAACTAACCTCATCATGTGAAATTTAGTAGAAATCAAATCTGCAAGTTTGGTTTAGATCCACACTTGTGGTATCAAATTCATAGTTGTAAAAATGACCAAGATAGAAAAATAAAAGTTATATAGATTTTGATGCATTCATCTAACAAGCCCTAATTTTCTACAACATTGAAAAATTGATTTTGGACATCTAGCAAAGTCATATTCTACATCAAGCCTAGAGATAAGTAGTTGCATTTATTAATTAAAATTTTGAGAATTTATAATTTCAACATTATCTAATGTTTTAGATGACTAATTATTTTTTCATAGGAGTTTTATGTAAAGAAGTATTTTATTACATTACATTTTTGGTGAACCAAATTTTCCTACGTGCCTCTTAGGGTTCCCCCCAAGATTTAGGCCTTCTCTATTAGGATTTTAAATATGAATTTTCTAATTGTATACCATCTATTACATATTTGATTATTATATATACACATACCATTCATTGTATTTTACTGCTAAATTCTTTATTTGGGTTTGGTATTCTTTCAACCTCACTACCCACCCCTTTTAATACAAGTATATTTTGTGATCAATCCTTATGGATTTTTAGAGGCCATTACCTCTTGATAGGATATGTGCAAATCATGTTGATTTTGGTGTATTTATTCGCTTCGTGTCATGAGATCCCTTTATCCTAGATACCCTTATGTCCTATTCTACAAATGGAGACATATGTCTTATGGGTATATTATTCCATTCTGTGGGTAATCTTTTCTATTTTACTGATTTGATGATTACTCATCCTTCTCTCTTATATTCTCTCATGTTACTTGTTCATGAGCTATGTATCCACTTATATTCCTATGCTTGGTGTTAGCAATATGCACAATGATAGGTTACTCCTAAGAACCTTTCCCGAGATTCCCTTTTGGATTGTGATTGAGATGTGCCATGCCTAGTGAATATTCATGATGATATTTTACTTTGTATTACACTACAAGATGATAGTATTGCTTGAGGGGAAGAATTATTGCAAGATGACTTTGATGGCTTTGAAAGATAACAAATTACATACTTATAATCTTAACCTTACATTTTTACACTCATGTTGGTGGACATTCCCATAGTCATGTTTATGCATTATTAAACCTATTTTCTAGCCTTTATACCAATCATAAATATGTGAAAACTAGATACAAGGCCTTAATAACTCATTCCAAACTTATCTGTAAAGTTTGGACATCAGATTTCATTAGGATAACAATACCCTAGGTATTCATGTCTAGACACCAATGCCTTTGGTGAAAGGAAGAAATGTATGCGGTTCAAAACGCTTCCTACACTAATCTATTAAGGAAAAATTTATGCAAATTTTAACTTTTACAGTTATAGATTAAGATGCACATTAATAGAAAGGTAATAACAACATCCAAATACAAAACTCACAACATGAGATATACATGGGGAAAACCCTTTCAGGTAAAAAACCCCACTCCAAAGCTGCCCAATATATTATTCAGGAATCAAGAAGATTACAATATACTTGTAGAGAAATCTTTCACAAGCGTATTAATCAACCAAAGGTCTAGAGATAACTCAATATCTATAAGACTCTTACACTCAACCTCCATCTCAAGATCCTGATATATAGGAGATATAATACAGTAAACTGTCAAACAGTAATTACAAAACCATGAGCCAAAACCACCCAAAAGTGGTGTCCAAATTATCTCCAACAAAAGATGCCTTGTGATGTGTCAAATCACACACCAAAATGTGTAACTCTCCCCTTTATGTATCTCTTTTAAGTGTCCAACACGTTTTCACATTTCCCCAAAATAGGAGGTCCAACTTCCAGAGGCCATAACTTTTGATCTGGGTGTCTGATTGATAAACCGTTTGATGCATCGAAAAGCTTGTAAAGAGATCTATCAAGCTATGACCTACTTCACCAATTAAGAAAACTTTTGAGGAGTTTATGGACCTCTAAGTGCCTCAAAACTAAGTTTAAAACTTTCTCCATAGTTTCAAAAAAACAAAAACTTTAATATCTCGCAATCCAGGTATGATCCTAAGTCGAAACTCACCCAAGATGTTTACTTAGTAGTTTCGCACCTTTTGGGAAAATTTTAGGTCCATCTAAGGTCAAATGTAGAGTTACTAAAAAATAGTAAGTCCTACCATTTTTAGCCCTTTTGGAAACTTTGAAAGGTCTAATAGACCATTCTTCAAGATAAAGGGTATTCGAAAAAAGACCAAAACTCGGAAGAATAGTAACCTTTTGTAGTTGCAAGGTTGAGACACTTTTCTTAACATTCTCCCACTTGTTGAACACCTTACAAGAGTAAAGGGAGTATCAACACCATGATTTAATTGCTAGGGTTCGAGAGGCCCATAGACTTTGAACACCAAATTAACTTCTCTATGCTCATGGGTTTTGTCAAGGAATCTGTAACATTTATCAAAGTGTCAACTTTCTCCAAGTTTACCTTCCCATCCTCTAGCATGTCATGTACAAAATGGTATTGTACATCAATATGCTTAGTGCTCACATGGAATGTAGGATTCTTTGCCAAACATATGGCATTCTAACCATCATAACAAATAGTTATCTTCCCTACATCAAACTCAACATTAGAACACAATCTCTTAAGCCAAATGGCTTCTTTACAAATATGAGCCACTGTCATGTACTCAGCTTCAGTAGTGGACAAAGTGACCACAAGTTACCGCTTGCTCATCCAACTAATAGCACCACCAAACATTATGAACACAAAAGCACTGGTGGATCTCCTGCTGTCAATGTCACCTGCCCAATCAAAATCCACATATCCATGAATACTTACAAAATGTTGAGATCTAGTAGGATAACCATGATAGCATAAGTAATACTCAAAAGTACCACACAAATATCTGAACACTCTCTTCATTGCATCCCAATGTACCCATCTAGGATTAGCCATAAATTGACTAAGGACTCCCACTGTTTGGGCAATGTACAGACTATCACATACATCAAACTGCCAACTGCACTAGCATAAGGAACTCTGCTCATATCCTCCATCTCATAAGGAGATTTTGGATAATCTGCAATAGATAACTTTGTCCCCATCATAATAGGAATAGTCAAAGGTCTATAATCTACCATGCCGAATCTCTCCAACACAATGTTAACATACTTACTCTGGCCTAACCAAAGTTTTCTTTTTGCTCTGTCTCTTTTGATCTCCATCCCCATAATGTACCGAGCTGCCCCTAGATTTTTTATCTCAAACTATGCTAACAACTAAGACTTCAAATCAGAAATCAAACTTTTACCACTCCCAATGAATAACATATCATCAACATACAATGCAAATGATAATGCGATCATTGTCAAACTTGTAATAAACACAATGATCTAAGTTCGATCTCAAAAATCCAATACTCAACACAAAGGTATAAATTTCTAGTACCACATCCTAGGAGACCATTTCAAACCATGCACAGACTTTTTCAACTTGCAAACTAGATTTTATCTACCTTTCACCACGTAGTGCTCTAGCTATGACATATAGATCTCATCCTCCAAGTCACCATGAAGGAATGTTGTCTTCAATCCATTTGTTCCACTTCAAGATCATATGTTGCTACAAGAGATAACATGAACTGAATATATGTCATCTTTGCAACGGGAGAGAAAATCTCACCATAGTCAATTCCCTCCACCTACGAACACCCCTTCGCAGCCAATCTAGCCTTATATTTCTCAACACTGCCATCTACACCAAATTTATTTTTGAACACCCATTTGCATCCAATAGGTTTTCATCTTTCAAGAAAAGGCACCAAGTCCCAAGTATTATTATTTTCCAAAGAATCCATCTCCTCTTCCATGGCCTTCTTCCAGGAACTTGCATCTTTCATACCCATCGCCTCTTTCACAGTTTTAACCTCATCAGTGTTAGAAATCAAAGCAAAAATACAAATGGAATCATGTAATGAATAACCAAACCTATCAGGTTGCTGCCTTATCCATGTGGACCTCCTCAAAGATTGAAATTGAGGTTCTTCATCTTCTTTTGAACTTTCAGAGCTACTAGAGCTCTCCTCATTATCAGGTCCAATAGATGTTTTTGGTTCAACTTTCTCAGGGGTAGAAAGAAGATGAACCACATCCTCTTTCTCTCCTCTTTCTCTAACTGCAAGAAAATAGAAGAAGGATTGAGATCTTTGAAGATCATGCTTTTGCTATACAAAAATCTCTTAGTTGCTAGATCCCAAAGCCTATACCCTTTCACACCAATGCCATAACTAATGAAGATACACTTCATAGCCTTGTTCTCCAACTTAGACCTCTTCTCCTTAGGCACATGTGCATATGCCTCACAACCAAATACTTGAATGTGTCTCAAAGAAGGCTTTTTACCAGACCACACCTCCATAGGTGTCTTATCAATGAGTGTTGATGTAGGAGACCTGTTAACTAGGTAATAAGCGATAGCAACAGCTTCAGCGTAGAAGTTTTGTTCAAGGCTAGCTCCACTTAGCATACTCCTTGCCCTCTCCATCAATGTTCTATTCATCCTCTCTACAACTCCATTCTACTGAGGGGTATACAAAGTTGTCTTGTGCCTCTCAATCCCCTGTTCTTTATAGAACTTGTCAAAATCTATTGAACAAAACTCACCACCATTGTTAGTCCTTAAATAGTTAATCTTTCTATCCTTCTGATTCTCTATAAGAATGTTTGAACTCTTTGAATCTACTAAAGACTTCAGATTTGCTTCTAAGGAAATACACCATGTCCTTCTACTGTAGTCATCAATGAATGAAACAAAGTAAACAGATTTTGAAATCAAAGGAACATACAAGACCAAACACATTAGAATGAATCAAGTCCAACACCTCAAAATATTTGTGAGAACTAGAATAAAGTTGAACACATTTTCATTTTCCATAAATGCAATGTTCACAGAAATCAAAATCAAGGTTATAATAATTCATGTCCTCAACAAGATTTTTATTTTTCAGGGCCATCAAACCCTTTTCACTAATGTGACCAAGCATTTGGTGCCATAACATTGTCTTCTCACCTGGAAGTTTCATCTCCATAGAATGAGCACCCTTAGGTACCCAGAAAGCATGACCATTGGAAGTAGATACAACTGTCCTCTTCGTTGCTAGTTCCAATGGTAAGGATGAAGACTCTGAAGCTCTCTTCTTTGAAATATAGGCACTATTGCACTATACTGCACATGCATCAAGCTGAAATAGAGTGCCAATCTGAACACCCTTAGCTAGAAGCATAGATCCTCTAGTCATCTTGCACCCTCCATTCGAGAAAACAAACTACACACCCAAATCATTCAACTTACTTACAGATAATAGGTTTTGTGCCAAACCAGGGATATGCAAAACACCATTGATCCCCTTCACTTGTCCATTAGGGAATCTAATCAAGACTCTTCCACGAACAAAAATCTTCAAGTGAGAGTCATCACCCAATTACACCTTACCACCATCATACTCTTCATACTTTGAAAACCAACCCTAATGAGAGGTCATGTGAAAAGGTGCATCAGATTCAATAAGCCATACATCCTCATATTGCATGTGTTTCCAAGGCAGCGACAAACACCCCTCCTTCATCTTGAGAGGACTTGTCAGAATCTGAATCATAGTTCTTTTTTTTCTCCTCCTTGCATTCCTTGTGAAAGTGACCAATTTTTTTGCATCTCCAACACAGAGCCTTGGACTTTCCAGAAGACTTCGATCTCCCATGGGATTTGGATCTTCCTTTTTCTTCTTTGTTTTTATCCTTTTTCCTCCCTTTCTCTTTAGATCTATCATGAACCGCAAGAGCCTCCTTAGCTGACTCAAAATATTTTCTCCACATCTCTTCAGACAACAATGAAGAAACCACTTCATCTATCTTGAAGGTGTAGTGGCACTCCTAATGGCCATAACAAGGTGATCCCACAAATTTCGTAAGGAACATAGTAATATCATACATTGATCCTCCTTCTCCATCTTGACACCAACATAGATCAACTGGTCAACAAGCATATTGAATGTATTCAGGTGATTAGTGATAGATCCTCCATCTTCCATCCTCAGAGAATACAATTTCTTCCACAGGAATAACTTGTTCACCAGGGATTCAGCCTGATAAACATCTCCAAGCTTCTTCCAAGGATCCTTTGCAGTCGTCTCTTCATGGATATTTAGGAGCACTGAATCAGCCAAACAGAGTCTTATCAAACCCTTAGCTTTTTGATCTTTGAGATCCCAATCTGCTTGAGACATCTCTGTTGGTTTTGTACTAGATATGGCATCCCATAAATCCTGATCTACAAGCATGTCCTCCATTTTAAGTTTCCACAACTCAAAATTACTTGCATTAAACTTCTCTATCTCAAACCTCTCAGATGTGCTCGCCATCTCTGTCTTGCAACAAAAAATTCAAAATCCTCTGCACAAGCTCCCACTCAAACAAAGATAAGATCAAATAACCCTCTACCCAACAACTAGAACCAAAGGTGATTTGTCTCTAATACCAATTGAAAGGAAGCAAGTTATGTGGAAAACGCTTCCAACACTGATCTACTGAGGAAATATTTATGCCAATTTTAACTTTTATAGTTACAGATTAATATACACATTAAAAGAAAGGTAATAGTAGCATCCATATTCAAAACCCACAACACAAGATATACGTGGGAAAAACCCTTTCAGGTAAAAAACCACATTCCAAAGCTGCCCAATATATTATTCAGGAATCAAGAAGATTAAAATATACTTGCAGAGGAAGATTTCATAGGAGTTTTAATCAACTAGAATCCAGAGGTAACTCAATATCTGTAAGACTCTTACACTCAACCTCCATCTCAAGCTCCTAACATATAAGAGATACAATACAATAAACCATCAATAGTAATTACAAAACCAAGAGCGAAAACCACCCAAAAGTGGCATCCAAATTATCACCTACCAAAGATGCCTTGTGATGTGTCAAATAACACACCAAAACATGTAACTCTCTGATGAATAAATTGTCATTGATGTCAAAAAGAGTGTAGTTGTCAGAAGTAGGATATTGGATGCTATGTTGGATTCATTCAAGATGGTGTTCATTATGCCTTAAGCTGGTCATGACAAGATATGCAGAGATTTGGTCTTCATGGTTGATGGTGTTCATCTGCTTCTTATGTTGTTCATGACAAGATATGTAGGATCATGATCTTCACGGTTGTTGTTGTTACTCATGTCAATGAGATGCAGTTTATGATACGTGTCCTCATATTTTCATGTTGGTTGGTGCTACATTGCATAATTAGGTGCTGATATCTTGCATTCATTGTTATGTGATAAGTTGTGTCATTGATACCATTATCATGTTGGTTTGTCAAAGTTGTCTTCATGAAATTAGATGTGCTTTATGTGTCATGTAATATCATGTTAGGAGTACTTGGTGTTCAGCCATGTGTCATGCAAAGTTATGCAATAAGTGTTGAGTTGTTCATGCTTGTGAGGTACACGAGTTGAGATGTTGAGTTGATACAAGGTGATCACACATGAGTTGAGTTGTTGAGTTGATGCAAGGTGATCACAAGGTGTTGGGTTGATCCTTGAGGTCTATGAGGATATGTCATTAAGGTAACCTTCATGTTGTAGATTAGAGATACAATGGTATGGATCTTGTTAGATCTTGCTTAAGGAAGTGACATTAGATCTTGCATCATTTTTTATTGGATCTTACAAGTGTTTGGTGTTGACATCTTGCTATGTTGAGAAAGGAATCTCATGCTTGTTATCAGTCATCAATAGTGATCCATGTTGGTTATAGTCAGATGATCAGATCTTCCTTATAGTGTTTATACTACATTCATCTCAAAGTATTAGTGTTTCTCTTTGTCAATTATATTCCTTGATTATAGAGCTTCACCAAGTTGTTTCTTCTACAATTTATTGTTACTATATTAGTCTGGTGGCTTTAAGATCTTCTTTTGGCAAAATATTTTGTTTAGATCCTTGTTTTCATTGATAAGGGATACAATTTAGAGTTTAAACATTCTAAACCCTTGATAAGTCTAAATCCCTAAACCTTACCCTTTACTGCCCGTATCTACTGAAGTGCACTTTATGTTATAACTGCACGTTGACTTTTTATTGCAGGTAATGTCACTTAAATGTGACCTTCTAAAGGGTTTAGGGGTCGTTGGCAACCGGCCACATTGTTTTTCATCACCAATATCTTCGGTCTCCTCCATGAGTGCGTGGGTGCTAAAAAGAAATCAAAGGCACCAGATTTAAAAGTTTAATGAGCGGTCATTTGAAAATTGATGGATGGCATTTAAATTTGAGTCCTCATTTCTCTGCTGAAACTTTGATGGGTCTTTGAACATTGTTGCTTTGTGACTGCACATAAAACAAGCAGTTTTCAAGGCTATTTTTAGCCAATTCCTAAAAGACAAATGGTTGGTGGTTTAAATCTTCTTTTTTAAAAAGTTTAAATTCTTTCTAATTTTGACTCATCTAGAGGAGTTGAATCATCTAATGAAGAATATATTTGTCTTTTCTAAAATAAGAAGAATATTAAAAGCTTTATTATTATGGAAGATTAAGAGTTTATGAACTCTTTTTCATACATATGGGCTATTGGTGTGTAGGTCTAGATTTGATAGAGATTTTCTTCTTTGACAAGAGGCAAATTGAATTAACTTTTTATGGGAACAATTTTTTTTGCAAATTGATGAGTTTTGAAAAATGGATATGCAGTGAGGAGATGAATATGAAGGTTTATCCCTTTTTAATAACATTGTAGGATTATTGAGGACTGTGATGTAATTGAAAACATTTTTTGTGAAGTTTTGAGTTGTTGAATATAATGCAAGAAAAGGTAATTGCAGAGATTGCCATGTGCAGATATATGATGTATCAAATTTATGTTGATAAGTTTGTGCAAGATAATGAGTGTATAAGATGCAGAGCTCTATTTGTTATTGAACCTCACTATGCCAAGGAATTATATTCAATTATTAGTTTGATGCCTTTGATGTTTTTGATTATTGTTTTGATATTATAAAAGAAATATCTGCAAGAGGATTTTTGAAGAATCTAATGGTGTTTAGTGTATTTAAAGAATGAAGATGAATCAGGATATGAAGATATTTTTTAGTGTAAAAGAAAGATATTCAGTGTGAATTCTTGAGAAGAGGTATAAATATATTGGTTATTGCAGAGATAGTTGTGTTTACTAGAGCATAGCATGATTATGTTTTGACAAGTAAAAAGAAAGGAGATATAAGGTTTCTGTACAAAAGTGAATCAGGGTAACCCCTAAAGTGTTTCAATTTGTATCTAAGATGATTTCATTAGCCAATGAGGCTTCCTTGTGCCAGTGAGGCTTACATGGTTACTGAGACCTATTCATTAGCTAGTGAGGCTTTGTAATTGATTTTCATGATTAAGCTGGTGAGGCTCTGTAATTGATTTTCATGATTAAGCTAGTGAGGTAGTTTTGAGTGGTTTTTCATCCCTGAGAGGGTTTTCCACTCGTGAAAACTATTGTGTCTTGGTTTCAAATTTGTGTGATTTGATTATTCTTCATGCTTACATATTTAGTATTTGACTCCTTCATGTGATGAAACATATTGTTAAGTTTGATTCTTTTATTTTCTCTTTTTAAGGTTGATAAAAAGTAAATATCCTGGTTTTTGATACAACACTAATTCACCCCCCCTCTCAGTGTTGTTTGTACTCTAACACTCTCCCCTTTACAACTCTTTTAAGTGTCCAATACATTTTCACATTTCCCCAAAAATGGAGGTCCGACTTTCAAAGGCCATAACTTTTTATATGGGTGTCTAATTGACGAACTGTTTGATGTGTCGGAAAGATCGCAAAGAGATATATCAAGCTATAACCTGCTTCTCCAATTACAACAAATTTTAGGGCATTTAGGGACCTCTAAGTGCCTCAAAACTAAGTTTAAAACTTTTTCCATAGTTTCAAAAAATAGAAACTTTAATATCTCACAATCCAGGTATGATCTTGAGTCGAAAATCACCTGAGATGTTTACTTAGTAGTTCTGCACCTTTTGGGAAAATTCTAGGTCCATTTGAGGTCAAATGTAGAGTTACTAAAAATAGTAAGTTCAACCATTTTTAGCCCTTTTAAAAACTTTGGAAGTTCTTGACCATTCTTCAAGATAAATGGTATTCGAAAAGACCAAAACTAGGAAGAATAGTAACCTTTCATAGTTGCAAGATTGAGACACTTTTTTTAACATTTAGATGCTCATGTTTGCATTCAAAATTTGGTTCTAAGCCTTGACAACCATTTTAACACTAAAATTTAGTACATTTCAAATGGTCCCTTTCCCATAATCACTTATTTATTTATTTTTAAGCTCATTCATTATGGTTCTCTCTTTCAAACTCACATAAGTACTCTCACAAGATTCCTCTCTTACTATGTTTTCAAATGATACTACATTATTTGCAAAGCAACAAGCTTTTCAAGTAAATATTAAAGATTTAAATCTATTGTTGTACCATATCTTTATATCTCCCTCAAATTATTTCTCCTCTATCCATATCCTCTGTCAATTTACTCTCTATAGATCTCATATTTTTGTAATGAAGCCATAGTTTCCTCCAGTTAAATTCTTATCTCCTTAATTTTATAGCTCAAATCAGTTCCCCACTTTAATTGTGTTGCAAATTTGAACCTTTTCCTTATTTCCAACCTCTCCTTTTATTATATTTTGTGATCTCCATCTCCTATTTTCTCTCAATCACAACCACATAATGTTTATAGTGTAGAAAGTTTCCTAAGCTTTGGTTTCTTAGGCACAATATTTCTACACACACACACCAGAATTTTCACCTCACTAGGGATATACACTCTCCCACCTTCCTAAATTGCTATTGTGGAAGCTAGAATAAGCTAAATAGGGGACTAATTGAGGTAATTTCCCTTATAGCACAAACATTTTTTTCTATCCCATACTTTAGCTAATTAGACCCCCTTTGTGGTAACTAACATCAATATCCTACAAGAATAGGAGTAAGAAAAATTAGGCAAGAATCCTCAAAAATTTTGGGAACTATTAGATTCAAAGACACTAGTGCTCAGATAGACATGATCATCCTAAATCAAGCAAGAGCACCCCAATTCTACAATTTCTTAGATTTGGCTCAAAATATATAGGGATGCACTCTCAAACCTATTGATTCTAATTTGGAGTCTATTTTGTGACTAGGCGTGTATTTCTAACTCTAATCTCATTTCCTTTTAAAGCATAGTTTCAATATGTTTTTCCATTCACATCATTTGTATTTATTGTATTTAGATAACATTTATGTACTATTATAGTTTGAATGGTTAAATTAATTTGATTTTTTAGATATATTGAATACAAAAGAAATAAATTTACTCTCTCTAAACACATAGGAGGGTAGGTCCAAATTTTATCTTCTATTTGGTGAACCCAATATTCCTAGACTTAAAACTCTTAATTTTTAAACTTAAACCAACAAATAAAACACTTTCAAAACATTTTGATATTCCTTAATTCTTACACATTCTTCCCTCTAAAACAACTCTTTTAAACATAGTAAGCCATAGCACACCTTTTTTACTCATTCTTCTTCCATGTAACACCTTATCCATAATACATCACTAGCCTTCTCCAAAGCTTCATTTCTCCTAATTTATCATGCAACTTCTCTTTCTCCATATTTTTCCTTTTCCCCTTTATCTTTACCCTTAACCATTTACCCCATGATTAACCAAATATTATCCCTTTTCTTCTTCATGCCCATTTCTCATTATGTTTCCATATTTCCCACTCTAGTGTTTTCCCCCTTTGTTGTAGCCTTCAACTTAATCCCATCATGTTCTAACTGTTGGCAAGAGACATTGCTCTAGTATGGACTTGTGTGTTGTCATTGATGGAAACAAGGCTTAGAGATCTTATCATCATGGAAGGAAGAGATATCTCTAGAAGAACATGTTGGATTCCAAGTCTGGTTGACAGAAAATGGCTAAGTATAGAGGGTATTCTAAGTGGAAGACAGTATGTCAGCTTGTATGCCTTCGCAATTGAAGACTTGCAGATGTATTTAAGGTATGATATTAGTTGGTGTTTGATAGTGTTATGCTTCAAAGATTAAGTCCTGATCTTCTTCGGAAGTCATCCTGAAGAAATGTCTAAGTCTGGTTAAGCAAAGGTATAGCAGGAATAGTGAACAGGGTCTAGTGCAATGGTCTGCATTCTTCCACAGACAAGTATTTCATTATGTGGTTTTGAGGTGTTGTAAAAACATACGTGAAGTATCTTATCCTAGAGTTAGGAGATCTAAAGCTGACCAGAAAGATAGTTACAAGTTGCTAAGTATCAGTATAGTATTTAACAGAGCTTGACAGAGACAAAGACTGAGTTTTGATGGTTCGCATATCTCCACAAGATGGTATCATGCCTTTTGGTTCTAAAAGCTAGTTTTGGAATGTGTAAAGAGTCCTTGATATGGTTTTGGAAGTGTTTTATGATCCGTAGTAGAAGTTGTAAGTTAGTAGATGAACTTGTTAAGCATGCTCTCGAGGAATAGGCCGACTGGTGAGATAAATCATGATGCGGAGAAAGGATAAATGTGTGAAAGATCTATTAAAGTATTTGAATGATTAGAGCCAACATATATGAACATGTTTGGGCATAGATTTGGGTCCACGTGACACATAGTGCTTTGGATTGAACCGATAAGGTACATCTTTCTAGGTACACATTTCATTATTGGATGCCGACCTGATTATGGATCAAATCATGATGCAGATATATAAGAGTGATGAATTTCAGTTGAAGTGTGTATGGGTGTGAATGTGAATATGCAAATAGCAGAGCAGTGACACAGATTAGAGAGAATGAAGACTTGGGATTCCTAATTTAGGTATTAAATGGCTGCACCTGGCATAGAGGTAGATGCTTAAGCAGTTTATAGTTTCATGTGCAAATTGTTTGGAGTGAATCATTGTAGTGAGCTATTAGTAAGCCTTCATCAGGGTTTAACAGCCCTCAGGGTTTAACATCCCTTATTGTAATCTTGTTAGGCTTAGGGTTGAGGTAGTGAGCCTGCTAAACCTAGTTGTACTTCATGGTTGTGCGCCAACATGTTCTAGGTCCGTGGAGTGACCAAGCCTAAACATCATTTTGTAAATATTGCAATATATAATTGAGAGTTAATCCTCTCTGTGGTTTTTCCCTTCTTAGGTTTTCCACACAAAAATCCTGGTGTTCATGTGTCAGGTTTTCATGGTTGTTGTTTATGTGCATAGTGTGCTTTTGTTTTATTAATATTAGGAAATAAATGAAAGATAAAGTACATGGAAAATTTTTTAGAACACTAATTCACCCCCCTCTCAGTATTCCTGACAATCAACAATTGGTATCAGAGCAAGGTTCCTTTGACAAAGTTTAATAGCTTAAGGAAGATCTGGGATAATATGATCATGGCAACAAGAAGATATGGAGATTATGAAAGGTTCAACCAATTAGAAGCATCTTTTATGGATCTTGAAAATTTTGAAGTACAAGTCAGGGATCCGAAGGAAAACTTGCAACAAGCCGATGAATGCATCTTAAAGATAAGAGAGCAAGTCAAGAAATTCAAAGACAAATACATAGAAATCAATGAGCAATTGTTATTAGCACTTTGCAGCGTTGAATGAGTTAGAAGTAGAAGTTGTGGAAAGATCATGAGCAGAGGATGATCAAAATTTAATTGTGAAAAAACAAATCAAAAGACTGTGCAAAACTTGAAAAAGAAATCACAAATCTAAAGTTAGACCTAGACAAGGCTAAAAGCTTTGAAGAAAAATTCAAGATAAGCACTGCAAATCTTGATGAAATGATTGCCAGCCAGAAAAGTGTAGATGATAAACAAGGCTTGGGATTTGAAAAGGGAGAAATTTCAAAATCTGGTTAAATAAGCACTAAGTCAGGGCAAAATAAAGAATGTCAATCCAGAAATCAAAGAAGAAGACCTAGATGACCTCCGGTTAGGCAACCAAGTGTTCAGAGGTACCCATCCTTCAATGGTCACTATTATAAATGTAACAGGTATGGTCACAGGGCTACTCAGTGTAGAAGTATAAATCAAAATATTTCATCTTTTTTCTAGAAAATGTCTCAATTGCAAGAAAATTGGTCATAGAGCAAATGAATGTAGAAGTCAGAAATTTTTTGGAAAAGGAAGAGATGAACAATCCTTCAAAGGTAAATGCTTCTCATGCAATAAAATTGGTCACATAGCTGTTGTATGCAGAAATTTGGTAAGAAATGGTTTTCAAAATACAAGAATCAGTCAATCATTCAATGGAAAGTGTTTTGCATGCAATAGATTTGGACATAAAGCTAACCAATGTAGATCAAATTCAATCAAACAAAGGAATCAAGATAAAAGGAATGTTGTGTGCTTTAGTTGCAACAAGTCTAGACATATTGCAAGGTTTTGCAAGAGAAAGAATGAGAAGAGAAATTATGAAGAAAGAAAGACAAAGTAGAGAAATGTTAAGGGAAAGGAAAAAGTTGATCCGGTTGAAACCAACAAACAAATGGATAGAGTATGGATCAAGAAAGAAGTAATTAATGGTTCTGCACTAGTATCTGGTGCAGACACCTCTTATGGGGAGTAAATTGAGAGCTCTGGCTCAGGGGGAGTAGTGTTGAAAGTATGAATCCCCAGCCAGATTTGGGTGCCAGAATCTAGCATGAAGGTGTATGATGAAATCTAATGAGACACATCTCTTAGAAGAAGAACTGGAAGAAAAGGAATCAATGTGGAATATTGCGGAGTGATCCTAATCGGCTGTATTCTACAATTAAGGTTTTTGATAGCTTTTTGGAATAAGCATTTAATGATGACTAGGTCAGGCCATGCGGAGGATAAAAGGAACATGTTTGGTTTCAAAAATCACTTTACACTCAGAGCTATCAAAAATTTAGAGATATTAAAGTTAACTTGAGCAGTGACAACCAAAATTTGAAGCATTCAGAGAAATGAAGCCCTAACTCATCGAAACAAGGTATTTTCATTAAATCTCATTTTATGAATCTGTTGAATCTTTGCCATGGCGACTCCACAAAATGTAGATATCACTGAGCACCCTTGGCCTAACTTTAAGAAACACCCTTACAAGGCGACAGAAGTGGATCAAATGGGTGCATTCTCAAAGATACCCTATGGAGTCCTGTATGTGGAAGATGTTAGGGCATACATCCATGTGGCCCTAGATGAGCCTGGTGGAAACAAATTTTTAGATCTATTTGTGAAACACCTATGCAATGATCAATTTGATCTAAAGGAAGAATATAAACCCTTAAAGGAGAAGAAATTCATCCAGTATGCAGAGTTTCCTACATTTGCAGAGGATGAATGGATCCGATATGTTCTTAATCAAATTCATGATGAATTCATGTGGTTAGAAAAATGAAAACCATTCAAAATAATGAAAGAGGCAATTCAGGCAGTCACTGGACTAAACTCCACTGGAGGAGTGCCATTATTGAAAGCAGTTAAGAATCAAATAGTTACTGATGCTATCAGAGCGCAATTTGACAAAAGGGCATTTACAATAAATGATATCACTAATCCTGTAGTAAAATTTGCCTCAATGGTCATAGGTTATAAAGTCTACTTCTCAAACTGGGAGAATTTAGTTTCTGGTACCACAATATACACAGCATATCAAATGATCAAAGAGAATGCAGACTATGATCTGTGCGAACTACTGTGAACCCAACCACTGGAGAATTTGAAGAAGACAAAGAAAGCAAGAACTACCAATTCAAGTATTGTACGCTAATCACCTATTTATTCTTCTATTTCTTGAATGAATTTCCCTAATCATCAGGGATTGATTTGGTTAAGTAACAAACTAGTAGCTGTGCAAATTAGAAATTCTCTTAACAACTTGGGAAGTTATAATGAGCAAAAATTAGCCCTATGGGGATTTTTCAAGAATTTTTAGAGCATGATGCACTCTAGAAAAAGAATTCTTGAGAAAATTGTTGATAAGTACAAGGATATAGTTTGTTTCATGGTCACTAAGGATCAATGTTTAATGGAGACTGTGGAACCAAGAACTATGTGGGTAATGCCCATGGGTTATGAGGTAGATGAACAAATTCTAGAAAATTATGCCCAGCACCTTCTTAGCAAACCAAAAGATATCAAAGAAGAAAGGTTTGGAATGTATGAGGATCTATCAATGAAACTCCATGTTGAGCTTAGACAAGCTGAATCTACCAAAAAAGTAAGAAAAGAGGTGGAAAAAATTGTCACAAGGTATGGCATCACTAAAGAGCAGCTCAAGGAATCAAGAGAAAAAGAAGATAAAGGAAAAAAGGAAAAACAAAATGATCAGGCTAAGGTTCTAGAGGAACCTATAAAGAAGCCAAGAGAGGCTGAAGCTACTCAAAGGTCTACCTGAAGCTCTGCCATTTCATCTAGTGCAACATCATCAAAGAAGCCCTCTGAAAAGGACACAAAGAGGAGAAGATGAAAGGAAAAAGATTGTATGTTAGTGTGGGAGAAAAGGATGAAGAAGAGACAAAATCAGATGAGGAGAAAAAAAAAATGAAAGTTGAGGCTACCAAAACATCCAAAAGTAGTAAGAAGAAGTCATCTGGAGAGAAGACACCTAACAAAAGATAGAAAGTAGATAAGCCGCATGCCACACTAAAACTTGAAGATGTATTGAAGTTTGTCATTGTTGATGGTAACTTGAAACCTATGGCAGAATTTTATGATGATTACAATGATGCTGATAAAAGGATTTTGGAAGAAGCTGCTATAGAGTATCTAAACATATACAATAGAGCCCTCATTGAAATCATTGGTGACCTCCCAGATACCTTGGGTAATATCCTATCAGTCAGAAAGGAATCTACTATGGCAAAAGATATGGAGCTCAGAGAACACACACTGATAAAGTTATGTCTAGATATTACTCCAGATGAGAAGAGCAGAATCTCCAAGGCACTTAATAACAAATCAGGTCAAAGAAAAGAATGTATGCATTGATGATAGGAGAGGTTGAAAAGGTTGTCAAGGAAACAGAGGAAATCATTCTAGACATACTAAAGAAATACAATATTTCCACTAACTATGACAGCAAGGAAACAAAAGATGAAGATACAATTCTACTAGAGACAACCCTTGATCAAGGTCCAAATCAAGCCTCTGACATTAACACATTGAATATGGGTGGAACTGAAACAAATCTGTCTCTTGAGCAACAAGCTAAAGATGTAGAAGATAGGGAACGTGTAAGGAGCCCTACTCTGAAACAAGATAGAACATCCAAAAAATGGACATAAACCCTCCAAAAAGAAGTCAAGAAGTATCTGAGAAAGCAAGAGACACTGTAGATGTCTTAGTTGGTGATGGAAGGGAACAAGATACAGATGAGTCTAAACTTCTTTGAGGACCAATCAATTTGGATTCATTGTCACCCACACAAAAGTTCAAATTAGTATCCATTGTTCTAGCCAGGGCACAGGAAGAAGTGTTGAAGTCTCATGATAAAGACAATAAATTGATCAATGATGCAACAATTGTTCTAGAAAAGTTGATACCATCATTTCAAAAGGATATCTCATTATCTCCTACTGATCATCTCAAGTAGCTATTGAAATCGGTAAGTACACATTTTGAATCATTTGAAAAATCTATAGAAGCAAAAGTTAGGAAAGAATTTGATGAGAGGAGATTGGCAGAGTTAAAGACCATGATAGCTCGAGACAAAACTCTGTTAGAAAATGGTATTAGGGAAGTACAAAGTGCCATTGAAGAAGCTAGTAGAATATATAAAGTCTATCTATCTTGGCCAAAAATCACAAAGGAATTAGAAGATAAGATCAAAGACTTGGAACTCAAATTGGTTAATATTTCTGAAACATATAATCCATCTGTTGAGTCAATAAATGCCAAGGAAACATAAGTTACAAATATCCATAACAAGTTACATACTCTAATGATGAAAAGAGGAGAAATCAAAGACAGGTTGTGCCAGCTAAGAGAGATGATAAGTCTAAAGATTGATTCCATGACCTTTTTGGTAGATGATGCTTTGAAATCTCAAGCACTAGTTGATATTCCATTAGATGTTAAGAAAGCAAAGAAGTTAGTATTTTTTATGAATGATCACATCCTTATTCTACAAAGTACAAGGGATAGATGGAATGGACAAATAGCTCTAATAAAGACTATCTATAGTGGCATTTTGCCTCCGTCACAAATTAAGTTGAAGATTGTACTTGTAAATATGCGGCAGACTATAAATTTTTAAAATTTTGAAATATTTTGGGTTCCAAATCACATCCTTTACCATTGATGCAAAAGGGGGATAAGTAGATCAGTGAAAAATGGGTAATTATCTCAAGGGGAGCAGGAAAGTAAAGTGTATATAGTAAGGGGGAGCAGTCAATCATTTTTCCCTAAGTGTTGCCATTAATGCCAAAGGGGCAGATTGTTGGCAAGAGACACTGCTCTGGTATGGAATCACGTGTTGTCATTGATGGAAACAAGGCTTAAAGATCTTATCATCATGGAAGGAAGAGATATCTCTGGAAGAACATGTTGGATTCCAAGTCTGGTTGACAGAAAATGGCTAAGTATAGAGGGTATTCTAAGTGGAAGACAATATGTCATCTTGTATGCTTCTGCAATTAAAGACTTGCAGATGCAGTTAAGGTATGATGTCAGTTGGTGTTTGATAGTGTTATGCTTTAGAGATTAAGTACTGATCTTCTTTGCAAGTCATCCTGAAGAAATGTCTAAGTCCGGGTAAGCAAAGGTATAATAGGAACAGTGAACAGGGTCTAGTGCAGTGATCTGCATTCTTTCATAGACAAGTATTTCGTTATGTGGTTTTGAGGTGTTGTAAACACTTATGTGAAGTATCTTATCCTAGAGTTAGGAGATCTAAATTTTATCGGAAAGATAGTTACAAGTTGCTAAGTATCGGTATAGTATTTGACAAAGCTTAACAGAGACAGAGACTGAGTTTTGATGGTCCACATATCTCTGCAAGATGGTATCATGCCTTGCAGTTCTGAAGGCCATTTTTAGAATGTGTAAAGAGTCCTTGATATGGTTTTGGAAGTGTTTTGTGATCTGTAGTAGAAGTTGTAAGTCAGCAGATGAACCTGTTAAGCATGTTCTTGAGGAACAGGCTGACTAGTGAGATAAATCATGATGCAGAGAAAGGATAAGTGTGTGAAAGATCTATTAAAATATTTGAATGATTAGATCCAACATATATGAACATGTTTGGGCATATATTTGGGTCCACGTGACACAGTGCTTTGGATTGAACCGACAAGTTACATCTTTCTAGGTACACATTTCATTGTTGGATGCTGACCTGATTATGGATCAAATATTGATGAGAATATATAAGAGCAATGAATTTTAGTTGAAGTGTGTGCGGGTGTGAATGCAAATATGTGATAGCAGAGTAGTAACATAGATTAGAGAGAATGAAGACTTGGGATTCAGAATTTAGGTATTAAATGGCTGCACCTGGCATAGAGGTAGATGCTTAAGCAGTACACAATTTCATGTACAAATTGTTTGGAGCGAATCATTATAGTGAGCTAGTAGTGAGCCTTCATCAGGGTTTAACAGGCCTCAGGATTTAACATCCGTTATTGCAATCTTGCTAGTCTTAGGTTTGAAGCAGTGAGCCTGCTAAACCTAGTTGTACTTCATGGCTGTGCGCCAGCATGTTCTAGGCCCGTGGAGTGACCAAGCCTGAACATCATTTTGTAAAGATTGCAATATATAACTGAGAGTTAATCCTCTCTGTGGTGTTTCCCTTCTTGGGTTTTCCACGTAAAAATCTTGGTGTTCATGTGTCATGTTTTCATAGTTGTTGTTTATGTGCATAGTGTGCTTTTGTTTTATTAATATTGGGAAACGACTGAAAGATAAAGTGCATGGAAAAGTTTTTAGAACACTGATTCACTCCCCCCCTCTCAGTGTTCTTGACAATCAACACTAACTTCCTCCTCTCCCTATTCTTAAGAAACCAATACGCCTAGGGATTAACTTAATGAACTACTGGAATAGCACATGTATTATAAGATACTAATGAACACCCCAAATTTCATTTCCACCTATCAAATTTATATTTTTGATACCCTCTTTGCATACACTAGTATAATTAAAACCTCCCTATTTTCTCCAAATATCCTATGTACCTAATTTTTTGGTTACATTTTTATGGACCCTTATTCTTTCTATCCTATCAACCAAGGGAACTACCCACACCTATATCTAACTCAAAACTAGTTTTCATTGCCATCCCATACATTAAAGCCTAGACATAGAAAACCTAGATGAGCTATGACAAATATCTCACTCAATAGAAAACTTTGATTTGAAAGCGTTTATACATCTTAACCCCAAACCCTTGCCATGGCATCTCTAATAGTGAATCCCTGGATAATAATTGAAAGGAATCAGAGGTGTGGAATATACTTCCCACATTAATCTATGAGAGGGGATATGTGCAAAAATTGAATCAATCACACAATTACAAGGAAATAAACACAAAATTAATATACCATAACATAGTAATTTACATGGGGAAAATCCTTTCAAGAGAAAAACCCCACACTCCAAACAAACTCAAAGTATAATTTAATAATCAAAGGTTACAATGCACTTTCAGAGTCTAAGCCTTTACAGGAGTATCACCAACCAGAGATCTAGAGTGATTTTGGTAGCATAACAATACCTACAAAACTCACTATCAAAACCTCCATCTAAAGCACCCAATAAATATGAGACACAATACATGAAACCATAAAATAGTAATTAAGAAACAATGAGTTAAAACCATCCAAATGTGGCACCCCAAATCTAAAAATAAGCCCACATGCTAAAATGGCACATTCCTTCCACCTATTATAATCTCATCATAATCCACTCACCAACTTGGGCCTCCATTTAAGATCCATAATCTCCATTCAAAGATGCATTATGACATGTCATAACATGCATCATAAATTGGTCAACAAGTGGAACTCCTTATATTTCTTTTATGTTTCATAGATGTTTTTACATTTCTAATGTGAGAGGCCCAAATTTCAAAGGCCATAACTTTTGATATAAGAGGGTATTTTGGGCCCCCTTTTTTAATTGTATACCTATAAAAAGGTAATTATAGTTGATGGTGAATCCCTCATCCCTTATGAGTGTATTTATAAAAAATATATTTGGAATAATTAAATATATAGGATTTACAAGGTTGATGGCACTTTAATCCTAACATTCTCCCACTTGACATCATACATTGTAAATACATCCATAAGGAAACATAAATTAATTAAGTATAGGATACAAGGCCCATGGCCTTCCTACACCCAGTGAACTTTTATGTTCTCACAAGCTTGCTAAGAGAATCTACAATATTCTCTTGAGTGTCAACCTTATTCAAATCTATATATCCATTTACAATTGTTTCATGACAAAATGGTATTGAACATCCACATGCTTACTCTTAGCATGACACATAGGATTATTGGCTAAACAAATTATACTTTGGCTATCACAACCAATTTGAATTATCTTGCAATCAAACCAATACTTGTACCT
The DNA here is from genome assembly GCA_027924645.1 of Cunninghamia lanceolata. Taxonomy (NCBI): domain Eukaryota; kingdom Viridiplantae; phylum Streptophyta; class Pinopsida; order Cupressales; family Cupressaceae; genus Cunninghamia; species Cunninghamia lanceolata. Next base: position 8,102,142 of record BSBN01000135.1, on the reverse strand, counting down.
AATTTTTGTAATCAAACTACCTCCTTAGAGACATGGGTAGCAAACACATACTATGATTTAGTAGTGGATAAAGCAATTGTGGGCTGCCTCTTACTCATCCAACTCACTACACCACCAAATAAATTAAATACATACCCACTAGTGGACCTCTGACTATCCAAGTCACTTGCCCAATCTAGATCAATAAAACCATGTATGTCCAATGTCTTATCCACATTGTTAGTACTAGAATAAACCAGACAATAATTAGAAGTACCACGTGAATATCTTACCACACTTTTCACATAATTCTAATACTCTCTATCAGGATTAGACATAAACCTACTCAATACTCCCACTGCTTGGACAATAGCTAGCCTAGTAAAAACCATTACATACATCAAACTACCTACTGCACTAGGATTGGCATGTTAGACATATCCTCAAAATCATTCACTCTTAGGACATATATCTAAAGTAAGCGTAATGCCAACTGATAAAGGAATTATAACTAGCTTATAGTCTTGCATACTAAATCTATGAAAAATAGTATCGACGTACTTATTCTAGGATAACCGAAGTTTTTTATGTACAAGATCCCTTCTGATTTTCATTCCCAATATGTAGCTAGCTGCCCCCAAATATTTCATGTCAAATGTAACTAGAATTTGATCTTTTATCTCACTAATCATACCCTTGGTGTTACTGAAAAACAACATATCATCCACATACAACCTGAAACAATTAGTATATGATCATGAATATGTCTAACGTAAATATAGTGATCCTCTTCGCTTCTTACAAAACCCAACTTCAAAAAATATGAATCTAAATTTTGATACCACATTTGGGGTGATTGTTTAAAACCATAAAGAGATTGTTTTAATATGTAAACCAAGTTTTCTTTTTCTTTTACCTCAAAACCTTTAGGCTTGCATGTAAGTTTCCTCTTCCAGATATCCATGCAAAAATATAGTTTTAACATCCATTTTCTCAATTTCAAAATCATTAGTAGCAGCTATGGATAAGAGAAATCTAATTGATGATAATTTAGCAATAGGAGAGAAAATTTCACCAAAATCAAGTTTGTCTCTCTAAGAGTAGCCCTTGGGCACCAATTTTGTCATATACTTTTCCAATGAACCATCTACTCTAAATTTCTTCTTATAGACCCAATTACAACTAATGGCCTTTCTTCCTTTGGGAAAATGAACAAGATCCCAGATATCACACGAGTCTAAAGCCATCATCTCCTCCAACATGGCTTGTTTCCAAGACTCACTATCATCTTCAAGAATAGCTTCCCTATAGGATCTAGGTTCATCATTGGTACTTAATAAATAAAATATATAGTGGAAATCTAGTGGGCTATACCTATCAATTAGATTCCATTTGTAGACACCTAAAAATATCTTAACTGTCTAACTATCCTTTGACATGATTCACAACACCAATCCCTCATCCAATTAATTAATTAAATTATTTTTTAATTAATTATTTCATCCTATCCCTAAATCATTCACTCATACCCCATCAATTCATCCCTAAAATTGAATTAAATAAATTAATTCAATGGTCCCATATTACTAACATCATCCAATTGATTGAATAAATATGTCAAATATTTATTTAATTAATTTACCCTCTTCCCTAAATCTAATTAATTAGGTAAATCATGTTTGTCTGATTAATCAAGCCTACTAATTAGCCTACCCCTAACCTAGTTGATTAAATAGCCATTATTTAATTAGCTACCCTAGCCTACATGACCCCTAGACTTAGATTAATTAAATAATGATTTATTTAATTAATCCTAAACCTTGATGACCTCATCCACTAATTTTTTCTAGCCACATTAACTAAGCTAATCACCTTGATTAACTTGGTCAAAGCATGATTAACACCTTCTCCCACACCCACAAATTAAAAATTACAAAATATTCATAAACACTCCAACTCACCTTTACCATTTTTGTGCAAAAACATCTTCTCCTTTTTTAGGCTCCAAATGTGAGGTCCCAAAAATGTGCATGTGTCACATGACTTACACAACCCCACATAAAATGGAATTTTTAATTCCAACTCATCCCAAAGAAATTAATTTAAAATTTCCTCATCCATCTAAACCACATTTAATGCTAAGTCCTCTTTAAAATGAATAAAAGATTCATATTTATTCTCCACCCTCTAATTTTGTTGATCAAATCCTAGCCCTCCATCTCACAAACAATCTCATCCCTTGATCTCATCAATGGATCTCCACCATTGGATCAAAATCCCCTCCAATTTGCCTATAAATACAAGCCTCCACAAGCCATTTTGACATCCAATTTTAGAGTAATGTTATTATGCCCAAATTTATCTCATCCATTTCATCTTAGCTAGGTTATGTTGATTTGCTTTAGTATTGAGAACATTTCACATTTGAAGAACATAGCCATGGGTAAAGCTAGAGCTTGTGGGTGCTAAGATATCGACCTTTTCAAGAAGCGGGAGATTGCTCAAGGTATATCCTTTGTTTTTATGCATTTGGTATTGTTATTTCACCTTGATAATTTCTCTTGTCTTCATTTGGCACGCTCGGTGGGACCCCATGGTCCCTATTTAACCCTTGTTTGTTTGAGTTTTTGCAAGGAGTGAGCTTACAGAGTTTTTGTGCCAAAACCTCTCAGTTTGACACCATATTTCTATGGATTGGCACCATTTTCTTGATTTCTAGCACCATAATACACTATTTTGGCACCATATTTGGATGATTGTGTGCTAACATTTAAATCTTGAAAAAAAAATTAGGTGTTTTTAGAGGTTTTTAGTAGGTTTTGGAGTCTTTTCCTCTATGTTTTTATCAGAAAGACACAGATATAAGGGGTCATAATGCTAAAATTTGGCTAGGAATGCATGGAATGATTCTTTATCTAACCCTAGCATGTTTTTGCTTTATACTAATTGTCTTTCACCTCTAACCTAGTTTTTGAGTGTTGCTTGGCAAGGAAAAGAGTTTTCTAACCTTGTTTGATTTGATGTTTTCAAGACTAATGTGTTCTTTAAGTAGGTTTTGAGAGACTACCCCATTTTGGCACCATCCACACACAGAACGACACCATTTGACTAGGGAGACAAGGTAAGATAGGTAAAACGTGTTGTGCACCATTTCCTTCAAAAATAATGCTATTTTGATAAATTTTAGTGTTATGTTAAGTTTTGGCACCATTTGTCTAATTTGTAGTGCCATTTTTATTTTTTGCTCAGTTGTTAGTCTATGATTTGATCTTGAAAATATTAGCACCATTTGTTGTTTCTGTAGCACCATTTTGCTGATGCAACCATATGATACATTTCTAGTACCATTTCACTGCTTGCTAGCACCATTTCTTTCTATGTTGGCACTATCTGGTTGACTGACTTTGGGATCTATGCAAACAATTGACAAGTTTTTGTAGGTGATAAGAATGTTGGTCAAAGAAAAAAATCAAACTACTAACACGCTTCATTGCAGTGTTCCTTTTATACATGTTTACATTGTTAGCATAAGAACACTTGACTTGGTGCTTTAAAATGAACTTGTGTGTTTAAAGTAGGAACATTACAACTTGGTGCTCTAAAAAGAACAAGTGTTTTTTATGTTTGGTGCACTTGCACGTCTTTGTTAAGTAGATCCTAAGGTAGAACAAAAGTATCCTCTCCCCTTGCCTTTCAAAGGATCTTGTGTGAGATAAATTGTTCTATATTCTTTTTCCTTTTTTAGAAGAGGCTGCCTTGGTGGGAAAAGAGGTACTCACCCCAAGGGATGACTGTAAGCGGTGTTTTTTATTCAGTCCGCTATATAAATGGTTTAGGCAAAAGCTGAAGACTTCTTGGTGAAGTATTCTTATTCTAATAGTTCCCCAGTATCCATACACTTGTGTGTGTGGTACGTCAACCCCATTCTTTCCTTGCAAAAGGATTGATTTAAGTGGCTGGGATAGTCTCTTAAGTGAGTCACTGCCACATGAATAAGTGTCAAGTCCTTGAATTTCCACTTGACACTGTTGCAAGTATGTGCCTAATCAGTATTGTCATTGATGTCAACATATCTATGTTGTCATTGGTGTCAATTGTGCCCTTATTTTGTTACTTGCTTGTAGATGTTGAGGATATTGAGAAAATTATCTCATCCCGTAAAAATAATGAATTACAGTACAAATAATGCATTACATGTTGAAGAATAGTCCAGAACAATGGTTCGCATTTCCTGTAGGATAAATATTTTTTCCTGTGGATTGGAAGTTATTTAGAAGCCTGTCTAAAGATGTTATATTCCAAGGTTGAGCCTCTAGCATGAAGATTTAAGTGAGTTGTGTTCACTAGAATAAAACCTGCTTTTTTGTGTATTCAATTGTGATAGGGAGAAAGTATTTTGCTCCGCATTCCTCTACATTGAAGTATTTTGGTTTACGGTTCTAGAGTCAATTCTGTGATGATGTTACATGCCTTCAAATGCAATGGTTCATGATTTGGTGGTCTGCAAGCTATCTTTTACCTATGACAGTGGCTATTAGTGTTGTTCCTATGCTCTGGTTTGAAGAATCTTATTGATAGAGTGATTAGAGATTGTACGGTTGTTCCTAGTCATTATAATGTGCATGTGGATGTCTCCTAATCATGTTCCTACCTTTAGATTGGTCTACAAAGGGAAAATTGGATCGTGAATGAAGAATGTTTTTGCAGACTCAGTGCTATCATCAGTCTTGGCTGACTTGGCTGATTTCATCATTTACAGAGATGCATCAAATATTGTAGAAGTGTTTCATGGCATGGAAGATTGTGTTTGAGTCCCAGGTTAGGCGTGGCATGATTCATATACATTCTTACATCTTTTCCTTAGCTAAATTTGTATTAGGTTCAGACCTATTTTATGAATGTTTGTAATTGTGACCTTGGAGATTGATCCAATAGTTGATGAATGTAATGCCAATCTTGATGTACATTCCAAGGTTGATGAGTTGTATAAAATTGTGTAATGAAGTTGTGAAAAAGTGTGTGTGTAGCGAATATGAGAAGAGAAGTGCAAAAATATAAAAGAGCAAAGCAGAGGAGTCATTTTGCACTTCAATGGAACTAAACCCTGGCATGGAGTAGATGCTATTCAATTAGTTCACCATCTTGGCAGTGAGCCATTCTTTACAGTGAGCATATTTGGGCAGTGAGACCTGTAGGCAATGAGCCTATGTTTTTCAATATTGCTATAACATATATATTTTTGTGGGCTAACACCCATCGTGGTTTTTCCCTTTTTAGGGTTTTCCACATAAAAATCTAGTGTCTACTGTGTTGATTGTGTGATTGTGACTAAGTTAATGGTTACATGCTTTCATGTTTGAATAATTAAGTTGTTGAATGTTTGATCTGCATGTAAAGCGAAGTTTTTGTGACAACTACTTCACCCCCCTCTTAATTGTCCTGTGTATTTTAACAATTAGTATCAGAGCCAAGTTCCTCTGAAGAAAGTCTAACATCTTGAGGAAGATCCAGGGTGTCTTATAAGAAGGAAGCTCCGCAATTTGATGGGACAAACTATGCTCTCTGGAAGGTACGAATGAAAAGCCATCTCCTTTATCTTTGTTATAAAGTATGGAAGGCTACACAAACACAATATACAATGCCTCAAAATGGTTTGATGATTGAAGATGAAATCAAAGAATATGAGTTGGATGTCAAAGTGAAGGATGCTCTGTTAGGTTCCTTAAGTGACTCAGTGTTGACAAAAGTTGTGGACCTTGAATCTGCAAATGAAATATGGGTGAAGCTGAAAAATTTGTATGAAGGAGATGATTCTGTAAGAGAAGCCAAGCTACAAAGTCTGAAAGTAAAATATGAAGGATTGAAGATGAATGAAGATGAAAATATAACAACCTTTATGCAAAGGGTTGATGAACTTGTCACTAGAATAAAGGGTATGGGATGATCTATCTTTGATAAGGAAGTTGTGATGAAAATTCTCAGATCACTACCAAAGTCATATAGTCACAAGGTAGATGCTATTGAAGAATTCATGACTGTGAAAACTATTGATAGAGATCAGTTACTTGGAAATCTTATAGCCTTTGAGATGAGAGAATTTGGTGATGCCCTGCCTAAAGTTGAATCAGCCTTTAAAGCCAATACTTTAGAAAAAATCTCTAGAGTTGAGAAGTACAAAGTGGATGATGACTTTGAAGAACTTGAAGATAACTTTGTTAATAGACTACAAAGAGGTTCTGGTAAGTTCAAAGGTAAATTACCTTTCAAATGTTTCTCTTGTAGTAAAGTAGGTCATTATGCTTCTAGATGCCCTGAAAGAATTGAGAGGAATAAGAAAGTATATGAGAGCAGGTCTAGAACTCCAAAGAAATGCTACTATGTTAGAGATTTTGATGATAAAGGTGTTACTGATGATGAATCAGATGATGCTACTACTAGTGCAAACAAATGTTTTTTTATTACTATCAAACATGATCCTATGTCTACTAATTCTACTAGTTATGTGAAGGAAGAAAAGCTAGTAGAAGAAAGTGCTTTGGCTGTTCAGATTGAGAAAGATAAAGATGAATGGATCATTGATAGTGGATGCTCACATCACATGATCGGTGACAAAAGTAAGTTTGTAAGTTTGGAAAAGTATGATTGGGGATTGGTTAGGTTTGGAGATAATGCAGTTGGTAAGATTTGTGGAAAAGGATCTATTTCATTTGATGGAAAGCATAATATTGACAATGTTCTTTATGTGAAGGGGTTGAAGTATAATCTTTTGAGTGTTGGTCAGATGTGTGACAAAGGATATGATCTGAGATTCAAAGATAATGGGTGCAAGATCATGGAAAGCTCCGGAACTGTGATTGCTACTGGTAAGAAGACAAAAGGTAACATCTATCAATTAAGAGGAACTAATTATTACTATTTATTGGCTTAGGTAGATGAAAGTTGGCTATGGCAAAGAAGGATGTGTCATATAAATTTTGATAATCTGGTAAAGATAAGTTCAGGTTAGACTGTGAGAGATTTACCAAAACTTGTGAAACCCTCTAATGCAATTTGTAAGGAATGTTAGCTGGGAAAGCAAACAAGGACAAGCTTCAAATCAAGGAACAATTTTCTACCAGTTTGCTAGATCTAGTGCATACAGATCTCTGTGATCCTACAAGGGTGAGAAGTCTTCAAGGTGATAGATACTTCATGTTGCTTATTGATGATTACTCTAGAATGACTTGGGTTACTTTTCTAAGAGATAAATCAGAAGCCCTAAAGAAGTTCAAATCTTTCAAAGCAATGGTTGAAAATGAAATAGAGTTGAAGATCAAATGCTTGAGGTCTGATAGAGGAGGTGAATTCACATCAAATAAATTCAATGTTTTATGTGAAGAGCATGGGATAAAGAGACAACTATCTGCACCTAGGACTCCTCAGTAGAATGGCATTGTGGAAAGGAAAAATAGGATAGTTCAAGAGGCTACTAGGACAATGATGAAGGAAGCAAATCTGCCAAAAGTGTTTTGGAAAGAGGCTATTCATACTGATGTTTACATCCAAAATAGAGTTCAAGTGAAAGGTAATGGTACTCAAACTCATTATGATTTATGGTATGGAAAAATTTCCATAGTAAAATATTTCTAAGCCTTTGGAAGAAAATGTTATATCAGGAGAGATGAAGATCTAGGGAAGTTTGCTGTAAGGTGTGATAATGGAATCTTCCTTGGATACTCCACCAAGAGTAAGGCTTATCAGTGCTACAACAAAAGACTCAAAAAGATTGTTGAGAGTGCAAATGTGAAAGTAGATGAAGGCAAGGAAAGAATATTAGATTTAAGTTGTTATGAACTAGATGAACCTGTGACTATAGTAAATGAAGAGAAAATAAGCAAGAAGATAGTCAAGATGAAGAACAAACTCTGGAAAGTGTTGTCAAGACTCCCAGATATGTAAGGATCAATCATTCTAAAGATCTGAATATAGGTGATAAAAACAAAGGTGTGCTGACAAGGAGAAAAGCTATAGAAGAACAAGTGAATTACTATTTGCTCTCAAGGGTTGAACGAAAGATAGTAAATAGAGCATGTGATGATGAAAGATCGGTAAAAGCCATGGAGGAAGAGTTAAAGAAGATAGAAAAGAATAATACTTGGGAATTAGTTCCTAGGCCTGCTGACAAAAATGTTATTGGAACCAAATGGGTCTTGAGGAATAAGCTGAATGAGAATGGAGAAGTTATAAGGAATAAGGCAAGGCTTGTATACAAGGAATATGCTAAGATTGAAGGAATAGATTTTCAAGAGACTTTTTCTCTAGTAGCCTGAATTGAAGCAATTAGATTATTCCTGGCATTTGTAGCTCAAAAAGACTTTAAAGTATATCATATGGATGTAAAGTCTGTATTCTTGAATGGTGAATTGGAAGAGGAAGTCTACATTGAGCAACTAGAAGGATTTAAGTTATCAGACCAAGGAAACATTGTGTACAGATTGAAGAAAGCTTTGTATAGAGTTAAGCAAGCCCCTAGAGCATGGTATGCAAGGTTAGATAAGTACTTACTACAGTTAGGGTTCAATAAAGTTATTGCTGACAGTAATCTTTATTTCAAGATTAATGAAGATCAAATACTAATTGTTGAAGTCTTTGTTGATGATATCATTTTTGGAGGCAATGAAGGTATGTGTATGAAATTTGCTGGTGAAATGCAAAAAGAGTTTGAGATGTCCATGTTTGGTGAAATGAATTTCTTTCTAGGTCTGCAAATAAATCAATCAAATAAAGGAATCTTCATATCTCAGTCTAAGTATGTGAAAGAGTTGTTGAAAAAGTTTGGGATGGAAGACTCTAAACTGGTGTGTACTCCCATGGTGACTAGCTACAAGTTGAGCAAAACTGATGAATCAACTAAGGATGATCAGAAAAAATATAGAACCATGATTGGAGGATTGCTTTATCTAACTCAAACCAGACTTGATATTATGCATGTAGTCTATCTTGTTGCAAGGTTTCAAGTTGATCCAAGAGAATCATATGTGATGGTAATCAAGAGAATCCAGAGGTATTTAAAAGGCACTCCAGATCATGGCTTATGGTATCCAAAGGAAAATGACTTCACTCTCAGTGCTTATACAGATGCAGATTGGGCCGAAGATGTTGATGACAGAAAGAGAACAAGTGGAGGTGCGTTGTTCTTGGGTAATAGACTAGTTTCATGTCTGAGCAAGAAACAAGATTCAATCTCTTTGTCAACTATAGAAGCAGAGTATATTTCAGAAACATGTTGTTGCACTCAAGTGCTATGGATAAAGCAAATATTAAAGGATATAAGAGTTGTAAATAAAGATCCAATTGCAATATTTTGTGACAATACAAGTACCATAAACATTTCAAAAAATCTAGTGATGCATTCAAGAACAAAGCACATATCAATAAGGTATCATTTTTTGAGAGAAAAGGTGATAGAGAATGAAGTAAATTTGGAATATGTGTCCACAAATGATTAGATTGCAGACATTTTCACTAAGCCTCTACCTAAAGATACCTTTGAGTATCTCAGAGAAAAGTTAGGGGTCATTACCCCTCCTGCCCTGAACTAAGATGCTTAGGAATGCATTAATCTAGTGGAGCTCAAAGTATCATTCCTTGATCTAGATTGATGTTTTGAAGGCTACCTCTCAAAGGGAGTAGCTAGATGTTTCTGATAAAGCAAGTGGATCAGAGCAGTAGCATACAAGTATGTTCCCTTTTTCATTGATGTCAAATGGGGAGAGAAATCATGTGAAAAACTCAGGGGGAGAAAGAATGTAGATGTGTAAAGAGAAAGGGGGAGAATCTTGTCTTAATGGTCTTTTTGGTTTTTCACATCATATGTTGCCATCAATGACAAAGGCGGAGATTGTTGCAAGTATGTGCCTAATTGGTGTTGTCATTGATGTCAACATATCTATGTTGTCATTGGTGTCAATTGTGCCCTTATTTTGTTACTTTCTTATAGATGTTGAGGATATTGAGAAAATTAGTTCATCTAGTAAAAATAGTGAATTGCAGCAGAAACAATGCATTACATGCTGAAGAACAGTCCAGAAGAATGGTTGGCATTTCCTGTAGGATAAATATCTTTACCTATGGATTGCAAGTTATTTAGAAGCCTATCTAAAGATGTTATATTCCAAGGTTGAGCCTTCAACATGAATATTTGAGTGAGTTGTGTTCACCAGAGTAAAACCTGCATTTTCTATGTATTCAGTTGTGACAGGGAGAAAGTATTTTTCTCTGCATTCCTTTGCATTGAAGTATTTTGGTCTATAGTTCTAGAATCAAGTATGTGATAATGTTAAGTGCCTTCAACTGCAATGGTTCATGATTTGGTGGTCCACAAGTTATCTTTTACCTATGACAGTGGTTGTTAGTGTTGTTCATGTGCTCTAGTTTGAAGAATCTTATTGACAGAGTCATTAGAGATTGTACGGTTGTTCCTGGTGATTATAATGTGCTTGTGGATGTCTCCTAATCATGTTCCTACCTTTGGATTGGTCTACAAAGGGAAAATTGGATCGTGAGTGAATAATATTATTACAGACTCTGCTATCATTAGTCTTGGTTGACCTAGCTAATTTCATCATTTGTGGAGATGTATCAAATATTGTAAAAGTGTTTCATGGTGTGGAAGATTGTGTTTGAGTCCCAGCTAAGGCATGGCATGATCTGCATACATTCTTACATCTTTTCCTTAGCTAAATTTGTATTAGGTCCAGACCTATTTTATGAATGTTTGTAATGCCGACCTTGGAGATTGATCCAATGGTCGATGAATGTAATGAAGACCTTGATGTACATTCCAAGGTTGATGAGTTGTATAAAAGTGTGTAATGAAGTTGCAAAAAAGTGTGTGTAGAAAATATGAGAAGATAAGTGTGAAAATATAAAAGAGCAGAGCAGAGGAGTCATTTTGTGCTTCAATGGAACTAAACCCTGGCATTGAATAATCAGTTCACCATCTTGGCAGTGAGGCACCCTTCAGCAGTGAGCCATATTTAGGTAGTGAGCCATTCTTTACAGTGAACATATTTGGGTAGTGAGCCTCTATTTTTTGGCATTGCTATAACATATATATTTCTGTGGGCTAACACCCACCGTGGTTTTTCCCTTTTTAGGGTTTTCCATGTAAAAATTTGGTGTCTATTGTGTTAAATGTGTGATTGTGATTAAGTTAATGGTTACATGCTTTCATGTTTGAATTTGAATATGAATAATTAAGTTGTTGAATGTTTGATCTACATGTGAAGCTAAGTTTTCTGTGACAACTGATTCACCCTCCCTCTCAGTTGTCTGGTGTATTTTAACAAACACCTTAAGTTAGAAGCCTATCCTATTGACTTCTTGGTGCCTTATTCAATGCAAGAGGATTAATTTCTCTAAAGATACTCACCATATGGCTCCCCTTAGATGAGACATAAATCCTTGGCTTAGCATAAGTCACTTGTTGGATTTCTGAGGAGAGGGTGATTGTGTCATCCTTCCAGTCCTGGAGGCTCCTACCTATCCTCTCTTGCAAAGACAAAAGTGTATACACCCACACTAGGTGTTCCTACATTTGCGTTGAAGGAGATTCCAAGTTGTGGTCTTGAACAAGTTGCCATTGGCCATTGAACTTAGGTAGACTAAGAATTGTTTTTAAGTGTATTTGATTATGTATAGACCTATGGAAATTTGGCCTTGAGAGGCTATTGGACATACACATAATGCTTATACTTCCTATCAGACATTTGGCCATTGTGTTCTCTTATTTGATTGTTTGTTTACTTGCCAAGAAAGCTCATCGACATTATCCAAAATCACTTGAACCATTTAAAAAATCAAACCATTGAACATTTGAGCCCTCAAGATCAATCATTTGACCTTTGAAAATAGAGTACTTGACCTTCCAAAATCCAAATTTTGAATCCAAAATCTAAGATAGGTCAAAAATTGCCAAAATTCTAGTTCAAATCCTAGACATTGACTCACTTTGGCGCCATAGCCTCTTTGTTTGGCACCTTAAAATTCTCCTATGGCATTGTTTTGTCTAATGCCATAATCCACTATTTTGGCACCATTTGTCCCTACTCTGGTGCCATTTCACTCTATTTTGGCACCTTATTACCAAAAATTAGCACCATCTGGAGACTAGACCCTACATGTGTCTAGTGATTTGTCCTGGAATCCTTGAATCCTATCCAGCTAGAATTTGTGACCATCTTGTCAGTATCTATCAAAATCCAAATTCACCTTTGATCATCATCCACAACCATCTTGTCCTTGTCCAAAATTCATCTATTATGAACTTAGAGAAAATCATTTTGATTATTAAACCCTCGATCCCTAGTCATTAATCCATTACCAAGTCCAACCATAATCCCTCTTTTTCATCCCCACCTATAATCCAACCTTTGACCATACCACTTGGCCTTAGATAAACATCATTTTGATATTTTATCTTCGGTCATACCCTATCCACTCATTAACTATTTCATTTCAATCCCACATTTTGATTTTCACCATTGGATCTTTGCTCATCCATTCCAAAATTCATTTTGAATCCAACATTTACCCAATCGTATCCAAGTTCTATCTTATCTGAAATCCAACATCCACATCCCACACCAAAAACCATCCAAAACATAAACATCAATCAACATCTAAAACCATACCTCAAATCAACTTTTTGCAAAAATTAAATCTAGATCTTATCATCCTCTAATTTATAGGGTATTTAAATCTTTGTCTACCTTAAGTTCTTTTATAAATTAGCCTTTATCAACCTTTGGAATAATTGATTTAGGAGTCTAGACAACTCCTAAGTTGATATATTCTGAAGTATCCAATTTTGCTTGTTGGTCATTAGTCTACTTTCAAGTAAGATAGTCCTCCCCTTTTATCCTAAGGTTATAAGTCCACCTTAAGTAAAAAGGGATATCCCTTTTGTAATCTGAGGATCTAGATTTATTCAATCTCACCTTTGATTTGAAAATCCTTTTCAAACTTCATCAAAATTTATCCAACATTTTTAGTCATCCAAGCATCTAAATCATCTAAGGTTTTCCTTAGTTGGTTATCATCCAAAATCCATTTATCCCAATCATAGAAGGTCTTCCTTGGTTGATTATTATCCCAAAACATCTTAAGCATACCATTAGCCACCCATTTTTAAAGCATCATCCCCTTTCAAATCCATCCTAAGGTCATCCTCAAAAATCATTCTTCACCTACATTCCATCCATTCTCTATTTTCCATTTTATCTGACCTCTTTAGTCCAATTTTTTTTAAAATCATTCTATCCATTTTGTCTTTGAGGTTTAACCTCTAAGGTTGCCCATCCATCCTTATACCCTAGGTTTAAAACTTTGATAAAACTTATACCAAACCTTACCATATCCATATCATTATCACCCTTAGGTTTAGAATTTTGAGCTAAATCTTTATCCTCTTTCATCAAACTTCCATCATCACCTATCCTTGGGTCCAATACTTTGAAATATATTCTCTAAGGTCTCGATCTTCATCCACCCCAAACCAAATCCATACACAATCTCATTGCATGCCCTTGACAAGGTCACAAGCTAGGAAGAACCAAGGAATGGACACTTCTAGAATGAATTTTGGCATAGGGTGCCTCAAACTAAACAAAACAATGTCCCCCTAAATCAACAACCACCAATATTTGATGCAAATGCTATGGTAAATCCATTTCCACCTATCCAAACAACCAACACCAACGATGTATATCAAGATGTCTTAGACTTTATACAAGATGCTGATTCCATGGATATACTTAATAGAGTCCTAAATCAGATCCAAATAGCTATCTTGAATTCCTCATTCAAAATGGTGCCACCATACCCACGACCTCGCAACCATCCTCTTATAATACCAATCCCAATACTACAAAAACATCCAACACAATCACCAACCCTATCTCCACATCAACAACCACGTCAACCATCACATCTACACCACAAATCACTCTTAACATCCCTAACAACTCCATGCACACAAGTGCTTCCACATGTGTACCCCAATTTGACGCTAATTCCATAGAATTTATGACACAATTATTCTCTCAACCACCCCACAACACATCTAATCCATGCAACAACCCTTCATCCAACTTCACATGCATACAACCTCCAATTCCCCAAACACCTATTACATCTTCCGTCCAAACCATACAACAAAATCCAAAATTTCCACCACATGGCCTACAACAACTCCTTTCCTACCAACAATGCATCACCCTTCAAAATCAAAACCAAAACCAAACTCCACAAAATCAAAACATCCAACAAATTCCCAACTTCCTTCAACACATCATCCAAAATTCACAAAACCACGTACCACAACCGCCACCTACACAAGATATACCAAGCATTGTGCAATCTTATATTCATAAGGTTGATGACATGGAACATGGACACAAATGGAAGCAATATTATTTTGAGGATATTTTCCCATACCCATTTGATAGGACACTCCACATGCCACCTTTTCCTAAGAATTTTGAGACACCAAAAATTGACAAATACAAAGGAAAGGGAGACCCTGGGGAACACCTTAGGGAGTTTTACATTTCTTACTTAGAAGTCTCATATGATGATACATGTTTGATGAGACTATTTCCTAGAAGTCTCAGTGGTTAAGCTACTGAATGGTTTGCCCATCTTCCCCCTGGTATTAAAACATTCCTTGAGCTTGCAGAGAAATTTGTGAATCATTTCTCCTATAAGTTTGAACATGAAATATCCATGACTGACCTTTGCAATACAAAACAAAAGACTGGGGAATCCTTTGCCACCTTCCTACAAAGGTGGAGAGGCTTAGCAAGTAAGCTACCTTGGCCAATTCCTAAAAAACATTTAGTCACCATGTTTTGACTAACCTTAACTAAGAAACGGGTTTCCATCTACAAATTCAATGTGCTTCAACCTTTGAAGAGGTTATAGACAAAGGGATGACCATCAAAAGAGCCCTCGGTGCTAAAGGTTCTATTAAACTTTATAACAACGACAGTAAGACTAACAACCACAACAACAAAGTCAGTAATAACAACACCAACACTTCCCATTCAAACAACAATGCATAATACAATGACAAACCCCACTTTTGGGGTAAAAACAAAAATACCCTCAACAATGGTGTCACTGATGCGAAGGTCATCTTAAATTTACAAAATACCACTCCATCAAACACATCCAACAACAACAACAATGTAAATATTCCTAGAGGACCGCCGAGACAAAACAACAACCCTAAGAGGAAATTCACACCTTTAGGGGAACCCATTGAAAATGTACATTGAATAACCTTGTGGAGGCGGATCTAATCACATTACCACCCATTTGGCCTTATGAAAATAAATAAATTTAAAACTTCTTGGTTTGATGAGAATGCCTATTGTGAATACCATCATGTGAAAGGGCATAAAACATCTAACTGTATGAGGTTGAAACATTGTATACAAGACCTTATCGATAGAGTTGATATAACCATCAATGAACCTCCAAAGCAATAACCTAATGCCAACCTAGGAGCATACAAGGATCCCCTTCCCAATCATAAAAAAGGAAAAGCCTTGTCATCCAATCAAGCCTACAACATCATACCACCACCTTCTTCCTTTGAGTCCATTGTGGGATGGATAGAAGATTTTTCCAACCACATCAATACCATTATAATTAGGGCTAAAACACCTAATTGTGTTGTTACCACTTATTGCGGTCATGTCTCTATCTGAGGAGTTCCCACTAACGATCAACCTTCCACATCCGCACCAACCAATCCACCATCCACTCACAAGTACAATCTCCTAGATCACCTTGGAAAAACTCTAGCACAAATTTCCATTCTTGAATTACTCCACACATCTCCCCTCCATAAGGAAGTTCTCAACAAATCCTTGATGGAGACACAAGTCCCTACCAACTTGAATGTTGATCAATTCCAATCCATGGTAGGCCACATCACCTCACCTTACGGCCTCACCTTTTCAGAAAAGGATCTACCAATACCAAATGCCTCACATAATGAAGCTCTACACATCAATGTCCTAATCCATAAACATACCATCAAACAAGTCTTAATGGATGGTGGCTCCAGCCTAAATCTTTGTAGTCTAAAACTATTGAAACATTTGGGATACTTCTATGTGGTTGTGGACTCTAGTGAGTGTATAACGATCAAAGGATACAATGACTCTGAAAGATTGTCTGAAGGCACCATCAAGGTTCCTATCCAAGTAGGACAAAATATTTTGGAAACCAAATGTCAAGTACTTGATCTTGACCTCCCCTATAATATTCTTCTCGGCTGACCATGGATTCATGCCATGCAAGTACTCCTATCCACCTTCCATCAATGCTTAAAATTCCCTCACAATGACATGGAAATCACTATCTATGCCGATCCTTGTCCTTTCCAATACTACAGCTTCTTGGAAGGACATGACTGTACTTTCTGTCCTTACAACAATGCCACTAAAACATCCACCTCCCATGCTAATCTTACACCATCCAAGACATACATTGATCCTTCCAATATCACAACCAATTCACAAATATCCACTCCTCCCAAGGTCAAGATCAAGATAAGTGACATGGATGTGGTGAATACAACCTACATGGTACATTTTGTGTAGGCCTACTACCATCCCCCAAGACATTTGGTGCTCCTAAAGAAGATGAAGCTTCTACGGTGATCATCAAATGCAATCCATCACCAACCTTCAAGAAGAAATGCCTCCTAGAACAAGATATTCTCGAAGACATATCCTCTTGGTTATACAAAGATGAAGATAAACAAGAGGATCCTTCTCTCCCAATCGAGATCTATGGAAAAGGTCTCAAGATTGTTAAGTATATGGGTTACAAAGGAAAAGGCAACATAAGCCTTCATGAGCAAGGAATTAATGAACCCATCCAAGCAACAAGGAATCCATATCTTCATGGTTTAGGGTACGGAAAATAAGAGACTACCCCTGCAGATGTTGAGTGTATCTTAAGTGAGGACGCTAATGCTTTCCCCATAGTAGATAATATCAATGAAGAGGACCATTAAGACTCTTTTAATGATTTTGATGAGCTTTTCAAATCATCCATATGCACCATCTACACCATAACCACCATGCCATTTACATCCAATGACCTACCTCTTGTTTACCCCCAACTCATAGATTGGGACCAACAAGGACCTCCTATCCTTGATATCACATAAAATGATGAAGCAATAGCTGAAATGATGGGGGTGAGAGATCACTTTCCCCTTGGAGATCATAGGGTCGGCTACATCATAGAAATAAACAGTTTCGCCTACTTTGGGGAGAAAATACAAACTCTTTGTCATAAAAATATGAAAATAAAAATAACATCCCTGAGTGAAAACCACCTTGTAGCACTTCAGATGAAGAAAAAATAAAAATAAAGGATGTATCCCCTAGTGAAAACCTCTCTGAGGTGCTAGAGGATGAGAGAATGGACCTCCCTAAAGTACCAAAGCTATATCAAGAAAGGTCACCAATCCTAGTTGAAGCATCACATGAAATGAACCTTGGAATAGAAGAAACACCCAAGATCACATTCTGAGCAGAATCCCTCACAACAAAAGAACAAGAGGCTTTCTTAGCTTTCTTCAAATAGAGAAGTCATAACTTCGCATGGACATATGCTGACATGCTGGGGTTAGATCCCTCTCTAGTTATCCACCACCTTGCATTGTATCTTGATGCAAAGCTAGTAAATAGAAGGTAAGAAAAATGAATCCACAAGTGGCATTCCTCATCAAGGTGAAACTCAAGAAACTCCTCAATGTGGGATTCATTTGCCCTATAGACTATCTTGAGTGGATATCCAATATTGTACTAGTAGTGAAAGTCATTAGGGGCATCTGTTGCTGCACCGATTTCAGAGACCTTAACAAGGATTGTCCTAAGGATGACTTTCCACTACTCAATATAGACATCATTATGGATTTGACCATAGGACATGAGATGTTATCCTTGATGGATGGTTTTTTTGGGTACAATCAAATAAGGATAGTAGAAGAAGATCAACATAAGATCTCCTTTATATGTTCATGGGGAACATACTGTTGGGTTGTGATGCCCTTTGGGTTGAAAAATGCAAGAGCTACCTATCATAGGGTCATGACAGTTATATTCCATGACCTTTTCCACAACATAATGGAAGATTACATAGATGATCTACTGGGAAAATCAAAGACTAGGGAAGATCACTTGAATGTGTTGGCCAACATTTTTGACAGACTAGAGCAATATAAAGTGTGGCTAAATCCCAAGAAATGTGTCTTTAGGGTCACTTCTAGAAAGCTCCTAGGATACATTATGTCAAGAAGAGGAATTGAAGTTGATCCCACCAAAGTCAAGGCTATAATGGAGATGCCTCCACCTAAGACACTCAAACAACTTCACATCCTACAAGAATTCCATCCATCACTTCATAGCACAGCTTGCAGACAAATGTCAACCATTTCAGTATCTTCTCCAAAAAAACAAAGCTTTTGTATGAGATAATCAGTGCCAGGGTGCCTTTGAATAGCTAAAGGAATATCTCACCAACCCACCCATCCTTATTCCACCAGAGCAAGGACAACCTCTTCTTCTATACATCTTGACAATAGAAACAACAATAGGGGCCTTGTTAGTACAACATGATGGACAAGGAAAAGAAAGAGTTATATACTATATCAGCTGTACCTTAGTGACCTATGAGCTGAATTACACTTGTATTGAACAAGCATATCTCACCATTGTCTTCACTTCCCAAAAGTTAAGACACTACATGCTCAATTACAAGACAAAGCTCATTTCCAAGATTGATCCACTCAAGTACCTACTGAATAGAGCAACTCTTATAGGATGCATGGCTAAATGGGTTATGATCCTAAGCGAGTTTAATATTAAATACATAGAAAAAAATCCATCAAAAGACAAGTGATTTCCAATCAGTTGGCTGATGCACCTATCCCAACAAAACAACCACTACTTGTAGAATTTCTAGATGAGTCCATATTGACAATAGCACCAATAACAGATACATGGAAAATGTATTTTGATGGATCCTACACACATCGAGGCTTAGGGGCAGGCATCTTGTTTGTTACCCCTCAAGGAGACACCATCCCAAAATTGTAAAAAATCACATTTCCATGCACAAATAATGTAGTAGAGTATGAGGCCCTCATCACAGGACTTCATATGGCCATTCCATGGAAAATTAAAAAGTTGACAGTTTATGGAGACTCCCAGTTGGTCATTAGACAAGTTAAATAATGAGTACAAGACAAAGGATGAGAAGATCCTACCCTACAAAAGGATGGTAGATGATTTCAAAGATTATTTCCATGATATCTATTTTGAGCAAATTCCAAGGTGAACAACAAAGCAACAGATGCTATGGCCACCATAGGATCCTTGGTCGACATGAAAAAGGATAGCAAAAAGTGTGAGTTCTTGATTGAATAATTACCAATACCAGCCTATGATGTACTGCAATCTGAATTAGTATGCGACATCATTGGTTCCTTATCTCCTTGGTATCAAGAGACCTACATGTAACTCCATGACAACATCCTACCACCTAACCTATCAACTGCACAATACAAAACCTTCATTTGTCGAGCTTCTTGTTTTACCCTCATAGGAGATACCCTCTATCGAAGAAGTCTTCATGGTAATCTTTTACGATGTCTCAACTCTAGGGAAGCCGAAGTGGCCTTACAAGAGGTACACAAAGGCATTTTTGAGGTACACTCTAGTGGACCTACCTTAGCAAAGAAAATTTTGAGGACATGATACTATTGGCCAATCAAGTAACGAGATGCTTACTACTTTTTGAAGAAATTTTTACCATGTCAACAACAGGTTGACCTCATCCATGCACCTTCACAGAAGCTACAACCAATAACAACTCCTTGGCCCTCTTCATAGAGGGGATTCGACCTCGTAGGAAAAATTCACCCACTCTCATCTAATGGTCACAAGTTCATCATTACTGCTACTGAGTATTTCACCAAGTGGGTGAAGCCATTCCACTCACTTTTACCACTGGCATCCAAACCGCTAAATTCATCCTCCACTACATAATATGCCATTATGGCATCCCCTTCTCCATCATCATAGATAATGGGAAACCATTTAAAAATTAGGAAGTTCGCACCTTATGCGAGAAATTCCACATTCAACATCATTTCTCCACACCATATTACCCTCAAGGTAATGGTCAAGCCAAAGCTTCTAAAAAAACCATCTTATTTATTCTGAAAAAGATGGTTAATGAAGTTGACCATGACTGGCACCTTCAGCTCAACCCTTCCCTATGGGCTTATCGCACAAGCATATGAACCCCCATAGGAGCCATGCCATACTCATTAGTATTTAGTTCCAAAGCCATTTTTCCTATTGAGGTCAAGGTCCCTTCTCTCAGGATTTCACTATAGAACATCATCACTAAAGAGGAGTATAGAGTTGCACACTTGAATGAGCTTGAGCTACTAGATGAGAAATGCTTGGATGCCCTTAATCATCTTCAGTCCTATCAAAAGCGCCTATGTAGAAGCTACAACAAAAAGATTAAGAATCACAAATTTGAAAAAGGTGACCTTGTCCTAATGGAAAATTAGAGAAATCTACAAGAGCACCACAAGAAAGGAAAGTTTGAGCCTAATCAGTTGGGACCTTATGTCATCATAGCTAGCTACGAATCAGGAGCCTACCAGTTTGCCACACCTGAGGGGAAGCCTCTAGAGGACCCTATGAATATAATGCACCTGAAAAGGTTCTATGCATGACCCATCGAGTATCCCAAAATCAAAAAAATACAAAAAAAATAAAAAAATTGAAAATTTTGAAAAAATCAAGAAAAACCTTATTACAATAAAGCTGTCTACTTCAGTGATGCCTTGGATAAGTACCATGGTGAAAAGTTTTTTCAAGCACCATGAGTAGTGGTTGGTTCTACCATCTAATAAGATTTTCCTTCCATCATAACATTCCATCCCATGGCTTGAAATTTTTAAACATTCAATCCCATCATCCACCCATTATCACCCCACCCAAGGCTTATCCATCAAAATAGGATCCTTGTATGCTCTCTTTGTACAACTTAAAATCTTCCAAAAAATCCAAAACAATATAAAATCTTAAAAATCCAAAAGAATTAGAAAACCATCAAAATCCCAAAACAATAAAAAATCCAAAAACCCCCCAAAAATAAAAAAATTTACAAAAACACAAAAACATTTGTACATATCATCCAACACATCATTCTATCCACCCTGAATCACTCCTACATCATCAAGTAAAACCAAAACTACATATTCATCTCACCTGCATCTTAAAGGTACCTTGATCCCATGGACACAGGGTATGTATGCAGTCTGGAATACGAAGGAAGTATCTAGTACTCAGGTACCAAAGATGCACCCATCCAACCCACTTGGATGGTCCCCATCTTCTAAGCTTACTAAATCCAAACAAATGATACGCACGCCGAACATACTATCAAAACATCACATCTTACGTAAAAAGCATCAATCAACAAAACAACCATCACATATGGCCTACTATCCATTTGCTCACCTTTCGAAATATATCCAAGAATCAACTGATTTTTGTGTTATGGATATATCATTCCTACAATAGGCAGAATCCATCATCTTATCAACACTTATCTTGGCAAGAGATACAATGGCTGTTTATATGGTTTTTTGGTCTTTTGATTCTTGATTTTTATTTTTGTTTCATTTTAGGGTCATTCCCAAGCTACCTTGATCTTACTATATCATGATATGTGGCGGTAAACACCTAGAATGAGACATGGTCATTGTTTTGTATGTCATGCTTGTGGGTTTATTTCATTACTCCAAGAATGATATTCATATCTTGAAGATGTAGGGTTGGTTCTAGCATATTGTTTCATATCTACATCTAAGGTTAATCATACCTTCTATGCATTAAAAGAACTTACGCTATGAGTCCCCGTCCCTCATCTAGGCAAGGTTATACTACCTTGGACATGCATGAGATCAACCTATTGTTTGTGGGTCTAGTCCATGCAAAGACTGATATATATCATCACCTTGGTCCTTTCATACCTTGGTGAAAATATCCCATTTTGCTATAATAAACTTAGAAATGCTCTTAATAATACCAATGCAATTATTTAGCCTAGCTTACCCATCCCTCTTTCTATCACCAACCATATTATCTGGACTTATCATCTAATGATGATTCAAACCCCAAATCATTCAACCACTCTAACATCACCTCCCCCTCCCCTCTAACCAATTAGTCCTACATATTTCACTCATTCCAACAAAACCCCTTTAACAATGTGGTGTCTAGTGACCTAGTATCCTAACCATCCCTAAACCTATCCCAAACATACCTAAACCTATCCCAACCATCCTTAAACCTATCCCAACCACCTAACCCCATCGCCCATGGATCCAAAACATCACAATGTATCATGACCTCCACCTGTCTCATCAACCCATCCCATTTCCCATCTCATTATAATTTATCCATTTTTTCATTTACATTTAAGCATTGTTATTTATCCATTATCATCATCATAGTCATCTATCATTACATCAAACATTACAGATTCATTTATTCATTTACCCTTTATCAGTTATCCATTATCCATTATCCATTTATCCATTTATCCATTTACCCATTTCATTAATTGAATCATTTATCCATTCCATTAATCATTACCATTTCATTATTCATTTACCCATTCCATTTATTTATATCTACTTCCACTTATTCATTTAACCATTTATCATTAACCATTAATTATTGATCCATTTCATCATTATCCATTATCCATTTATTCATTTAATCCATTACATAGCCATTGAATCATTTATCCACATCCATTTCCATTTCATCATTTATTCATATCATTAATCATTTCATCATTTATCCATTTCACTAATCATTATGTTGTTCATCATTTTACATTACATATCCATTTATCTATTCATTATCATTAATCCATTTATGCATCCATTCATCATTTAATCCATTATCATTTATTTCATTAAATCATTAAATAACATATCCATTTATCCATCACATACTTTTCAATGTCATCCATACATAATATATGTTTATTAATTTGAGCACATATTTCATTATTCACATCATAATCCATAACAAAACATCCATCTATATGTATATACATCATAAAACTATAAACATCCATAACATCCATCTATATATCCATCATAAACATCATCATAAAACATAAATACATCCATCATAATCATAATCTAAGCCATGACATCATCATAAGCATCGTAAAGTACATCACCGCAAAAATATACATCGCTCAAAAATAATACAGTGTCATGATACATCAAAAACTGCATCAAAATATCATTCATGGGCCAATGACCCCCTAGCAGAGTCGGTGGGAGACCCAGGACATGACTGCTGCTGCTGAGGTGGTCACTAAGGTGGCTATTGAGGTGACTACTATAGAGGTGTTTGGGGCTGCTGCACGGATTGATATGACCTCCTGGATCTATATGACCTAGACATCCTGGAACCACTCTGGTGGCTATAGCCAGGTACCTATTAACCCTCAAGAATTGTAGCACAATAGGCCCCGTAATAATACTTTGCTCTCAACTGCTGATCTGTGATCTGCTGGATCTGATCCTAAGAATCAGAGTAAATCTGACTGACGCTAGTCTCAAACACTATCCCCTACATTCGACTAACCTTTACCTTCAATTTGACAACCTATCCATCAGTTGTTTACCATAGTACCCTCTCTTAGTCCCACTCAGTTGTAACCACAGTTACCTATGCTTGTAGTTGTACTACCACTGCCTATAATGTGTTGATCATTTCATCACCTCCACTACCTCCATCTAATAGGGCAGCTGCTCCCTGTAGCTACTAGAGCTCCTTCATCTACCTCTCCACAACGTCCTCCAAGCTAACCACCTGTGTCTGTAAGGTTACCATATCCTCCTCCTTGTCCATGCGAGTACATCGATGCCTGGAATGTGTACTCGAAGTAGGACTAGGCCTTGCCCCCGATGTCCTTGCCTTTGCTGCCCTAGACCCTGTAAATGCCATCTGAGACACTGACACCTACTGCACCCATGTCTATGGCCTGACCTACTTCTTCTACAGTTTGACCTACTACTGTGGCCTCTGCTATGGTACTTCTGACAATAGCATTTGACCAACCTATGCATGCTGCATAAGTACCTATAGCTATTGTTGTGCTTTCTATTACTATAGAGGTGCACGGGGTTGTGGCATATGCCCTACTTGTACCTACTGTAAAGGTACCTATTGTTGCTACTATGCCTACTGATGTTGCCTCCACCCCCATCCTCTCCCTAACACCTGCTCTACTGCCACTACAGCCAACATCCCTATAGCATCACCCTCATCAACCTCCACCTCCTCCAACACTATCTCCTCCTCAACCTTGTCAACCTCCTCCCTTGCCTCCACTATCATATCTAGATCTGCAGAAGGATCCATCAAATGGATCAACCTCCATACTCCCCACCACCAATCATAATCAGGGGTTGTCCCTGCATCAATAACCATTCTCCTCCAATCCCACTGCATAGGCTACAATGCAGCAAAATATTGTATAGCCACTTGGAGCTCTATCCTCGGCGGCCACCTGACATCCTATGGTGTCCTCCCAAAAATTGCCATCATCTATGGCAAGTCTTCTCACAAACCAAATTATCTTATCACCCATGAGGGGAGATACATATCAATGGTATGCTCTCCTTGGCCTATCAAGTACCTGGCCTAGAATGTATATGGCATATGAACATCATCATCTAGCCATGCCTCGACTCTACTATAAGGACGTCACACAATACGTACTAAGTCATCAAAAATGTGACGCCAATGTCATAGCTATCCAACATATGAATACTGCAGTGGTTCCTTGTACAAAAAGACATACACCTCAAACTGCACTCGAAACAAAGCACCCTGTGGCCTCGTAATGCCTATATGCTCGAAGGCGCACACGTGAAGTAGTGTCACCCTAGTAGAAAGAGCTCCATCTACGTGATACACAATAGTGTGCATCTCATGGTACAACTACCTTAACATGCATGGCCCCCATGCATACATTGTCTCATGTCGAACCATCTACTCGATCTCCACTCCCTAGCCAACTAAAAACCCCTGCGCATGTTAATCTAGCATCACCAGACCCCTAATCACTGCACACAGAAACAATGTAAAGTTGTCCGCTCCTGGCACCAAAGTCCAAGCGTAGCATCTATCATCGATCTCGTGTCAAAACTGGGTGATCTAGGGCAAAGGCCTATCAAGGGCCGCTTGTCCTATGGTAATGTCATAGGTTGCCCACGCTCCAACAATCAACAACCTCAAAATCCTCCACACATTCTCCAAAGTGATGGTGATCTCACCTATGGGTAGGAGGAAGGAGCATCTCTCACTCCGCCATCGCTCCACGAGGGCTATCATCATGGCCCTATGTACCCATATGTTGGGCATCTCAAACACTATCCGTAGGCCCAATCTTCCTAACCTGGCTAATGTCGCTTGATCAAAACTATCTAGCCACCTTATAACTGTAGGAACTCGTTGTTACTACGAAGCCACAATATAACCATCAATTTACATCTGCAAAAATGAACATCAAAAACTTATCATTCTACCAAATCAGTGCTATGGCGCTGATCCTAACCACTTTGGCGCTAATCCAGAGTTTGGCACCAATTTGAGCCAACATGGCACCAATCCATAGGATGGTGCCAATTTGGAGGATGGTGCTGATTCTCCCAAATTTGGTGCCAAACTAGCATTTAGTGCCAAAACCCCATTCGACTTCTGGAGCCCTAGCACCATTCCAGAGGATGGTACCACAAAACCTAGGTATGGCACCATTCCAGAAGATGGCGCCAAAGCACCAACATATGGCACCAAATCGCAAAATCTCTAGACCCATGGCACCAAACTAGAGTTTGGCACCAGAACTTTGACTGATGGCACCATTTCACCAAAAAACCTAGTTTCAGGATGGTTCCATTCCAGATGATGGCACCACAAATTTTGAAAATGGCACCAAATCTACTCCCCAACCCGATTGGCCTATGGTGCCAATCTAGAGGATGGAGCCAGTTCGGCCATGGATAGCGCCAAACAGTTGCATTATGGAGCTAGTCCACCTAACCCACCCTTTCCCATGCAATAAATGACCCAAAACCCTAAAATTGACAAAGTCAAAGATAGTCCACATACCCGTGGCCGCCAGCGGTGATCTCAAGTAGGTGCGCACTCGCTCGGATCGATGCTCATAGCGGGGGAAAGGTGGTTGCACTACCATCTCCTCTATCTCCTCTTGTCCAATAAGCTCAATGTGTGAAAATGTGGCACTATGGGCCCACTTCTTCTATTTATAGCATGCCATGTCATCCTTTAACACACTTTTCTCTCCCTAGGGTGCAAAACATAACCTTTTTCACCCGTTTTTCTTCCTGTCAACCTGTTTTTCCATCCTCTATCCATTTTTCTCCACCACTTTATCCTTTCAAGAGATTATTTAAATAAATTATTTTCTCACCCAACCTCTCGAGGGGGCATCCCTCATCCATTTCATTCCTTCTCAGAAGCTAGGGAAAATTCTTTGACTTGATGCCATATCTCTACTAGGTCACGACGCCATGTTAAAGAGGGACAAATGTAGACACCTAAAAATGTCTTAACTATCTAACTATCCTCCGACATCATTCACAACACCAATCCCTCATCATATTAATTAATTAAATTATTATTTAATTAATTATTTCATCCTATCCCTAAATCATTTACTCATCCCTCATCAATTCATCCCTAAAATTGAATTAATTGAATTAATTCAATGGTCCCACATTACTAACATCATCCAATTGATTAAATAAATATGTCAAATATTTATTTAATTAATAAATACCCTCTTCCCTAAACCTAATTAATTAGGTAAATCATGTGTATCTGATTAATCAAGCCTACTAATTAGCCTACCCCTAACCTAGTTGATTAAATAGCCATTATTTAATTAGCTACCCTAGCCTACATGACCCCTAGACTTGGATTAATTAAATAAATCATTATTTAATTAATCCTAAACCTTGATTACCTCATCCACTAATTTTTTCCAGCCACATTAACTAAGCTAATCACCTTGATTAGCTTGGTCAAAGCATGATTAACACCTTCTCCCACACCCCACAAATTAAAAATTACAAAATATTCATAAACACTCCAACTCACCTTTACCATTTTTGTGCAAAAACATCTTCCCCTTTTTAAGCCTCCAAATGTAAGGTCCCAAAAATGTGCATGTGTCACATGACTTGCACAACCCCACATAAAATGAAATTTTTTATTCTAACTCATCCCAAGGAAATTAATTTTAAATTTCCTCATCCATCTAAATCACATTTAATGCTAAGTCCTCTTTAAAATGAATAAAAGATTCATTTTTATTCTCCACCCTCTAATTTTGTTGATCAAATCCTAGCTGTCCATCTCACAATCAATCTCATCCCTTGATCTCATCAATGAATCTCCACCATTGGATCAAAATCCTCTCTAATTTGCCTGTAAATACAAGCCTCCACAAGCCATTTTGACATCCAATTTTAGAGTAATGTTATTATGCCCAATTTCTCTCATCCATTTCATCTTAGCTAGGTTATGTTGATTTGCATTAGTATTGAGAGCATTTCACATTTGAAGAACATAACCATGAGTGAAGCTAGAGCTTGTGGGTGCTATGCTCTCGACCTTATCAAGGAGTGGGAGATTCCTCAAGGTATATCCTTTATTTTTATGCATTTGGTATTGTTATTTCACCTTGATCATTTCTCTTGTCTTCACCATTATCTTATGGATGTTCTCAAGATAGGAGTATGAGGCTTTGCCTTTTCTTGAGATTTCTCAACTTCTTCAAGGTTATCTTCCCTAACCTCTTTAATTTTCTTAAAACTCAATTCTTCTTCTTCTTTCACCTCTCTATCTTCAAATCCATCATTTTGTTCATTCTAGTGTGTGTCTTCCTACTTAATTTCAAAATACACTTTTCCTTTCCCTTTCTTTGTCTTTTGGATGTTCAAGATCAGAAATTTCCCTAAGTTCCCTAAAAATCACATCTCTAGAATAGATAGCTTTCTTGCTTAGAGGATTCCAAAGATTATAACCTTTGTACACCTTTCTTCTTATGGATCCAACTTAGAACACTTTTCTTTAGTTGCATGAACAAAAGCCTCACAACCAAAAACCTTTAAATGTGAAATAGAAGGTTTCTTACCTATCCACACTTCATAAGGTGTTAATCCAGAGCCTTACAAGGAGATCTATGAATCAAGTAACAAGCAATACTCACAGCTTCTACCCAAAAACATCTATCCAACTATGCACTAGTTAACATACTTCTATCTCTTTCTATTATAGTTTGGTTCATCCTTTCTACTACCCCATTATTTTGAGGAGTGTATGAAGTAGTCTTTTTCCTTACAATACCTAGATGCTTACAAAACTAATCAAATTCCTTATAACAATATTCTCCTCACTGAAAACCTACCAGTTATAAATATTATCAGGAATGTTGGGCCTAGTGAGGATTTCAACACTATATGTGTAATGAGGAGATGACAGGGATACATCAAATTTGGAAGCCATGACTACAAGAGCATCGGTCATGGTATTTTATCTCATATCCAACCATTTATTACCAAAAGCATCAAACAACTCAATGTTGTCCCAAACTACATTCCTACACATTTTCAGCCTCTTCTCCTTTGTTGTGTAAGAACTTCTAACATGAGAAACAATCATCTTTGAAGTACCAAAAATACTCAGGCACTTAATTCCATAAATGTCAGCAATTTTTAACCCTAGAATAAAAGCCTCATAATCTGCTACATTGGTTGTGTATTTAAAACTTAGTCTGAAACTAAACTTGTGTTGTGTACCATCTGGAGATGTTAGTGCTACACCTGCTCCATTTCCTTCCTGTGAATATGCATTATCAAAATGCATCATTCATACATCATTATCCTCAAAATAAGAAGGCATTGGAGACAAGGTCCAATCAGTGCAAAAATTGATATTATCATCAAAGTTCCCACAAAAGTTGTCATGTCATCCTCATATTGCACCTCATTTCTAGGTTGTTTTGGATCTTCCACAATGAAACCCATCTTTTTCTCTCTATGTAATGTAACCTATTTTCCATCAATAGGTATTGTGGCATAAGACAAATCCATTTGTAGGCTACCACCAATTGATGCTACATATTTTCTTGACAGTGGTCCATTACAAAGAAATTATTAGGATAGGCAACCAACTGCACTCCTACACCTTTCAAAACTCCAATAACATTCACTTCCCTTGAGTCAATCACAAAATATTTACCATCGGTCTTGGACACCTTCAATCCCAACAATTCCATGACCTCTTGAGGCATTACATTGCTTGATGCACCAAAATCTAACATGTAATTATGCACTAGGCATCCACTTATCAACAACGAGTTGTAAAAAGGATCAATCCTATTTGAATCATACACATAGTCTCAAAGTAAACCTCAGGTGTCTCTTCTACAACCTCTTCATCATCTATCTCTTCATAGATAGGTATGAGAATTGTTCGCCTACCTAATACAGTTGGGGCAATGATGTATTGCAACAGTCTATTCTTATGTTCTAGAATTCTAAGCAATTTAAAGGTCTGGACTACAATCTTCATTTCACTTAAAAATTGAGTCATATCAATGGGAACATAACTAGGTAATGGGATGGACAAAGGAACAATAACAACATGATTTTTCAGAATAGAAGGGAATACCTGATCTGCATTAGGTGTGGACTACTCTTCATGAGAATATTTCACTGTCAAATCATGCTTGTTGTCAAGATCTACCCCTTGGTTTTTGATGATTAACTATTGATTTCTTTACATTTGTGTCTTTTGGGATGTATTTTTGTTGTAGTGGTGATTTTTTCTTAGGAGTTCATTTCTTTGTATTCTTATTTGTTACATGTCTCTTCCCAACATCATCACTTACCTTTTTCTTTCCTCTATCAGTAACTAGATCAAGTACTTTTGGTGATGTTTCTCCATGATCATTACCTCATGGATTAACCTACCAATACCGAAGCTGATATCCACTTTGGACCTACACGATTGCAACCTCCATGAAATCTTTAATATCCTCCTTAGAAGGTCTTTGTAATGTCATAAAATGTGTACACTAGCATTTTACACTTAGTTTAGCACTTGGTTGGACCTATTGTGTTTCCTTTGTTAATCAAAACCTATTTTTAACACCATTTTGAGCTTGAAATGATGAAATATTAAACCCAATAAATAAACTCGACAAAATCAACTTAGGAATGGACTAAGCACACTATATTTGGCACTCCCCAGAGTTTGTGGGCTAAAGGTCTAGGGCACCCAAGTGCCCTGGTCCTAGTAGGAACCTTTAGCCCCACTTTTGTAGTGTCAACTTTGGACACTTCCTAAATTTGTATTTGTCAGCCTAATTGTGTTTTATTTGTCCTAAGTGAGCAGGAATGCATATTTAAATGAGTGTCATAGTTCATTTTACACCTAACTAGATGAATGCTAAGAATTTTTCTCCCATATTGTGTTTTATGCTAAAGTATTCTTCATGCTTCGAGTGTTATCTCCTTGTGGATGCTATTGACGTTTGTTTGCAAGTTTTGGAAGGAGTTTCAAGCCTTCCTCATCACTCTCCTTTGTTGATGTAGGATCTTGTGTCATGTTCATCAACTAAGGTTGTATCTCTTGTGGTAATCATCATCATTATCATTCATTATCTATCATATTGTTACAGATCTAGCCTCTACCCTCCTAGGGAACACACTCTTGGATCTAATCATCACTATAGTGGAGGTGGGAATACCAACACTAGGTTTGATTGAGGCAAGCCCTTATACATGACACAAGTTTTTCTTCTTTCCATGTGTGCAAGTGGGAGAAGCGGGTTTTTGGAGTTGATTTCTAGGAAGAAGGCATCGAGCAGATAGGAACATGTCTAGTGACATTCAAGATTTTGAGAAACCCTAGAAAAGGTCTAGAACACCCAAGCACCCTAGTCCTAGGTATTTCTTCTATAAAATCCAAGTTCTGAATCTTTCTCTGATTTCTGCTGTATTTTCTATTTTTTGAGATCTACTTCTGGTAATTTATTGTAGTTTGATCTTCATCTTCTAGGTTTTGACCATTTGTCTTGGTTTGCTTGCTTGACCTTGGTTGAACTTGCTCGATTCATCTATGTACAACAAAAGGGTAGAACCCCTGTAGTTTGGCTCTCCTTCTTGGGTAGAATCCAAGCTCAGTTTGTATCCTAATGTTTGTAGAAGAGGGTTTTGACCTAGTTTAACTTCTTAGGCTAGATCATTCTTTTCTACATTACAGTCTTGACTTCTTATACTTTTGTTGCATGCTCTCTTTCAAATGTTGAAAATCATGAGGTGAAACATTATGTTACCCTTGGTGCTCAACAAAGTCATATTGGAAGAAATCATCCTTGTCATAGTCATCAAATTGATTTATGTCACCCTCTTCATAGTATTCAACAACTCCTTCATCATTTGGGAAGTCACTTTCCTTGGATATGCCAATTGCAACAACACAATTTGGAGGGTCATGAGGCAAGAAACACACCTCATACCACAAAGTATCATATTGCACATTCACAAAGTATTTTATTAGAGGGTCAGGAGTGTTTTCATCCTGTGCTCATGGGTTTCCTTGCCTTAGGGAAACCTACTTATCTACATTTCCTGGTCTCTTTGACCAATCATAATTGTAGGGCCAGTTGTGAAGTTTATGTCTCTCTTTGAAATGAGTAGCAATATTATTAGGAGGCAAACATTTCTCATTCTTTGCAACTCTATAGGATAAATCTTTCACTGCTCCCATTAACTTGTCTTTTGTAGTGACAAGTTTGCTTGAAGCCGCTACATCCAATTTTAGGATTTTCACATTATCTCTTTTGACATGTTTCTCAAATGCTCTAATATTTCTTTCTTTGTTAATTGCCAAGGTTTAGGCCTCCCTCAAGGTTTGAGGATTATTGTCATGAAGACAATACCCTAGCTTTGCATCAAAGGATCCACAGTAGAGAACCAATCACATTGATTCATTTTCTCTAAGATTGGGAGGAACCTTTCTCATTGTCATCACAAAATTGTTGTTAAATTATGATATAGTCTCATTTAATCCTTTCTTTATTGTTGTCAATTCATGAATGGAAAACTTGGGGTCTATTATGTCTCTATACTACAGTATGAATACCCTCATAAACTCATTCCAAGAATCAATGTCATTGTCCAGTAAGCTCTTGTACCATAATTCCTTAGCACTTTCTTTTAGTAACTACATAAAAAGTTTCATCATGACATCCTCATCATCTATCTCGTATTCATCAGTTACATTGATAAATCACTTGAGGTGTTCTTCCCCAGTGACAACATTGTTCCCTTGGAACCTAGGCACATTACTCTAGATTTCATTTGGAATTGGATTGGGATAATTTGGGATAACATAAAAGTCTAGCTGCCTATACCTTTCTAATCCCAAGGGGTGTCTTGGTGGTGCAAATATCTAAGCATGTCTCCTAGTAGGAGCTCTCACATTTTTCTAATTACCCTACTAATTTTTTGATGATTTGTTGCAGGTCTGTTAGGGCCATTTTGGGGTTGAAGAGGAGGTTGTGGCCTATTTTGTTGTTGTACATTTTGTACCAAATGAGCCTATTGTAATTCAATTTGAGCTTGCAACTCCCTTTGTCTTTGTCTAAGATGATTTAATAGGTCTAGACTTTCATCTATCTCCCTTTCTCTACGCTCATTCTCTATCTGTGTGGCAACATCAGCATCATAAAATGCAACCTCTTGCTCAAATTCAATCCCATGTGTAGAAATAGGAGAATGAGAATGTGACCCTGCTCTTGTGGTTCTCATGTTTGTAAGATTTGAAGTGTCCAAATCTTCATATTGTCCATCTAGGGATGTTCTATTATTTCTAGCCATGTTAAATAAATCTATAGGCATGTCGTACTCATATTTCTAATTTCTTCTATCTGATTTACCAACTCTATCACCAAAATCATCTAAAGAAAATGGATATTACTCTACATATTCATCATTTAAAATTGAAGGAACAACATTATCCCTTTGAGAAGTATTTTTTCCAGACATACCTTTAGTAGTTGCTTTCCAGGCAGTTCGCTGCCTCCCTGAATGTGTTGCCAAATCACTAGAAAAAGCATGCCAAGGGGAGCGGGGTAATAAGGGAAGTCAAGATACATCCTGATAGAGGTAAAAGTCCCACTAATCCTAATGGGGTCCAAACTTCTACCATAAGAAAAAAATAATAAGGAAACTTAGAAATTTATTAGGATTTTTCAGGGGTTTCACACCTTCTAGGGCATGCAAAACAAGGCAAATACATGGGGACTCCTTAGGAAAATTTGATTAACTTGACAAGATTTTGCAATATGGGGCTTGAATATTAGAGTCCCAACATTGGCTCTAGTTGGGGATGTGTGTCAAGCATTGACACAATGAGAATCCAGTTAAATCTAGGGTGTAGACCAAGAGGAAAGAGCAAGGGCCTAGGAAAAATTGGGAAAGGGACAATGACTACAAGGCAAAAACAACAAACCATAAAATAGGAAGGAAATATACATATTTACAAAGGGCTACACACACATACACTCAAGAGAAGTATTGTTTGAGATGCTGCCCATGGACTGGTAGCTCCAAAAATTCTCCCTCCAAACACTTGAGGTAAAATATAGTAGGGTTACACCTATCAACAATCACATAGGGACCCACCCATATAGCTTCAAAATTCCCATGCTTGATTTTGTCTTCAAACCTAGGATTCCACTTGAAAATCAAGTCCCCTACTTGAAAATTCCTTTAAAATTGCCTTTTGTCAAACAAATGCTTGACCTTATGTTGTTGCAACAAATTTCTATCATGTGTAGTTCTCCTAGCTTCATCAAGTTTAGTCATCTCATGTACTCTCAAGGAAATGGAGTCATATTCATTTTATTCAATCCCTTGTAGATATTTGTAGACAAGTAGTTCAAGGCTAATTGGCAGCTTAGCCTCTACTCCATAAACCATTTCAAAGAGGCTTCTTCCAATTGCCATTTTGTATGTGACCCTATTACCCCAAACAATAGACCTGAGCTTATCATCCTACCTTTTCTTGGTTTCTTCAAGTGTCTTCTTGCTGTTATTCATGATACTCTTGTTATTGGATTCACCTTGGCCATT
The DNA here is from genome assembly GCA_027924645.1 of Cunninghamia lanceolata. NCBI lineage: Eukaryota > Viridiplantae > Streptophyta > Pinopsida > Cupressales > Cupressaceae > Cunninghamia > Cunninghamia lanceolata. The sequence goes on along the minus strand of BSBN01000135.1, from coordinate 8,067,806 downwards.
TCCTTGTGGGGGATATGGATAAGAATGTGTTACAACTATCTCATATTTAGAACATTTATTAAGAAGATCATGGGATCTAAAACACATTGCATTATCAATAACAATTATTGCAGGCACCCCAAATCTAGTAATGACATTATTTGTTAAGAAATCAATCACTACCTTTGATGTTGCATTCCTGGTAGGTATGAATTCCACCCATTTGGTGAAGTAATCTATGGCAACAAGGATCCATCTATATCCATTACTAGACCTCTCTACAATCTCCCCAATAAATTCAAGACCCCACTGCTGAAAAGGAGCTACAGTTATCACAGAAGTAAGAGGAAGTGCACCTAAATATTTCATCTTACCAGCAAATCTTTGACAAGGATCACATTTCCTAACAATTTGGGCCACGTCCTTGAACAATGTAGGCTACCAATTGTCAGCTCTAATTATTTTGTGGGAAGTAGTCTTGGACATGAAATTCCCATCACACAATCCTTGATGACACTCATCCATGACCTTGATGGACTACTCAGAATCTAGACATTTCAAAAGCATGCCATCAAGATTTCTCCACATAAGTTGGCCTTGAACCATAACATATTTATAGGCTGCCAACTTTATTTTCCTTTTCTAACTATCACTCATATTTGTAGGGCAATTCAAATTCTCCAAATAGAAAATTATATCCTTATACCAAGGATCATCCTTCAATTGACAAGGAGTTAAATCAGAATTAGAGGTTACATGATTTACTTCTGTTGCTTCCAAATTTGTCTTGCCATTAACTTAGCAAGGCCTTGACCTCTAACTAACTTTGTATTATGTACCTCTATGTCATATTCTGATATCTTATTGATCTATCTACATCTTTTCCCTGAGGCTTCCTATTGAATGAAGATCTCTCTTATAGCTGGATGAGGCACATAATGTGTGATTTTAGCTCCTATGAGATAAGGTATGAAATTTTTGATAGCCTTGACAAGAGTGTAATCATGTTTCTCCATGATAGAATAGTTCAACTCAACATTTTGCAATGATTTACTAAAGAATGCTATGGGTTGTTCAAATCCATCAGCTTTTTTTGAAGTAAGATAGTAGCAATGGTATAGTAAGAAGCAAAAGAGAACAATTAAAAAGGCCTAGAGTAGTCAGGATTGGCCAACATTGAGTGAATTTTTGATATCCATGAAGGAATTAGTTGATTCCTTATCCTAGCCAAAGGGTTATCCTTTCTTGAGAACCTTGGAGATTGATTTGGTCTTCTCTACAAAGTTAGGAATGAATCTCCTTACAAAGTTTATTTGTCCAAAGATGGATTGCACTGCCTTGATAGTTTTGGGTTGAGGGACAAGGTCAATTGGCTTGACCCTTTTTGGATCAATCCTTACTCCATATAGGGGATAATGTAAGGACACCTAAACCTCCTCTAATAACTCTATTTATATTCTATTGACATTATTAGGATAGGAGAATATTATGAATGTTTTGGGAATTGGTTTGAATAATTATTTTTATTAATATATGTTATTGATTATGATTGATTTCCAATTAACATGTTATATAACTATTAAAATATTTAGTCTTATGTTTTGATGTAATTTTATTCAAATTGTTCAATGTAATTGACATTTACGTTTATCCATACTTACCTACTCTTCTAGACCAAGTTAATGAATGATAGACCATGGGAGCTAGGTTGTTATGAACAAACATGTACACTTAAAGTGATCAACATCTTGGTTAGGTGAACAGGTTACGTTAAGCTAAATCATTTTAAGTTAAAGAATATCATTTTTGAAAGATTATTTCATTATTAATTATCACTAATTGATTTTAATATTAGTTTCTAATTATTCCTTCTTCCAGAGTGACAACTTCTTGTCTTTGGAAATAATATTTTCTTGGATGCTTTTATTATTGAGGAACTATTCTAATATTGAATTATTGAATGAACTTGTTTTGTTGTGTGTAGTAATCTTTGAGTTAAGGTAGAGATCCTATGAGAAATTTCTATCTTGGAATAAAATTATTATGGCATGAAATTTAAAGTATTAGTAAGTTTATAATTAGTTTTTATTGTTGAAATTAGAAATTGCATCTTTAATAATGACAAAATAAAATAATATTAAATATAAAATAATATTAAATTAGATTATTTAAAGATTTTTAGATAAGAAAATCTACCTTATTAGGATTTAATTATAAACTATTATAAGTAATTGTGTTTTAAAATTCATTTTTCTTTATTTAAAATAAGAATATTGAAGACTTTGTGTGCTTTATTCTATCTTAGCTTTCAAACAAGGACCTTTTGATTTGATCATCATTTATGGCTTGTTTCTTGAGGGAATTTAATCAAATCGTGTATCCTGCTACCTGAGTGTGTATCCTCTTCCAATTCATGAGATAATAATTTTGTGACTTCTTATTTGCTTGTCTAAGTTCTAGCAACATTATTAATATCATAATAAGTGAAATATAGTTACTTAATTATTATAAATTATGTTTATTAATTATTCTCTAAGAATAATATTATATAAATTAAAATAATTTTTAATTATAATTGTTCTTTAAAATAATAATAATTATTTTTAAATAGTTATAAAAGAAATATTTATAGTTATTCTAAATCTAATTATAGATATAAGAGTAATAGCACTATTATTTTGTTAATAATAGCTGTTACTTTTTTAAATTGTTTTATGTAATAATTTAAAGAATTTAAAGAGAGTTTTGCTCTTTTGGAAGGAAAAGACATTATATTTTTTTAGAATGTAAGTTAAAGAGATAAGAGGAATTAGTTCAAGTAAAAAAAAAAAGAAACTTGCATTTAGATAAGGGTAACAAATCCAAATCGGAGAACATGCATGATAGAGAATTATGGAAAGGTGAAATGAGAGAGTAAGGAATTTCCTCTTTGATGGTATTCGAAGAGAAAGAGGACATTTATTTGATAATAAAAGGAAGAGGATTTAATTTTTAAGGAGAGTTTTATTTACATTGGCCAGGAAGAGAGAATGATCTTAGAATTTTGCAGACAACTCCTGGAAAAGATTATAGCCTATACAATCATGGAAGTTTTGATATCAGAAGTTTTTAAACCACAAATTGCTGCTCTTTGGTAATTATTCTGCCTATTCCATTTATGTTGAGTTTTCATGCAGATAGTGTTGCAAGGATGTGCAGTTGCTGGAATTAGTGTTAACATTGATGTCAACATGTTAGTTTGGTGTTGTCATTAGTGTCAACTGGCTTCAAAGAGTAAAAGATATAATGATCCAGAAAGTGATAACTGGGCATAAGGATAAGGCAAAAGGTGTCCAGATTAGTTTGATTGATAATTTTTTAAGAGATTTTGATCCTCTTCCTCACAAGATGACTTTACTCTTCATAGAAGACTACTGTACAAGAAGATTTGATCCGGTAAGAAGATATGTTATAAATTTGGCTAAGTGTCTGTCTGGTAAAACTAAGCTACAGAATTTTGGCAATTTGGTCTACATTGGTCTGCTATTGAAAATCTTGCTTTGTGGTTCTGGCATATGGTTATTAGTCATTGGATACATATAAATCTAGAATTTTGCTTACTAATGATCTTGGGTGTGAAATATGTACACAACAAAAGTCCAACCTAACAAAGCACAAATGTTTCTAGAACATAGTATGTAAGTAAATGGATCCGCATTTCTTTGGCATGAAATATTTTTCTTTGCGGTTGTAAGGTGTTGATAGTGATTATTCAAAGAGTCCAAATTCAATGTTTTAGGTCCTGAAGTCCTCCAAAATGAGAGTTAGAGTTGACAGTGTATCACACTCTATATGAACAGTGTTTTCATAGTACTAGTGACAATTCGAGATACTTCGCATTTCACTGCAACTAAACAGTTTGCTGTGTAGATTTAATGATAAGATTATGAATGTATGTAGCATGTATATTCCAAGTCTTAAGTTGTTTGGAGGTCTATATACTGATTTGTGAAAAAACAAATAGTTCATATTATTATTGTCTTGCTTGTGGAGCTGACCTAAAGAAGTTGATGTTGTGTGGAGGGTAAATATGCTCTACAAAGTTAAGTGGGATCTATTCTAGGTCCATGCTGACCTATTTCAAAGTTTGAATCTTGGTGCAAAGTGTGTGGGTGAAAATTTGGGGCTGATAAGTTCTATATGGAATGTTTTGCACGTTACATCCAATTAGGTTGACCTAATTGATGTTGTGAAAGAAGCAGATATATATGAAGGATTGCTTTTGATGTTTTATTATTGTGAGAGTTGAGATGTGATCTATGTGATATTTGTGAATAGTGTGATGAGTATTGTTTTTTACTTTGAGCTTCATTAGAACTGTACTCCTTGCATATGTTAGATTTAATTATAACAGTTCAACTCTGGCAGTGAGCCACCTCTTCTATCTCTTTCTTCCAAGATGAGCATTCTTGGATAGTGAGCCCACCAATTGTATCAACCTTAACCAGTTGCTTTATTATAATATATTGTGAGCTAACCCTCTTGATGTTCATGGGTTATGAGTTGTGGATGTATTCTTTATGCTTAATTTCCTTTACTGCAGTTAAATATGTTAAATTGATTAATTGTTTGATATGTAAATGGTTTAAGAGAATACTAATTCACTCCTCCTCTCAGTATTCTAGGTGCTCAACAAATAGTGTGTTGATACTCTGATTTTCACTTGGATTATATATTTTAATAGAAAGTGTCTCTTTTATGTGTTTATAAGTGTATTTAACTATGCATCTCTGAAATGCTTCTTTCATCCATATTTACACTATTATTTGGATCCTCATATTCTCATAACTTTTTAACCTGTCTAGATTTATCATTTTCAAGAGTTAGCTCATCACTTGGCCAAAAAAATCCCCCTTCCATACCCTAATTAAGCAATTAAAAAAAAACTTGTAGCAGAATTTACACTTGAAGAAACTTTACAAGATTTTAAACCAGCATATATGGAAGCTACTCTTGGATCCTTCCTATAGTTTTGACCTGAATGAAATTAAGCTCGGTTCCTACAAAACCAAAAATTTAATTCCAGAATGGTAAATTTGCATACCCGAATTACTCACAATCACACCAAAATCAATTTATCCTTTCAAATAAATTTTCTTTGAAAATATTTCAAAATTTCTATATTTTTCTTTTGTAACAGTGTGGCTAATTACAGTAAAAACTGTTCTTGCATCCTAAATAAGTTTCTTAATTAATTTCTAGTGTTTGTTTGTATTAATCTTACCTTTCCAAAACATCTTGAATTTTAAAATTTCATTGAAAAACAAGAAAGTTGTGGCAGATCTACTACCGACCAGTTTTTATGTTAAGATAAATTTTAATTTATTATTTTTATTTTATGTTTATTTTAAAAATAGTTCAATTCATTAAATTAACTTGTGACAAAATAATTTATATAAATATATTTCCTTTTTGAATGCATTATTCCTATTACATTTAGTATAGTTACTTCTTAGACAAAGGACTAAATTGTGCTTGTAATGGTAAAATGATAATGAATAGATTTCATTCTGATAAGAGGTGATAAGAATATTTATTAATTATTATTTTTTGTATCAAAATTATTTCATGTGTATTTGTAATCATTGGAAAGTATTTTTAAATATAGGTATTATATTTGCATCTTGGCAAAGCATTTTATTAAATGATGTATTGTGGTTGCGTAATTGAATTTCTAGATTTTATTTAAATTATTACTATTTAAGAAAAAAGTAGTGGGTCTTTACCCTATTGAATGTGTTTCCATATGATATCTATATTAATATAAGAGTTCTATAGGTTAAGTTGTAATTATGTTTTCAACCTTGTGAACTAATATTTGTGTAAGTTGGTCAATTAGTTGCCTATAGAACATTTTTTATGTGAAGACCTTGTCAAACATTTACTTGTGTCAAGTAGTCTTGCCCATCTAATATTGCATCATTTCTTTGAATTAGAAAAGAGTACCTAGAATTCTTGATGTGAATCTAGTTTGAACTAGTATTATTGCCTTCATGTATCATTGTATTTAAGTCAACCTTGTGGTTGAAAGTTCAAGTTTAACCGAACTACAAAGCCTCTGTGCTGCATGTACGTAGGCAAGTCCATCACGAATGAGCCCCCAAGCCATTAGGTCTGGCCCTTAGTGTTGAACACCCAAAATACTGAGGGGGTGATGAATCATTATTCGAGTTTAAACCATTCAAACATTGAACATCCAATCATTTTTGCATAATTACTTGCAGTAAATGAAATGAAACACAAAACATGTAACAACCACACATAACACATGAACACTAGGATTTTTACGTGGAAAACCTAAAACAGGAAAAACTACAGTGAGGATCAGCTCACAATATATTATGATAAAGCAATCGGTTAAGGTTGATACAATTGGTGGACTCACTATCCAAGAATGCTCACTACAGGTGGCTCACTACCAAAAGACTCACTATCTTGAATGAAAGAGATAGAAGAAGAGTTGTGCCTCACTGCCAAAATTGAACTATTGCAATTGCATTAACTTATGCATGAAATGCAATTCCAATGAAGCTCAAATTACATAATCAAAACTCTTCACATTGATCTAAAATATCACACTGCTCTGCTCTATATTTGTTTAATTTACTTTAACAAGCACTTGTCACTTCACTCAGATCATGCATCTTATCACCTCATCATTAAACACTGAAAACAATCTTCTTTAAATATTAGCTTCACCCACAACATCAATTAGGTCGGCCTAATTGGATGTAATGTGCAAAACATGCCATATAGGACTTGTCGACACCAAACCTTCCCACACATGCTTCTTGCCAAGATTAAAACTTTTAAACAAATTGAAATAGGTCAGCATGGACCTAAAATAGCTCCCACTTAACTCTGCACAGCTTATTTACCTTCCACATAACTTCATACATAATAGGTCGGCACCACTAAAGACCTAATACAAAAACCCTTCAAATGTAGATCCATCTACTGACCCATACATCTCTAATCAACATGAAAACTAGAAGTCACACTCTATTCACATCTGTTAATATTCCCTTAAAACTAAAAAGTCAAAAACCAAACTGCGGAGGAATGCAGACTCTCCTACATGCTTGCTCTATACTGGAAACAACTATGTTTTGTCAAGTCAAACTTCTGTTACTCATTACTTTCAAACCATACACCAACAACATACAAAATTCTAGATTTAGAAGCATATATCAACCAACAACAACATACTAGAACCGCAGAGCAAAATCTTCAATAACAGACAAATGCAGACCAAAATACCGGATGCTTTGTAACTTTAGAAATCCAGAGTTGACACTTAGCCAAACTTCATAACAGGTTTCCTTATCGGATCAAACTTTGGATCAAACCTTCTTGTAAATTAGTGTTCTATGAAGGATCAAAACATCTTGCAAAGTAGAAAATCAAACTGATCTGCATGAAACCAAAATACAATGTTGACATCAATGACAACAGTGTAATGCATAATTGTATGTACCTTGTGCTCATGTTCATGTTGCTAGTAGCAACATCAATGACAAAACATCTTCCCAAGGACATTCTTCCAACACTTAGATCAGGTTTCCTTCCTTCATCATGTTTTGGAAATGTAATATGAATAACTTATTTATTTGAAGAGACTAATTGTTTTACCTAGTGTTGTAGGAAGCAAAAATTCACAAGAAACCGACATTGCAACAAGGTAAGCTAACTTGGATTGTTGCAAGGTGAAGCAAAGGTATAAATGAATCATTTCATATCTATTATTACACTTAAATTAATGTTGGTATTTAGATCTTATCATATCTGAAGCATTAGAGTTGTTCTTCAGATTATCAAGTAACTTCAAGGGATGTTAATTTTAAAATAGATGTATGGTAAGAGTTGAACATACAATAGTATTATTTACCACTGGGAGGATTAGTGATAGATTATATATCTGGAAATTATAGAAATGAAATGGTATGTTTAAATTTTGTAACCAATGGCTTCAACAACAAAGTGTAATGCAAAAGAGCACATAGAAATTATGATAAATGTTGTTGGGTGATATGTTCTTACAACACTCCTTTTGCTAGGTCTTGGAGTTGAAAAACAGTGAAAAATAGCCTATTTTTGCCATATTTTCACTAGGGTTCTACCTTAAGTGGTACTAAAAGCATGTTGTGTTGGATATTTTTACATAAAGTGGCTGTTATTACTGATATTATTTATTTTCCATCATCATTTTCCTCACAACACCCTTTGTTATGCTCTTTTGCATTGAATTTTGGTGAAAAAAGTGCCTATTTTGACATATTTTCACTATAATTGACTTGGCATTATCTTAAATTTACATCAAGAGTGTGTTGGGAGTGAGCATATTACTGTATGAGTTTAATAACTTGTTTCCCTAAGAGAAATATTCCTTTAAGAAGAAGCATATGGGATCTAGCGCTCTTGAAGAAATTGGTACTTTGAACACCTTTACAAAAGGAGAAACTCAAACATTACAAGACATTCCACCCATTACAAGTACAATGCAAGAACAAACTTTTCATGATGTTGATGATACTATTGAGGCAACAGGATATGTATCTAATGAACAAATAGAAAAATTGGATAAGGACTTAGCAGAATTTCAATCATTTATGGAAAATGAGAGAATAGCTAAAGAAGTCGTTCGTACAATTCATAACATAAGAGAATTGATAAAAGAAGGACAAGATGGTGTTAATGCACTTTGTGGTCTAGCACATATTGTACAAGCCAATATCATGCCAATAACTGAATGTGCACAAATGATAAATAACACTTTATTGCCATCACATACTCAAGTTTTGACACCTATACCGACTACGGGAATATCAATGTTTACATCAACAATCTTAACAACTAATGTGAACATTTGTAGTAATGCTACCATTGGTATTGGAGTATCTAATGGCACTAATTACAAAGCTGTGGGATTTAATTATCAAAATTTGATTCCTAAAGGGACATCTTCTATGAATAATTGTTCTCAACCTCCTATCTATTCCACTCATTTCAAGCTACCTAACTCCACCTATCAGTATGGCCAACCACCGTTAACATATTCTCGGCCTCCACATATTGTATCTCAAGCTCATTCACCTCCTCACTTTGGTTCCAATTCCTCACAACAAACCGTATCTCCAAATGATGCCATCCTAAACCAACTTTTATAGGGTATGACTGCTTTGTAACCAAAAGTAACAAACTTGAGAAACTCTTCATAGCCTAGTCTACTGACATATCATTCCCGTAATCCATTATCATATGCAATCTTGAGAACCCCTATGCCTGAGAGGTTTGAGAGTCCTCTCTTTGAAAAATATGGTGGAAAAGGAGATCCTAATATCCATGTGGCAGCATTCACAACTATGTGTAGTGATTTCTATTTTGAAGAGGATTTGTTAGCAAAATTTTTCCTGCGATCTCTCAAAGATACTGCTTTAGAATGGTTTTACTCTTTGCCTCTGAATTCAATTCACTCCTTTTCATAGTTGATTGATCAATTTTTACAACATTTTCAAGCAAATATCAGACCCCAAGTCACTCTTATTGACTTGGTTCAATGCAAACAAGGTCTGAAAGAAAAGTTGACTGAATTCATTAGTCGGTATCAAGGCCTTTATGCTCATATTCAATATCAGATGAAAGATGGGGATGTTCAGAAGATATTCATTACAAATTTACAACCTAATATTCATGATAAGATTCTCTTGATGAAGTACAACTCCTTTCAACATTTATGCACCATCCTTCGTGGTTATCAACTTTCGTCTAGTCAGTATGAAAACCAAAACTCATCGGCTCAAGTTGGACAATCCATGGGTGGATCATCACAAAACAACTTTAAAAGGAACAATAATAGGGGTTTCATCAAGATCAATGGACCAAATACAAATGTATCTGCTATAAATAATATAAAAAAACAATCATATCAACCAAGGAAGTTTACTCTGATATCTGAGTCTTATCATTCTATCATGAATCAAGCTGTGAGTAATAACATTCTGAAGCTTCCCCTGATTAAGCCTATTGATCCTAGTAAACAAGGACCTTACTTTGATGCTAATGCCTTCTATCATTATCATCAGACACAAGGACATGACACTGAATGATGTATGTGTCTTAAACATGAGATACAAGACCTTATTGATTCGAATGTCATCCAGGTATCGGGTGTGAAAGATAATGGAAACAAGTCAGTTGCTCTGCCGAATTAGAATTTACAAATCTTCACTAATCCTTTTCCTAAGCATACAAAAAATAATATGGTGGAATAGATCTAGTGGAAGTAAATGAGAATGATTACTTGGACTATGATAGTATCATGGGAATGATTGAAGTGGATAACCCCCCTCATCCATGAAGAAATGGAATTTACGCTAAGGTTCCTCCTCTGTTATCCTTATATAGATTGGGAGATAATCAAAATACCTTTGAAAAGAAAGAACAACAACCGATACAGATGAGCAAGATGGTATGGGATGAATCTTGTTATTGCTCTAGAAAGATTTACCAACAAAAACTCACCAAAAATTGGAAAAGAACAAGACGAAAATTAATAGTCGGAAATGTAGATTAGAAAACGTAAACAAGGCTAAAATATTAAACCAAATGCAAATGTACACAAGATTATACCTCACAATACAAATCTAATCCCATCAAGGGAGGAAAAAGCCTTTGCACTCAAACAAGCTCCTAAGACCAAGATGATCCCTAGACAATGGATTTCAATGTGAAATGCTCATTCAAGTTGTACAACTCACTATCCTAGCTCAAGAGTGATTTTGGCATTATCACTTTGCATAGACTTGGCTTCTTGAAAATGGCTTGGGACATGCTCTATTTATAGACTTTTGGAAGGGATTTTGATCCAAGGGTGGAGATTGATTGGAAAGATCAATGGTGGAGGATGGAGATGATATGGAGGGCTTAGATCTAATCTAGGAGAATGGATGGCTATGAATAAAAGTGAATCTTTTATTCATTTTGGGGAAGAGGAAATTATTAAATAAGTTATGGGGGGAAGATTATTCCCAAATAAAAGATTCATGGGGGGAAATAAAGGTATAGGCATGGGAAAAATGATTATTTATTGTGATGTGGGATTTTGGGTGGATTTATTCCCATTTCTTTATTTGGAGAATGTGGGAGAGTGGGTTAAACTAGGTTTAACCATCCAAATGAGGGGTTTAGGGTTAATTAAACATTGGTTTTATTTAATTGACCCTAGGGCTAGAATAAATGGGTTAAATTAATTAAATTTAGTGGCAAAAGGGAAAAAATGATTTAGTAAATATTGCATATTTACTAAATTCATTTGGCTAGGTTTGAAACTATTGAATTAATGAAATTAATTCAATTGTCTGGGATAAGTTGATGAAAAATGGGGTAATGAAGGGATAATTAATTAAATAAAATTTAATTAATTGGTTTAGGAGGGAAATTGACATGATTAGGGATATTGAGAGTCAGTTTGGTGGTTGAGACATTTTTAGGTGTCTACATTTGCCCCTCTTTGACGTGGCGTCAGGACCTAGGAGGGAAGTGGTGTCAAGTCGAAGAAAAATATGCCCCAGCTACCAGGAAGGAATAAGATGGATAGGGGATGCCCCCTCGAGAGGTTGGTGAGAAAATAAAAATTTTCTAGATGAGCTCTCGAAAGGATGTGATGGGAGTGAAGGTTGGATAGGGGACGAAAAAAGAGGATGGCAGGAAGAAAAACGGAGGAAAAAGGTTAGGATCTACACCCTAGGGGGAAAAAAGAAGGATGACATGGCCCATTATATTAGGAAAAGTGGGCCCTAAGAGTGCCACATTTGCACACTTTGACCCTAGAGAAGAAGCGAAGGAGAGATGGCTGACTGCAACCCCCAGTTCCCGTGACTTCGATACATCTCCGAGCGATTTTGAGAGTTTGGTCGGGCACCCGGCACTGGACCCCCGGTAGGGCCTAACCCTGACTTTGTAATTTTCTCATTTTATTTGCATTTTTTTAGGTTTTTAGGGGTCAGGATTGAAGCACGTAGCGCCAATGGCAAGGTAGATTGGCGCCATCCTCTGGATTGGCACTATCCGCCCGGGTAGGGTAGGGCAATTTTTGTCGCCATTGGGTGGGAGTTTTAGTGCAATCTTCTAGATTAGTACCATTTAGAGAAGAATAGATTTTTGGTGTTTTAACACCAAATGGGGGTCAAAGTGGCGCTATTGTCTGCAATAACACCATCGTGGGAAGTAGCGCTATGACATATTTTAGCGCTATTGTGTGTTTTAGCACAATAGTTTATTTCAGCGCTATTGGCCGAATTGGCGTCATTAGGCAAATTGATGCCAAAATTAATAGTGATGCCATATGGTTAAGTGGCGTGATGAATAGCACGCAGTAGCGCTATTTTTTGGATTGGCGCAAAGAGGTATGCACAGTGGCATGATACTCTGTATTAGCGCTATTTAGAAGAAATTTTAGTGCCATTTTTTTAAAAAAATGGCACAAGGGTTGTCGATTTGCATGCCACCTGATGCTGGCTTGTTAGACACGTAGAAGAAGAAGAAGGTTGATTTAGAAGAAAATAGGTTGATATCTAACCATAATGTTGTGTATGCAGGATACAGAACGATTCATATTGCAGTCGCAAGAGCGATGAGTTCCTGCTATGATGGCCTTATTTGATGGTTTTGACGATGCCGTGAAGACGCGACTGTCGAGCTTGGGGCTTCTGACGATGGTGTCGATGCCTATTTTGCGAGCTCATAGGGCTCTGATGATAGCCATGATGGAGCGATACCGGACTGAGACTTGCAGTTTTTTGCTGCCGACAGGAGAGATTACCATCACACTTGAGGATGTATATCGCATCCTCAAGCTACCTATCTGAGGTCGACATGTCAGATATGACACGAAGAGTGGGCGGAGGGCATTGGTTAGATTGTTTGGTGCGGATCATCTTGTTCTCTCTCTGAATGAGAGGGAGATGGACTATGAGAGGACATTGGCTGCGGGTGCAGATCCATTTGCTTTATTCCTTTGTGCATTGATTGGAGGCGTGGTGATGCCTGATAGGCGAGGCAGGGGTTTTTCGGTTGGCTGGGGAGGAGTGATAGAGGGGATGGTGACACATGGGGTTGTCTACACCTAGGGGCCAGTGATGCTAGCACAGTTGTATCATGAGATGCACATCATCGCCTATCTGCATGATAGAGCCTTATCTGCTGGAGTTACTCTGCTACATGTATGGACTTAGGAGCACATCCCTGTCACTCGGCTGACATGTGGGTATTATCGACGGTAGTTTGAGGCCTTTGTGTTTCTATATCAGGATGCGGAGTACACATATACTAGCTGGGTGCGATACTGGCGGAGGATGTTGGATGATGTGATTAGTGTGGTTTGGCGACCATACATCAGTTGTGAGGAGTGGCCAGATGACGTTATTCATCTCCCCTACACTTTTCAGCAGAGATATCTTATGGGTCGAGGAGACCGTTGTATAGAGATGTACCTACCCTCGTGGGTTATGCGACAGTTTGGTTTGGTGCAGGACACCCCTCAGCAGATGGTGATATACACGCGGACCCCGCGAGATGCACCCTACTGGCCTGCAGCCCTACAGCCACAGGTTGCCCTAGTAGATTTTGCAGCGCTTCGGCCAGTACAGTGGGATTGGAGGAGCATAGTGAGGGATGCAGGGACCACAGCTACTTATGATATATGGTGGCATATGCATTGGCCTACCCGGTTAACGGATCCAGGGGAGGAGGCAGCAGGTTCAGGGGGCGATGACTCAGATGGTGGAGATGACCCTGATGGGGATGATCACGTAGAGGGAGAGGAGATCATTGAGGAATTCCTTGTGGAGATTCAGGATGATGGAGAGGAGAGAGTGATTGGGAGGGATGGCCAGCTGATAGATGTACTGGCGGCAGTGGCAACAAGACAGGGACAGGGGCAATAGGTTCTTGCACAGCAGGTACATGCGGAGCAGGTTCCTGCTCAGCAGGTACAGGTGAAGCAGGTTCCTGCACAGCAGGTACAAATTGGATCAATGCGGTAGCTGAGAGTACCCTAACAGCGCAAGGGGCAGCCGAGAGTAGAGGAGGGTGACCTACCTCCACCACAGGAGGGGCAGCGGTAGGTTGGCAGGCATGATGCAGAGGCTGGGACCTCAAGGACAGCTTTGGAGGCAGACGTTGAGGGTGAGAGGCATTCATCTCGTTGAAGGTGACGGGACGAGGAGGAGATGGAGACCCTATAGGCACAGGTGGCCAGTCTGGAGGAGGCAGAGGCTGAGGGTGAGAGGCATTTGTCTCGTCAGAGGTGACGGGATGAGGAGGAGGAGATGGAGACCCTACGGGCACAGGTGGCCAGTCTGGAGGAGGCACTAGAGGGCCGTGAGGTAGAGTTAGTGCAGTTGCGGGGTGCCTTGGCTTTATTAGATGGGGTAGATGGACAGGTGGCTACGTTGCAGGCACAGTTTGCCCAGGTACAGGATGATATAGGGGTGTTGACCAGGGAGTGGGATGTAGCACTTGGCAGAGCACAGTAGGCAGAGACTACATTGAGTAGTCTACAGGCTTCGGGTGGGGGACTGGCCCCGATTTTGGCAGGGATGTAGGCTCAGTTGTCTCAGGCGTAGACATAGACCTATCAGCTGCAGGCACAGTTGAGTCAGGCCCAAGGGGATTTTACAAAGGCCAGTAGGTGGATGGAGTATTACAGAGGGCTATATTATGCAACCGTGCCAGTAGAGCAGCGAGCACCGAGCTACAGCTAGGTCAGCAGATCGGGGGCATCGAGATCTAATAGATCAAGATCTATTCAGTCTATCCAGCAGATGATGCCTCCTCCCTCATTCGTGCCCCAGCAGGTCCCTTAGGTGCAGGTATAGCCACCGCCGCAGTCACAGCCACCGACAGGGCCACAAGCTTGACTAGGATCAAAGTCTCCCACTCCATCAGAGAGGGGATCCTCTATGTGATAGCCCTATCATGATAGCCCTTGAAGGCATTTTTGTATTAGGACATTTTATTATTTTATTTTTTTTGTATACATATGTGAGCGATGTACACTTTTTGCGGTGATTTGATATGGTGCGATGCTTTTTTTTTTATGATTTATGATGCTATGATTATGATGCTCTATTATGATGATGCCTATGTGATGGTTGCAGTATTTTTTTATGGATTTATATGTTATGGATGTGTTATGTTTATACGATGATGTTTTTGATGTTATGGATGCATTTAGGATGGAAATGTATGTTTATGTATGAAAATATGCATATGCAGCTAGATGTTTATTAAATGCATTTATCTGATGATGTAATGTGATTAAGTGGTTTATGAGATGATATGAAATGTGATGTATAATGTGCAACTAAATGTTTCTAGAATGAACTTAATTATTATGCAAACTTAAATGGATAAATGAGCCTATTTGATATGCAACTGGATGAACCTAAATGACATGTATTTTGAAATGAACTTAAGTGATATGCATTTGAAATGGATGAACCTAATTGATATGAAACGGAAATGGTCTAAATGAATCTAATTGATATGCAGCTGGATGAACCTAATTGATATGCATTTTAAAATGAACCTAAGTGATATGCATTTGAAATGGATGAACCTAATTGATATGCAACTTAAATGAATCTAATGATATGCAATTTAAATGGTCTTAAATGAATCTAATGATATGTAATTTAAATGGTTTTAAAAATGAATCTAAATGATATGCAACTTACGTGATTAAAATGATATGTAATTTTAAATGGATAAGATGCACCTAAGTGATATGCAATTAAGATGGATTAAAATGCACCTAGATGATATGCAACTTACGTGATTTAAAATGATATGCAATTTTAAATGGATAAGATGTACCTAAGTGATATGCAACTTAAATGGTCTAAATGAATCTAATTGATATGCAACTGGATGAACCTAAATGACATGTATTTTAAAATGAACCTAAGTGATATGCTTTTGAAATGGATGAACCTAATTGATATGCAACTTAAATGGTCTAAATGAATCTAATGATAAAAAATGAATCTAACGATTTGAAATGAATCTAATGATATGCAATTAAATGATCATGACATGTAGCTAAATGATATGCTGGATGCAGTTTAGGTGATAGGTGAGGTGGTCCAGTCCTGATACACATGATGTTCTTTATGTTGATCCTGAGTGGTGAGGCTGTGGAAAAGGGGATTAGGTGGGGAGAAGATAGGGTTGTATGGATGGGTATGGGTAGGATTTGGGAGTGTCTAGAGACGGGGGGGAGGAGATTAGAGGGTTGTTAGGTTGTAAGACACCACATCATTTGAGGGGAGATTTATTTCGGTTCAGGATGTGTTGAGTGGAAATATGGTGGGGGAATGGGGTTAGTGAGGGGATTGGTTGGTAGGGGATGGGGGAAAATGATTATTAAATCTAGGCTGGGATGGGATAGTTGACTGAGTGATTAGGATGATGATTTTGAGCTAGTAACAGTAGTTGCACAAGATTACTTGAGAGCATTTCTTAGCTTTAATGTAACAATGAAGGATACAGTTCACAAAGGTATGAAATGACCTAGGTGATGATGTATACCCTATAATTGCATGGACTAGACCCACAAACAATAGGTTGGTTTCATGCATGCCCAAGGTAGTATAATCTTGTCTAGTCGAGGAAGGGGACTCATAGCGATGAATGTGACTAATGCATAAAAGGTTTTTTAATGCTTGTATATGCAAATATGACACATCATGCTAGAACTGACCCAGACTTCAAGATATGAATACTATTCTTGGAGTAATGAAACCAACCCACAAGCACAGCATGCAGAATCAATGATGATCTCTACTCCAGGTGCTATCCGCTACAAACCAGGATATAATGAGATCGAGGTAGCTTTGGAAATGACTTAGAGCGAGACAAAAAAGATAAAAATCAATAAACAAAAAGACCAACGAAAAGATACAAATAGCCTTTGTGTGCTCTTGCCAAGAGACGTGATGATAGAGTGATAGATTTTTGTCCATTGTAGAAAAGATATATCCTAGGACGTAGATCCGTTGGTGTGGATTAGAGAAGTGGTTGCAAGATGGACAAAAGAACGGTCTGGCCATGTGTAGGATTATGGTTGGTATGTTTGATTAATGATTTTTGCATTGGAGGACCTGTTTGAAGTGTATGCATAGCTTGTGTGTCATTTATGAGTTTGAGAAAGCTCAGTAATGGGGGACCATCCAACGGGGGTGGATGGGTGCATCTTAGATACCTGAGTACTAGAAACATCCTTCGTATTCCAGACTGCCTACATACCCTGTGTCCACGAGATCAAGGTACTTTTAAGATGCGGGTGAAATGAATATGTAGTTCTGGCAAGACTTGATGATGTGGGAATGGTTCGGGATGGATGTGATGTGATGAAGATTGATACATGTTTGATGATCGTGATGAGATGTGTTATTTTTTGGGGTTTTCTGCATTTTCTATTGTTTTTGTATTTTTTGATTTTTTGCGATGTTTTTGGATTTTTCTGATTTTGCGATGTTTTTGGATTTTCTAATTTTATGATGTTTTTGGATTTTTTGATTTTGTGATGTTTTTGGATTTTTCTAATTTTGCGATGTTTTTTGGATTTTTCTAATTTTGCGATGTTTTTTTGGATTTTTCTGATTTTTCTATGTACAAAGGGAACTTACAAGGATCCTTGTTCCATGAGTTGACCTTTGGATGTGATAGGATGGGTTGGGCGATAGGACTTGATGTTTCAGAATTCCAAGCCATGGGATGAGTGAGATATGGAGTGACGTGACAGAAAGAGGATTTATTAGATGGTAGAACCGGCCACTATGCATGGCACCTGAAATAGGTTTTCGCCATGGTACTTATTCAAGGCGTCACCAAAGTGATTTTCACCAGTGGAAGTTTTTATTGCACTCTGATTTTTTCTTGATTTTCTAATTTTTTTGGTGTTTTTTATTTTGTTTTTGATTTTATGACTTGGGGTAACTGATGGGTTATGCATAGAATTTCTTGAGATGTAGGATATTCATCAGCTCATCTAGAGGCTGTCCCTCAGATGTTGCAAGCTGATAGGCTCCTGACCCATAATCAGTCGTGACGACATAAGGTCCTAGCCAATTGGGTTCAAACTTTCCTTGTTTCAAATGCTCTTGCAGGTTCTTCTGATTTTCCATTAGGACAAGGTCACCTACCTCAAATTTTCTAGTTCTGATCTTTTTGTTGTAGCTTCATCTGAGGCGGTTTTGGTATGCCTGTAAGTGATTCAATGCATTCAATTGTTTCTCATCCAGTAGTTCTAGTTGATGCAACCTTACGACGCGGTAATCCTCATCAAAGATAATGTTTTGCAGGGACACTCAGAGAGATGGGAGCTCAACCTCTATAGGTAAGATGGCTTCAGATCTGAATACTAGTGAGAATGGGGTGGCTCCTGTAGGAGTGCGGATGCTTGTATAGTAGGCCCATAGGGCAGGGTTGAGTTGGAGGTGCCAATCGCGGCCAGCTTCATTAACTATCTTTTTTAAGATGCGGAGGATGGTTTTATTAGATGCCTCTGCTTGACCATTTCCTTGAGGGTAATACGGTGTGGAGAAGCGATGTTTGATGTCAAACTTTTCGCACAAAGTGCGAACTTCTTGGTTTTTGAAGGGCTTTCCATTGTCGGTGATGATGGAATGGGGGATACCATATTGGCAGATGATATAGTGGAGGATGAATTTGGAGATTTGGATACCTGTGGTGAAGGTGAGTGGTATTGCTTCCACCCACTTTGTGAAGTATTTGGTAGCAGTGATAATGAATTTATGGCCATTTGAGGATGGAGGGTGTATTTTTCCTACAAGGTCAAGTCCCCACTATGAGAAAGGCCATGGCATTGTGATCGGTTGCAGCTCCTATGCTGGTGCATGGATGAGATCACCGTGTTGTAGGCATGGGAGGCATTTCTTGATAAACTTGTGGGAATCTTGTTCCATTGTGGGCCAATAATATCTAGTCTGGAGGATCTTTTTAAATAGAGTAGGTCCATTGGAATGCGCCCCACAGATACCTGCGTGTACCTCTTCCAAGGCTACCTTAGCTTCCCTAGAGTCTAAACATCATAGAAGCGTGCCGTCAAGACTCCTTTTGTATAGTGTGTCGCCGATAAGAATGAAACGGGAGGCTCGACGGATGAATGATTTTCGTTGGGAAGTGGATAGGTTAGGGGGAAGGATATTGTCATGAAGGTAGAGGTATGTTTCTTGGTACCACAGAGACAAGGGGCCAACGACTTCGCACACTAGTTCTGTTTGAGGAACATTGTATGCTGGGATAGGGAGTTCTTCGATTAGGAACTCGCATTTCTTGCTATCCTTCTGCATGTCTACCAGAGATCCGATAGTTGCCATAGCATCTACTGCTTTGTTATTGAGTCTTGGGATCTGCTCAAAGTGGATGTCATCAAAGTAATCTTTGAAATCATCGACCATCTTTTTATAGGGAAGGAGCTTGTCGTCCTTGGTTTTGTATTCATTATTGACTGCCTGATGACTAGTTGAGAGTCACCGTACACCAGTAGCTTTTTAATTTTCCATTGGATGGCCATGCGGAGACCTATGATGAGGGCCTCGTACTCTGCTATGTTGTTGGTGCATGGAAATGTGATCTTGAAGGATTTAGGGATTGTGTCCCCTTAGGGGGTAACAAACAGGACACCTACCCCCGAGCCTCTGTGAGTGTATGATCCATCAAAATACATTTTCCATGTGTCTGGGGCAGGTGTGATTGTCAGGATGGCCTCATCTGGAAAATCTACAATTGTAGGATGTTCTATGGGGATAGGTGCTTCAGCCAACTAATCTACTATAACTTGCCCTTTGATGGCCTTTCTCTCAGTGTATTCTATATCAAACTCCATGAGGATCATGACCCATTTAGCCATTCTGCCAGTAAGAGTAGCTCTGTTTAGGAGGTACTTTAGTGGGTCAATCTTAGCAATGAGCTTGGTCTTGTGATTGAGTATGTAGTGTCTCAACTTTTGTGACGTAAAGACAAGGGCTAAACATGCTCGTTCAATCTATGTATAATTGAGCTCATACAAGATCAAGGTGTGGCTGATATAGTAAATGGCTCTTCCCCTACTCATCATGTTGTGCTAACAAAGCCCCAATTGTTGTGTGTGTCGTGGAGATATACAAAAGGAGGGGCTCTCCTTGTCTTGGTGGAGTTAGAATAGGGGGATTAGCCAGATATTATTTTAGTTGATCGAAGGCACTCTGACACTGATCGATCCAGGTGAAAACCTTATCTTTCTTGAGGAGATGTTGGAATGGTTGACACTTATCAGCGAGTTGGGTGATGAACCAGCGGATGGACTGTAGTTTCCCCTGTAGGCTTCTTAGTTGTTTCAATGTTTTTGGAGGTGGCATCTCGGTGATGGCCTTGACCTTTACAGGATCAACTTCGATTCCTCTTCTCGAAACTATGTATCCTAGAAGTTTACCTGAGGTGATGCCAAAGACACACTTCTTCGGATTGAGACAAACATTATATTGCTCTAGCCTGTCAAAGATTTTGGCTAGGACATCTAAGTGTTCTTCTTTGGTCTTGGATTTGCCTAGTAAATCGTCCACATAGTCTTCCATGACGTGGTGGAAGAGGTCATGGAAGATGACAGTCATGGCTCTTTGATATGTGGCTCCTGCATTTTTTAGGCCGAATGGCATTACCACCTAGCAATATGTTCCCCATGGGCATATAAAGGCCGTTTTGTGTTGATCCTCTTCGGCAATTTTTATCTGATTGTATCCTAAGAA
The DNA here is from genome assembly GCA_027924645.1 of Cunninghamia lanceolata. NCBI lineage: Eukaryota > Viridiplantae > Streptophyta > Pinopsida > Cupressales > Cupressaceae > Cunninghamia > Cunninghamia lanceolata. Next base: position 8,046,978 of record BSBN01000135.1, on the reverse strand, counting down.
ACCATCCATGAGGGATAACATTTCATATCTTGCTGTGAGATCCACTATCATGTCAATGTTTGGTAGTGGGAAGTCATCTTTGGGGCAGGCCTTATTGAGATCCCTGAAATTGGTACAACAACGGATTCGGCCATCTGGTTTAGCAACTGGCACCAGATTTGAAACCCATTCAGGATAATTGATTGGGCAAATGAACCCAACATCCAATAATTTCTTGACCTCTATTTTAACAAGGAGAGCAACCTGAGGATTCATTTTTCTGAGCTTCTATTTGACTAGTTTTGCATCAAGGTGTACTACAAGGTGATGAACCACCAACGCGGGATCTAGCCCTGGCATGTCTACATAGGTCCACACAAAGTTGTGATTTCTATGTGTGAAAAAGGACAAGAAATTCTCCTATTCCTGTATGCTGAGATATTCTGCTCTGTATGTGATTTTTGGCTCCTCCTCTGTTCCAAGGTTCATTTCCTGAGCTAGTTCGACCAAGATGAGTGACCTGTCTGGATAGATTTTGTCTATCTCAGGTAGGCCCATGCTTCCATCTCCTGGTGCCTCGTGAAGGTTTTCACTAGGAGATACGTCTTTTATTTTTACTATTTTGGGATCTGATACTGCCGTGGAACAGTTTTCACCATCAGATCCATTTTTTCTTTTTGCATTTTTGTGACTGGAAGTAGGGGTTGTCTCCCCGAAATAGGCATCTGGATGGAGTTCTATTATATACCCTACGCGATGATCTCCCAAAGGGAAGTGATCTCTTGCCCCCATCATTTCAGTGATGGCCTCGTCGTTAGGTGCGATGTCGAAGACAGGAGATCCCCGTTGGTCCCAATCGATGAGGTCTGGGTAGACTAGTGGCAAGTCATTGGCAGGTGAAGGGAGAGTGGTGATAGAGTAAAGGGTACAAATGGATGAGTCAAAGAAGTCAGCGAAATGGCTAAAGGAGTCTTAAAGGCCCGTTTTGTTAACATTGTCGACGTCTAAGGGGCCGTAGTGACCTCGAATAAGATACACTCACCTATAGTGAGGATGCGTTGCGGTTGACCATACCCTAACCCTTGAGTATAGGGATTCTTTGTTGCTTGCAGTGGTTCCACGATTCCTTGTTCATGAAGGCCTATACCGCCTTGTCCTTTATAGCCCATGCTTTTGATAATTTCAGAACCTTTGCCATAGATTTATGTGGGGATTATGGGGGCGTCCTGCTCAGGCTCGTCATCTTTGTAAAGCCAAGATGAAATATCTTCAAGTACATCTTGATCCAGAAGGTGTTTCTTCTCGAAGATGGGAGAGGGTTTACACTTTATGATGACTGTATTGGCTGTCTCTGTTGTTGGGATGCTGAATATTTTAGGATTGGGTAATGTGCCCACACAAAAAGTGTCGTGTAGGTCATATTCCCCACATCCCATGTCAGATAGCTTGTTCTGGACCTTAGGTGGTGGGGTTGCTTGGGATGAAGTGGAAGCAATGCTTGCAGGGTCGATATATGAGTTTGATGTTGTTGGCTTGGCGTCTGTAGTGGCTTTATTGTATGGGCAAAATGTCTGGTTGTGGCCTTCCAGAAAACTGCAGTACTGGAAGGGGCAAGGGTCGGCATAGATTGTAACTTCGGTGCCGTTGTGGGGTAATTTGATAAATTGACAGAAGGTGGATGGGATAGCTTGCATAGCATGAATCCAGGGTTTGCCGAGAAGGATATTATAGGGAAGGTCGAGATCAAGGACCTGACATTTAGTTTCCAATATTTTCTGTCCCACTTGAATGGGAAGCTTGATAGTACCTTCGGATAGCCTCTCGGTGTCATCATATCCTTTGATTGTAATGCACTCGCTGGTGTCGAAAACCACATCGGAGTACCCCAAGTGTTTTAGTAGTTTTAGAGTGCATATGTTGAGGTCGGAGCCACCATCTATTAAGACTCTTTTAATGATGTGCTTGTGGATGCAGACTTCTATGTGCAAAGCATCGTTGTGTATGTGGTCAGAGGCGGGTAGGTCTTTTTCAGAGAAGGTGAGATGATGTGGTGCGACGATGTGTCCTACCATGTCTTGGAATTCTGTTATATTCAAGTTCACAGGGACTTGTGTTTGCAAGAGCACTTTATCGAGGACGTCCTTATGAAGGGGAGATGTGCGAAGAAACTCGAGGATGGAGATTTGCACGGGTGTCTTGCCTAGGTGTTCTAGGAGGTTATACTGGTGGGTAGGTGATGGACGTGCGGTTGGATGAGGAGGTAGGGGAGTTGACATGGACGCAGGTATTTGTTTAGTGGGAGGGGCTGTGTGGATGGATACACAACTACGGCGAGTTGTAACAGCGCAATCGGGTGCTTGTGCCTAAATAGTGACTGTGTTGACATGATGGGATGATGCTTCTATACGTCCTACGATAGAGTCGTAGGATGTAGGTGGTGGGGTGATATTGTAGGTTTGGTTGGATGATGAAGCTTTGTTATGGTTAGGTAGGGGATCCTTGTATGCTCCTAGATTGGCGTTTGGTGATGGGTGAGTGCTGTGATCAAGGCTGACTAGGTTTTGTTCGATAAGGTCTTGAATACAATGTTTCAGTTGCATGCAGTCAGCTATTTTATGTCCCGCGATGCGGTGGTAGTCGCAATAGTCGTTCTCATTGGACCACGCGGCTTTTAGTTCATTGTCTTGACATGGGCGAATAGGCGGGAGTGTGACGACACCTTGTTTGAGACATCTATCGAGGATGTCCTCAATGGGTTCTGCTAAGGGTGTGAATGGTCGGTGAAGTTTGCGTAGTTTATTTGGCCCTCTTGGGTTATTTACATTTGTTGCATACATATGTGCAGGTGTTTGGTTTTGGATATGTTGGACGGCTTTCACATCCGTGACATCATCATTTAGATTGTTCTTGTTCTTCCCCCAATAACGTGATTTGTTGTTGGATTGTGTGTTAGTAGTGTTGTTTGTGTCGGGGGTGTTGTTATTGGATTTGTAGTTGTTGTTGTTGTTGTTGTAATTGGACTTATGGTCATATAGTTTGATGGAGCCCTTGGCAATGAGGGCCCATTCAATGGTTGTACCTTTGTCGATGACCTCTTCAAAGGTAGACACACACAAAATTTGTAAGTGAAATCCTAATTCCTGATTGAGATTGACCACAAACATGGTGACAAGTTGTTTTTCAAGAATAGGCCATGGGAGTTTGCTTGCCAAGCCCCTCCACCTTTGTAAGAAAGAAGTGAAAGCTTTGCCATTCTTTTCTTTGGTGTTGCAGAGGTCAGTCATAGACACCTCGTGTTTGAAGTTATAAGAGAAATGGTTTACAAACTTCTCTACGAGCTCAGGGAATGTTTGAATCCCAGGTGGAAGATGGGCAAACCATTCAGCGGCTTGACTGCCAAGACTTCTTGGGAAGAGTCTCATAAGATATGTGTCGTTATTAGAGACTTCTAGGCAAGCAATGTAGAACTCCCTAAGGTGGTCCCTAGGGTCTCCCTTTCCCTTGTATTTGTCGAATTTGGGTGTCTCGAAGTTTTTGGGGAAAGGGGGCATGTACAATGTGCGGTCAAATGGGTAGGGGCAAATATCCTCAAAGGAATAGTGTTTGCATTTGCCCCCAATTTGTAGGTCCACTACCTGTTGGTCTAAGCCTTGTACAACAATGTTGAGATCCTATGGTTGCTGTGGTTGTTGTATGTATGCTTGTTGGTTGGTGAGATGTTGGAATTGGGGTGGGGTTTGATATTGGGGATTTGTTTGATATTGTGCAGATGATGTTACAAGGTTATGTGGATATGTGACAGTGGATGGATTGACATTGGATTGGTAGGCGTGGGATGGGTTGGATGTATTGTACAGTGGTTGTGAGAACAACTACCGCAGATATGTCATGGTGTTGGGATTGGGTGGAGGCACACTTGTGGATGTACTTGCTTGCGTAATGTTGCCTTGTATGCCCATGGTAATTTGTGGCATGGAAGGATTTACCGTTGTTGTAGTAGTGGATGTGGTGACGGGTTGTGAAGTGGTGGGGTTAGGGATATTGGTAGTAATGGTAGACATGGTAGCGGTAGAGGTCGTGTTGGTGGTAGATATGACAGGTGTGGATGTTTGAGAGATGGTGGGCGTTGTCGTTTGAGAGATAGTGGGTTGTGTTTTGGATGTGGATGCTTGGTTATTTGGTGGGGTAGAGGTGATTGTTGAGGTGGATGGTTGTGATGATGTCGTGATGGGGGGTAGTTGAGCACCCATTTTGAGAAGATGATCTAGAAATCTGTTTGGATCCAACCTTAGGACTTTGTCAAGCATGTCCATGTTATCGGCGTCTTGTGTGAAGGCTAAGACATCAAAATCATCCTGGGATACGATGGGCATGTGTTGTGGTGGTGGTGGTGATGGTCGTAGTTGTTGCAAGTAATGGGAGGGATTTTCGTTGGGTTCAAATGAGGGGATGTAATGGTACATAGATTGGTTGAATGATTGGTTGATGGGTATGTTGTGACTGTTGGTATTAGGCATGCCTATGCCCTGGTATTGCTCTGCCATTTCTTGGATTTTCTTATGTTGTGATCTTGTGATGGGCATGCAAGTGGATATGTTTGATTTGCAATGTGAGAATGAACTAGGGATGGGAACCTTAGAGGATTTGATAGATTATGTTGGACCTAAAGATGGATGTGATAGTGGGGCGAGGTAGAAGAGGTGATGCGGTGGATGTATTGCTAGAGGTTTCAATTGAAAGGTGATGTGGATGGCCGATATTGATTTTGCATAAATGTTGGACCAAAGATGACATTTGTTTTTGAGGAGATTTTGTTTGATGTTTGATTATTTGATGTGTGATATGGATGGTTTTGGTAGTCAATAAATTGAGCTTAGATAGGACCTAGATTTGTGGTTTGCACAAAAGGGATATCTTTCTTTGTTTGGGGTTGACTAATGACCTTACACAAAGAGGGATAATGATTTCTCTTGGAAGGTAGACTATTGACTTTCCAAGCAAGATATGATGTGTGTAGGATAAGATCTAGGTCAATTTTTAGCTCCAAAGGATGACAAATTTTGATGATGTTTTGATTTGGAAGATTTTGGAGATTTTTGGAATGATTTTTCTTACGACAAGGATTTTGATTTGTTCCAAAAGGTATGTAAAAAATCACTGAAGACAAACAGATAGGAATCGAAATGGGTTTGATGTAGCCACAAGGTCCAACAGTGGTGGTGATTAATCTTCTAAGGTCAAAAAAGAAGGTGTGATTTTGAAAAAAATTTGGAAGGAAATGGATGGACTGTTGTTGGATTTTTGGGATGTGACTATGGATTATGGCAGTGCAAAAGGTGTGGATCACAACTAGCTAGGTCTCTATTTTAGGCAAGTCAATCTAAGAATAGGACCAATCCATAGGTGAAATGGTGCCACAATCAGACAGATATGGCACTAAAACAAGGCAGTTTTTGTCAAGGTCCTAAAAAACAACTTTTTTATTACAATTCTTTGATTTTTCTTTATTTTGGAATGTGATCAAATGATGTGGTTTATCTCTTGGCAATGTGTTGCAAATAATTCAAGTACAATAATCACACAACAATCAATATTTTTCTTTGTTTTGAAAAAAGATGTGTGATTTGATTTTTTATTTAACAAGCACTTTGAACAACCTGAGGTGAGAATGTGACAGTATTTATTGAATCCCCTAGCTGTGCCTATTCAAAGCGGGTAACTCCAGGATCTTGGTAGCACCGGCTCCTCCTTACAATTGCACACACTTCTCACGCATACCAAGATCCAGGTTTTTTATAAGGCTTGTCCCTCACCAAACCTTTAGATTGTCCCTGCTACCTCAGCTAAGAACCACATGAATCGGGGCCGCTTCAAAGGTTTCCCTTCTGCGTCAACAAATAGGAGTTTTGTTTGCTAAACAATGGGTCGTAGTAAGGGCATCTGTTTAAGTGGCTATATATGCAGCAGTGCTACTCTCCATTATGGAGTCTCCCAGCCTCCAAGGGTTACGCCTTGGAGGGTTTTGGGGGAGGTTGGCTATCGGTATAACACAACAACACCTGTCACTTGAGACTTTCATCCCAAACGCCTTATTTTATGTAGCGGCTTAGAAGAGCTTGGCTTTAGCTTGATGCCGCTTGGGTCGTTCCCACCTTTCGAAGTGGGGTGGCAAGCCCTCTAAGGATTACAAAAGTGATACAATCATAAAAATACTTTTGATCCCCAAGTTCACTCAAAGGTGTGAGGGGAGAGCATACGTATTCTAAATGATTGTATCACACTAAGCATGGTTCATTTTAGATCTCTTGGATTTTAATGGGGTGTGGTTTTTGCAAGTTTTGTGATGAGCTTTTGATTCCCAAGGTCACCAAAATGGTGCGAGGGAAGAGCATATGCTCTTTCACGCTACAAACAAAAAGAGCACAAGACACTTCAAACAATTAAGATGATTTTCTTGGTTACATGCGTGAGAGATGCAAGTTGTTGTTCTTTTTAACCAAGATGTTGTATGCAAATTTGTGGTTCATTTTAGAGCCCAAAATTGAAGTGTTTGATTTGTTTGTTGGTACCTCAAAGAGTAAATTTTAGAGCACCAAAGTAAATGTTTGTTTGTTTGATCAATTTTAAAACACCAATTTGAAATGTTGTCTAAGATCTAACATACAAAAGAGTTCATTTTAGCTTCCCAAATCAAAGTGTTTGCTAACTTAAACATCAAACCACCCTGCACAAAGTTTTGTTAGTATCCGTCATATGACCTGCAACAAACTTGTCAGTACCTGCACAGACAAAAAAGTAAGTTTTTTTTTTTCTGTAAATAGCACTAAAACAGGTATGTGAAAGCGCCACTGCGGGTAGAACAACTTGACTTACAAGCGATGGCACTAATTAAAATTATGGCACTAATTAAAGACTATGAAGGCGACAATATACCCAATGGCGCTACTATGTTATAACAAAAGCGCTAATATATACTTTAGCGTTAATAAACTGAACAGAATGCGACGAACCAGACGATAGCACCAATATAGATACAGGATAGCACCACTGTGTGACTTTTCCAGAGAGTCTGCTTATCCTGCGGATGGCGCCGATCTGAGTGATGGCGTTGATACGACATTGAACACGTCTGTCCTACAAAAATTAATTTTTTCTACACAATGCAAGGGGTCAGACGGTAAAATCAGGGTCTTGTTAGCCTTGTTAGTTGGGGTAAAATGAAAAACTAGGTGATATCAAAGCTAAAGTGACTATTTAGACCCCTTGTAAAAATTTTGACATAACCCCCCTTGCAACTTCAACATTTCTATGTAAACCGAGAGCGAAAGAAAACTAGAAATAGCAAGAAGATCTTAAACCAACAAAAATGTGAGTGAATGCAAGAAGTGGAATGTGCTGCATAGAAATAGTGTCAAAACAGAGAATAGCGCTGAACTGAGCCAGTGATGGCGCCACTGTGAGGGTATAATGGCGCTACACCTACAAAACACACTCATCTCACACCAAAACTCACAAAAACAAGTTAGACTAGACCTTGTGGGTCCCACCAGGTGTGCCAATGTAGATTAGAACATGTAAACAAGGCTAAAATATTAAACCAAATGCAAATGTACACAAGATTATACCTCACAATACAAATCTAATCCCATCAAGGGAGGAAGGAGCCTTTACACCCAAACAAGCTCCTAAGACCAAGATGATCCCTAGACAATGGATTCCAATGTGAAATGCTCGTTCAAGTTGTACAACTCACTATCCTAGCTCAAGAGTGATTTTAGCATTATCGCTTTGCATAGACTTGGCTTCTTGAAAATGGCTTGGGATAGGCTCTATTTATAGACTTTTGGAAGGGATTTTGATCCAAGGGTGGAGATTGATTGGAAAGATCAATGGTGGAGGATGGAGATGATATGGAGGGCTTAGATCTAATCTAGGAGAATGGATGGCTATGAGTAAAAGTGATTCTTTTATTCATTTTGGGGAAGAGGAAATTATTAAATAAGTTATGGGGGGAGGATTATTCCCAAATAAAAGATTCATGGGGGAAATGCAAATGAATTAAAAATTTATTTGGGGGGAAATAGAGGTATAGGCATGGAAAAAATGATTATTTATTGTGATGTGAGATTTTGGGTGGATTTATTCCCATCTCTTTATTTGGAGAATGTGGGAGAGTGGGTTAAACTAGGTTTAACCATCCAAATGAGGGGTTTATAGTTAATTAAACATTGATTTTATTTAATTAACCCTAGGGCTAGAATAAATGGGTTAAATTAATTAGTTATCATGATTTTAACTAATTAATTGAATTTAGTGGCAAAAGGGAAAAAATGATTTAGTAAATATTGCATTATTACTAAATTCATTTGGCTAGGTTTGAAACTATTGAATTAATGAAATTAATTCAATTGTCTAGGATAAGTTGATGAAAAATGGGGTAATGAAGGGATAATTAATTAAATAAAATGTAATTAATTGGTTTAGGAGGGAAATTGACATGATTAGGGATATCGGGAGTCAGTTTGGTGGTCGAGACATTTTTAGGTGTCTACAGGAAATAATAGTGGTTCTCCCCCTCATAAGCAACAAAAAGTCTCATTTAAACAAGGGTTTAAATAACAAGGATCATATGATAACAAACAAGAATTTCATAAGAACCACTCAAATTTTGCATTAAACATGATCAAATACCTCTCCAAGAGGTTCAAGAGTTCCAAGATATAATATGAAGACCCTATAGGTAAGTATCTCTAAAACTTTATCTATTTCGTGATGTGCTTCCCCCATGATGTGTTATATGTTGTTTAGGCCTCCTGGAATGACATCAAATTCTCCCATAAGGTTCGGGATACCAGGAGACTGCCTCTGTTGTAACCTTCTTCTATTTGTATCATCATTCTTCTATATTGCCTCTCTCTCTGATTTCATTGTTGTGTGTTGTGTCTTACGGACATAACATTACAGTTGGTGACTTAGGGGCACCCTCCTACGTGACTATCCCTAAGACACTTGTTTCTCCTCTCTTATTTATTGTTTCCCTTCCTCTAGTGTTTCTATCTAGCGGGCGGATGACGACAAACATTTACACTGATGCAGACCTAGTGTCCCTTTCGAGAGCAATCAAAAATTGGACTTAGTTCCTAATATGACGATGGGGTTGTATATCTTATTTGACGCTTGGCTAGTGGAAGCACTCATGCTTTCTGTAAAGTGAATTTTATGATGTTTCTATTGCATTTACAAACCTTAACAATACTGCTGCTCTATGCACCTTTGTTTGCATTTGAATCTAGCCTTGGTAGTACTCGATTCAGAGAGCTTCATGATATAGCCTCATGGTTATCCTCGAATTCTGAATTCGTTGTATAACCTTGGCTCTTTGTGTGGTTAGTCATATGCATTGATGTTGTTGTTTATCATGATATTGTAGACACTAACATGTTTCTTGCAGGGATGTGTTTGTGGGAACATTTGGTGATCTTAAGGTACATGTCACCTCCGAGGGCATGGGCTTTGCGAAAGTTGGTGTTCCCTTGTGTGTTTTCTTCCTACCTTAATGTGCTTGATATCGATAAATGATATAAACCACCTTAAGGTGGGGGCATATAAGGTAAGATGTTTGTTATAGATGTTAGCAATGTGTTTGACCTCAAATGCATAGACTTGCGCCCCAGAGTAGTACATCATGCATTCTGAGCTTGTTTGCAATCAAACAATCAAACATGAAAGCCATCTGTGGAGGCAAGATATCAAGCATATCCTTTTTCTTAAGCCCTCTATGGAGGTGGGGATGGTGTATTTCTCAAAGCAGAGTGCATCATCCTATCATTTTCAAAAGTCCTCTGCGGAGGCGGGGAGCAGTTTTGTGACTAAATTAACCCTTAAGTGTGTCTTCGGTGATTGTTGTGGCAAAGCCCAATTGTTGGTGTGTGCATGTAATGTGCCTAATATGGTGTTGGACCTAGAAATAGGTACACTCCATCGCTTGTCTGCCATGTTTTCTCCGTGTCTTCAAGTGTGTGTGTTTTGGTGTGCTTGTTTTGTATGGTGTGTTTGTTGCCCCATATGCATAGACCAACACCTTTGAGTAGTGCTTCCTGTATTTTGGGAGGTTTTGCATGTATTACGTGTGTGTTGGCCCATATGCAGAGACCAGCGCCTTCGAGTAGTGCTTCCTACATTTTGGGAGGTTTGTTTACTTTCTACTACTTACATTTGCATTTCATATATATGAGAAAAAGAAAAGAAAAGATATCATTTCTGTCTTCCATGCATTAACTTGTCTTCCATACATTGACTTCCTGCTCCATGTTTTGCGTGACTATAACTATCTTCTCTATGTTTTGCATTCCTGTTGTTGTCTTCTATGTGATTGGTGTGTCTTCTCCATGCTTGGTGTGTTTTCTGTGTTTGTGACCTTACTTTAATGCATGTATTGGCCTCATGTTTATACATACATTAAAGTGGGGGCTAAATGTAATGTCAAAAAATGTCCCCTTGGGGGTTTTTCCCTCATAAGGTTTAGCTCCTGGGTCTTTAGCATGCATTTAGGACATTTTAGTTCATATTTTAACACCTTGATGGAATGAGACCTAGGTTCCTTGGCAAATAGGACCTAGGTGGACCCCTTGAGTTGTACCCTACCTAAAATAGGGGGGAGGACTTGGGCGCCCGCGCCCTAGTCCTTCCCTATTTTGGGGCAGCCCCAATTTTTGGGTGTCGGTTAGTGACTATTATTAGGTCCCTTTGTCAACACGGTAAGTTTAAATTTCAAATATCTTGGTGGGATTGCTTGTAGATGCATATATAAACATATGTAGGCATTCATTTGTAGACTAGAGATTATGTTCATGTGATTTTGGCATCCTAAAGGTGATTCAAGGATTTCTATTGTGTTGCAAGAAGCAGACTTGTGTGTTTTGTGTGTTGATATTTGCATATTTGAGCATCAATCTCCTCGTGGCATGAAGAGCATCTTCCTCCATGAGAGTTTCACTACAAGGTGACATATCATCGTGTTTTTATCATTGATTCCTTTGGTTTTTGGCCTCTACCTCACAAGGGCACGCCCTCTTTATCTGACAATGGTGTTCAGAGACTTAAGTGTCCTCCAGGGTTTGACTAAGGCAAACCTCTAAATACCACAACCCCCAAACCAAGTCTTGTGTTTACAGGTTACAGGTGTCACATCCAAGAAAAATAGAGTTGCAGGAAGGCTAGGAAGACCTCAAGGATTCAAGATCTGAAGGAAAGATGGATAAAGGAGCATTTTTAGGACTAGGGCGCTCGCTCCAGTGTCCTCTGCAGACAAATTCTAGAAAATAGAAGTTATAGGGCTGATCAATGTCCGAAGGAGGTCCAAATTCTCTAAAAAAGTAGGTACCTTGGAGTTGGGCGCTCGCTCTAGCGTCCCCATCTATTTCGCTTCAAAACCCTGAAAATAGGTATTATGTAATTTGGTATTTTACTCCTGTCTACAAGAGATTTTTTCGTAATCATCAATTTGTTGTTGTATTTGCATAATTAGGGTTTTAATGGTCAATTGAGCATAGGAGAAGGAAAAATTGATAATTGATTCCCTAATCCAAGTTTCCCTACATCTGAAAGTGACCTAGGGTATGAAATGCTTGCCATTCAACCCTAGATCCTTCAATGTTAGGGTGAAAGGAGGATTTTAACATCTAAACCACAAAAGATTAACAAGATCCAATTTTACCCTAAATAGCATGAAAAGATTTTTAGAACACTAATTCACCCCCCCTCTCAGTGTTCCTGACAATCAACAATTGGTATCAGAGCCAAGTTCCTTTGAAAATGTTTAAAAGGTTGAGGATCAGATAATATGATCATGGTAGTAAGAAGATATGGAAATTATGAAAGATACAACCAACTAGAAGCAGCTCTTATGGATCTTGAAAACTCTAAAGCAGAAGTTAGGGATCTGAAAAAAAACTGCAACAAGCCAATGAATGCATCTTAAAACTAAAAGAGCAAATCAAGAAATTCAAAGATAAACACATAGAAGTCAATAATCAATTAGTATTAACAAATGAAGCCTTGAATGATTTAGAAGCAGAAGTTATAGAAAGATCAAGAGCAGAGGATGATCTGAATTTAATTGTGAAAAACAGATCAGAAGAGTGTGCAAAACTTGAGAAAGAAATTGCAAATCTAAAGACAGACTTGGAAAAAGCCAAGAGCATTGAAGAAAAATTCAAGATAAGTACTTCAAAGCTTGATTAAATGATTGTCAGTCAGAAGAGTGCAAATGACAAGCAAGGTTTGGAATATGAAAAGGGGGAAAGTTCAAAATCTGGTCAAACAAACACTGAAGTATAGCAAGACAAAGGAAATCAATTCAGAAATCAAAAAAGAAGACCTAAAAGACCTCCAGTTAGACAACCAAATGCACAAAGGTGTCCATCTTTCAATGGTTATTGTAATTCATGCAATAGGTATGGTCATAAGGCTACTTAGTGTAGGATCAGAATAAATCAAAAGATTCCATTATTCTCTGGTCAGTGTTTCAATTGCAAGAAACTTGGTCATAGAGAAAATGAATGTAGAAATCAAATCAGGAAAAGTTTCAACAATGGGAGGAATGAACAATCATTCAAAGGTAAATGCTTCACTTGCAACATAATTTGTCATAGAGTTGTTGTATGCAGAAGTAAAGCGAGTCAAAATCCTATTAGATGCAAAGCATGCTATAAAATGGGACACAGATCAAATGAATGCAGAAGATCGGTAAGAAACAATTTTCAAAATACAAGGAATAGTCAATCATTCAATGGAAAGTGTTTTGCATGCAATGGATTTGGACATATGGCTAATCAATATAGATCAAATTCAATCAATGAAATGAATCAAAGTCAAAAGAATGTTGTGTGCTTCAATTGCAACAAATGTGGACATGTTGCAAGGTTTTGCAGAAGTAGGAATGAGAAGAGAAATCACTATTTTGAAGAAAGGAAAACAGAGCAGAGAAATGATAAGGGAAAAGAGAAAGTTGATCCAGTTGAAACCAAGAAAAAAATGAACAAGGTATGGATCAAGAAATAAGTAATTGAAGTCAGGGATCAATCCGCACTAGTATCTGGTGCAGATACTTCCTCTGGGAAGTAAATTGAGAGCTCTAGTTCAGGGGGAGCAATGTAGAAAATCCAAATCCCCTAGCCAAAAAGTGGGTGCCAGAATCTGGAACGAAGGTGTATGATGACAACTAATGAGACATAGCTCTTAGAAGAGAAAATGGAAGAAAGAAGGTCAATGCAAGATATTACAGAGAAATTCTAATTGACTGTGCTCTACAGTGAAGGGTTTTGGCATCTTTTTTGGGAATGAGCATTTAATGATGACTAGGTCAAGCTATGCAAAGATAAAAAGAAACTTGTTTGGTTTCAAAATCATTGTACATTTGAGTCTATCAAGTATTCAAAGAGATTGAAGCAGAAATTGAACAACAACCAAGATCTACATTGAAGTGATTCAGAGAAAGAAAACCCCAGTTCAATGAAACAAGGTATTTGCTCTGTTAACCTAATTGTGAAATTATGGCAAACCCATTTGTTATTGATATTACTAAAAGGCTAACACCCAAATTTAAGAAACATCCTCATAAAGCAACCGAAGTCGATCAACTGGGTGCATTCTCATGTATTCCACATAGAATTCTATATGTTGAAGATATTAGGGCATACATTCATGCCTCCCTAGAGGAACATGGCAGAACGGGATTCATAGACCTATATCAAAATCATTTGAGTGATGATTACTTTAACCTGAAGGAAGAGCACATAATTCTTGAAGAAAAGAAATTCATCCAATACATTGAGTTTCCCACATTTGCTGAAGATGAATGGGTGTGTTACGTACTGAGCAGGACCCATGACAAATTTATGTGGCTAGGAAAGGAACAACCCTTCAAGATAACAAAAGATACAATCCAAGCAGTTACCATATTAAATTCTACTGGAGGTATACCATTGCTAAAGGTAGATAAAAATCAAGCAGTTACAGAAGCTACCAGAGCCTAATTTGACAAAAGGGCAATGACAATAAATGGCATCATCGATCCTACAGTAAAATTTGCTTCAATGGTCATAGGGTATAAGATCTATTTCTCCAGTAGAGAAAACTCTATTTCAGGCACAACAATTTACACTACACATCAGATAGTTAAAGAAAATGTTGATTATGACCTGTGCGAACGGTTGAGGTTTTAGTTAATAGACAATCTGAAGAAAATCAAAGAGATTAAGAGCTATCCTTTCAAATTTGGTATTCTTATCATCTACTTATTCTTTTACTTACTAAATGAATTTCCTAATCACAAGGGTTTAATCTAGTTAAGTAATCAACCAGTAGCTGTCCAAATAAGATAATGTCTTAGCAATCTAGGTAGTCAAGATGATCAAAAGATAGCTCTATGGGGATTCTTCACAAACTTTTAGAGCATGATGCAGTCCAGAGTAAGAATTCCTAGGGAGATTGTTGAGAAGTATAAGGACACCATCTATTTTATGGTTACAAAAGATCAATGTCTAATGGAAGATATTGAGCCTAGAACTATCTGGGTAATGCCAATGGGCTATGAAGTAGACTGGCAAATATTAGAAAATTATGCTCAACACATGCTGAGCAAGCCCAAGGACAACAAGGAAGGAAGATTTGGAACCTATCAAGAGCTATCCATGAAACATCATGTTGAATTCATGAAACCTGAATCAACTACAAAAGTTAGAAAGGTGGTAGAAGAGACAGCTGCAAGATATGGCATTACCAAAGAATAAATGAAAGAGGTAAGAGAGAAAGTAGTAGAAGAAAAATAAAAGAGTGAGCGAGTATAGATTCTCAAAGAATCTAAATTAAAGCAAAACAAATAGGAAAGGACACATAGAACTACCAAAAGCTCTGCCACTTCATCTGGTGCTAAACACCATCAATCACAAAAACATCATCAAAGAAACCCTCTGACAAAGATACAAAGAGAAAGAAGATGAAGGGAGAAAGACTGTATGTCAGTGTGGGAGAAAAGGATGAAGAAGAGATAGAATCAAATGAAGAAGTAAAGAAAATGAAATTTGAGGCTTCCAAAGTCTCCAAAAGTAGCAAGGAGAAGTCATCCAAAAGTAAGATACCCAGCAAAAGACAAGTCTCAAGCCACATTAAAGGTTGAAGATGTATTAAAATCTGTCACTATTGATAGAAACTTAAAACCTGTGGCTGAATTCTATGATAACTATAGTGATGCTGACAAAAGGGTTTTGGAAGAAACCATCTTAAACTACTTGAACATATACAATAGCGCTCTCATTGAGATAATCGGTGATCTCCTAGATACATTGGGAAGTATTTTATTAGCTAGAAAAGAAACTGCTATGGCTAAAGATATTGAACTTAGACAGTATGCTTTAACTAGGTTAAGTTCGGAGATCACTCCTAAAGAAGAGGCCAAATTTTCTAAGGAACTCAAGAATGCCTTCAAGACCAAGAAAAGGATGAATTCATTAATGATAGGTTAAATTGAAAAAGTGGTCAAGGAAACAGAGGAAACCATTTTCAAAATATTGAAGAAAAATAATATTCCTACCATCTATGACAATGGAGAAACAAATACTGGAGATGACACATCTATTCTGAAAATTAGCATGGATCAAAGTTTGGAGCAAAATGATAAAAAGCCTCTGGTGAAAGATAGAGTAACTGAAAAGCAAGAAGAAAAATCTGATCAAACCCCTGCTGCTGAAAATGATCAAACTGAAACAAATCTTCTTCTAGAACAACAGACTGGTGATCTAGAAAACAAGGAGAAATTTGATGAACAGATCAAAGTTGATAATCAAGAATGTGATCGAGCTGAGGAAAACCCTACACTGGAACAAAATGTTGGTCAACAAGAGAATATGGACATGGAACCTCAAGAACAAAATCAAGGAAAAGAAGTGTCTGAAGAAGAAGCAAGAGACATTCTGAAGACTGTAAAAGAGTTTTTGGAAAAAGGAGAATTAGTTCTAGATGAGACTGAATCAATCCAAGGTCTAATAGACCTGAACACAATGTCTCCTACTCAAATTGTCAAGTTGGCTTCAATTGTCCAAGATAAAGCAAGAAAAGAGATTTTAAAGTCCCACATTGAGGATAGCAAACTCATAAATGATGCATCCAACATTCTGGAAAAGCTGGTGCCAACTTATCGGAAGGATACCTCTTTGTCTACCACTTGTCAACTCAAGGGACTAACTCACTCTGTAAGTACACACTTTGAATCTCTTGAAAAATCTACTGAAACAAAAGTTAGACAAGAGTTTAATGAGAAAAGACTAGATGAGTTGACAAAGTTAATAGCCCATGATAAGGCTCAACTAGAAAATGGAATATAGAATATTCAGAGTGCTATTGTAGAAGCTGGTGATGTATATAAATTTTGTCTATCATGGCTGAAAGTTACAAAGAAGATAGAAGAGAAGATCAAGGAGTTGGAAGAAAAACTGATGGATATTTCTATGAATTTTGATCTGGTATATGAATCAACTAGCAACAAGTAAGCTCAACTTATTAACATCCACAATGACCTGAATACTTTAATAAATCAAAAGTATCAAATTAAGAGTAGAATGGGACAACTGAGAAGATTGATCAGTCCCAAACTAGATTCAATGACTAAGCTTGTGGCTGAAGCACAACTTGCTCGACAAACTACCTCACCATCATATTTACAAAAGGTAGAAGCTATAGTTTTTCTTTTTAGTGAACACATTTAGATTTTGGATAATGCCAAGAATGGTTGGGCTATTAAGTGGGCACATATTAAGAAAATATTCAATGACATTCTCAAATACATGTAATACAAAGATGAAGATTATAATTGTAAATATGCGGCAGAATACAAAATTTTGAAATTTTGAAAAATTTTGGGTTTTGGATCACACCCTCTGCCATTGATGTCAAAGTGGGAGAAGCAGATCAGTGAAAATTTGATAATCATCTCAAAGCAGGAAAATAAAGTGTATGTAGTAAGGAGGGGCAGTCAAGCATTTTTCACTAAGTGTTGCCATCAATGCCAAAGGAGGAGATTGTTGGCAAGAGACACTGCTCTAGTATGGACTTGTATGTTGTCATTGATGGCAACAAGGATCAGAGATCTTATCATCATGATAGGAAGAAATATCTCTGGAAGAACATGTTGGATTCCAGGTTTGGTTGACAGAAAATGGCTAAGTATGGAAAGTATTCTGAGTAGATGATAGTAAGTTGGATGGTATCCCTCCGTAGATAATGATCTGATAATGTAGTTCAGGTATGATGATCTCAGTTATTTAATAATTGTATGCTTCAATGATTAAGTCTTAACTTCCTCCAGAAGTCACCTTGAAGAAATGCCTAAGTCCAGGTAAGCAAAGGTATAGCAGGAATAGTGAACAGGGTCTAGTGCAGTGGTCCACATTCCTCTGTAGACAAGTATTTCATTATATGGTTTGAGGTGTTCTAAACACCTATGTGAAGTGTCTTATTCTAGAGTTAGGAGATCTAAAGTTCACCAGAAAGATAGTTGCAAGCTGCTAAGTATCGACATAGTGTTTGATAGAGTTTGACAGAGGTAGAGCCCGAGTTCTGATGGTCTGCATTTCTTCACAAGATGATATCATGCCTTGTGGTTCTGAGGATAAGTTTAAAAATGTGTAAAGAGTCCTTGATACAATTTTGGAAGTGTTCTGTGATCTATAGTAGAAGTTGTAAGTCAACAGATGAATCTGTTAAGCATGCTCTTGAGGAACAAGCCGACTAGTAAGATAAATCATGATGCAAAGAAAGGATAGTGTGTGAAAGATTTGTTTAAGTATTTGAATGATTAGAGCTGACATATATGAACACATTTGGGGAAAGTTTTGGGTCCGCACGATACATTGTGCATTGTATTGAGCCAACAAGGTACATCTTTCTATGTACACGTTTCACTTCTTGGATGCCGACCTGATAGTGGATCAAATCAGAATACAGATATATAAAGGTGATGAATTTGAGTTGTGTAAGTGTTGAGAAAGTGTGGTGTGATGTGAACATGTGAATAGAAGGGCAAAGTTAGAAGATTAGTAGCAATGAAAACTTGGGATTTAGAATTCAATTGCTAAATGACTGCACCCTAGCATAGTGACAGATGCTTAAGCAGTATTTAGTTTTCATGTGCAAAGAAAGGTTTCATCATCAAGGTAGTGAGCCTTCATTAGGGTTTAACAACCCTTATTGTAATCTTGCTAGGTTTAGGGTTGAGGCAGTGAGTCTGGTAGACCTAGTTGTACTTCATGGCAGTAAGCCAGCATGTTCTAGGCTCATGGAGTGACCAAGCCTGCACATTATCTTGTAAAGATTAAAATATATATGAGAGCTAATTCTCTCTGTGGTTTTTCCCTTCTTTGGTTTTCCACATAAAAATAATGGTGTTCATGTGTCATGTTTTCATGGTTGCTATTCATATGCATATTGTGTTTATGTTTAATTAGATTTGGGAAATTGCTGAAAGTTAAAGTGCATGAAAAGATTTTTAGAACATTGATTCACCCTCCTTTTAGTGTTCCTAACAATCAACACCTCTTCCCTCCTAGGGCACACACTCTTTATCACTCATCATTGTTATTGTGGAGGTGGGAACACCATTCGTGGGGCTTGACTTACGCAAGCTCCTAAATAGCACCCAACATCTTTCCTTGTCTTATGTGTGCAGGTTGCATCTGGAAGAATTTGTAGAAACCAAGTTACAAGAAGTAGGAGCATATAAAGGTGAAGACATAGAATACCTCACATTCTACTAAACCATAATCAGGGTCTAGGGCACCCAAGTACCCATATCCTTTAGGCCCTAAAATCTGGATATATGTTCTCTTTTATCCCCTGATCTATGCTATCTATTTAGATCATGGGTTTTTGCTTCTGACAATCTGTACGTTACATGAGTAGATCTTTGTCGACTAGGGTTTGATATTTTTCCATAGTTTGCTTGGTTAGATTTGGTTGGATTTGGTCGATTCTCCTCTATACAAAAAATGGACAAAACCCCTGTAGTTTGTCTCTCCTTCTTGGGTAGAATCTAAGCTCAATTTGTGCCCCAATGTTAATAGAAGAGGGTTTGACCTAGTTAACCTTGTTAGGCTAAGTCATGCTTTTCTATCAAACATTTTGCTAAACCCATTGATTCTTGCACTTTGATTTCCTTCTTGCTTTAGATCTAAGTTTTTTTCTACCTTGGATCTGATTAGGATTGAATTCAATCATCATTTGACATACTTTCATAGCTTAATTTTACATTGTTTCATTTTTAGGTGTAGTGCCCCTCCATTCTCACCTGGGATGAGCAGGTGGTCGGGCTAAGGAGCATGAAGATGAAGGTAAGATACTCAGAATACTTAGGTTAACTATTTTGATGTAGTTTATGACACTCATTGATGTTTACTATGATGACACTGTTGATATTTTATGATTAGTACATTATGCTTATGTTGTGATCAGTTATGGATTAATTGATTATGTAGATTTGTTTTACTATTTTAGACATGTTGATGGTAGGTTAACTATTTTGATGTAGTTTATGACACTCATTGATGTTTACTATGATGACACAGTTGATATTTTATGATTAGTACATTATGCTTATGTTGTGATCAGTTATGGATTAATTGATTATGTAGATTTGTTTTACTAGGTGAATTATGTGACTATCTGACTATGTGTTATCTGGTTATTTAGTTACTAATAAACTTGTTTAATGTGGATATTTGTGATGTGTTTTGTGAAGGGACAGTGTAGTATTACTCATAATGAGCACCCTACTATGTTGTGATTCCCTATCATAGTGTGTTTGATTATATGTGTGTGTGTGTTTGTATACAACACTTTGGTTTGTTGCAAGTTACAGGTACCAGGCATCAACTCCACCTGAATTAGCAGGTCTAAGCGTGCCTTTACACCAATGGATAATGTGGATGGGAGATAACATGGGGTTCCCTCTGTCAGCCAATGTCTTCAGTGTGTCGTCATCCATGTATTTCCAGTCATGGGTGTAGTTGTCGCTCAGTTGGTACTTGTCCTCGGGTGTTGGTCATCCTTTGGTATGTGGTTGTTATTGTTTGTTTATTGTAGTTTAAGGTTCATTTTATTGAACTTAGTGACCAAGGTATTAAGTTGTTGATTATAGTCGTTTGGTTCATTTTATAGAATAAGTGATCTATGTGTATAGATGTGTTGATGTTTGATCATTTTGGTTATATAGTCAATGTGTATTTTGTTGGAGATTTATTAATTGTTATAGTAATAATAATAATAAGTTTATATACATACATCAATATTAGTTATTTAATTAATATAGAAAATTGAGAATATTAATTAGTTGATTTTTATATTAAATTAAATTAATAGCTTTGAAAGCTAGCAATAATAATAATATTGTTAATATTTAGTACTTTATTGAGTTTATCTGACATATGAGATTTTATTTTATTTTGCCATTAATTTATTGTTGGAGTGGGTTATCGGAAATTTGAAAACTATTTCTGTTAGTGGTATTTATAGTTAATAATAATAATGATAATAAAGTTATTGAATCAATTATTAATATTTAATACTTTAGTAATTGATTAAATTTTGGGCTGGAAGATATTATTTTGATATTGTCATTAATTATTTTGAGGAAGTGTTTGCCATAAATAATTTTCAAGATTTTAAAATATTCCAGATAGTGGTGGTAGAAAGGCATTTAAAATTTTGGATAGTGGATGCCAATACTGGAAGATTGGGGGATTTAGGAATTTATTATCTTGGTCTATTTTTTGTTTTGGGAAGATTATTTTGAGGGGAGAGTTCTTGGAAAGGATACATAGAAATTTGGGGAAAAGAAGAGGAATTGGCAGAGGAAGAGGAGAAGGGAGCAAGGGAGATCTGAAGAATTTCTGGGTATATATTAAACAAAATTTCTTCTTCTTGTCTATATATGAAGATAAATCATGTATGTGAGTAGTCTGTACAATTTAATGATTTGTCAAATTCTGGTTGAAGTGTGGTTCTCTGTGAATTATTCTAGACAATAGTAAACACTTTTTGAAAATCAGTGTCCATCTGTAATCAAATGCAAGTTTCTCTCGTCAATTGAAATGATTAATCAAGCTTTGTAACCTATTCTCTCTGTATGCTTGATGAGTATATATTCTTTTCTATAAACCCCATTATATTTAATCCTGTCATCTGCATTTTCTTGGATGTTCTCTTCAACAATCTAGCCGTGTATATCCTACAAGTTGTAGAAATTTTAAATATCGTTGATCCTCCAATCTTCACACCTATTTATCATTCTTCATACCTACCTATCTTGCTATGACACCATCATCATATTTTCATATTACCAGTAGACACCTTAGCTAAATGAAATCTTTTGCTGCTGGAAGAAATTAAATCCTTCTCTTTTGTTGCATTCCTATGTCTATGTCAATTTCTTTTATCAAAAGAAATCTCAACTTCTGTAGTGTTTCCCTTGCTTGAAGAGATCAAAATTTATTCCCAGGCAAACCTATTTCTTTCTTTCCAGCCATTAATCTATATAATCAATCAAACAAATTTCTTTTGTCTAAAATCTCATGTCATTTGATGACTTGTTGTAATAATGCCAATAGAGATAAATTCCATTCTAACAAAACTTTTATATTTTCTATTCCTCTAGCCTGCCTATTTGTACAGCCTCCATATGCATAGAATCATGCCTAAAATAGCATTTAAAACTTAGTATCTACAACCCAATTGTTATCTCAGACCAAAAGTATAGGGATTTTAGATTTTAGTAGCTTTTACACTTAAAAATTTATGAAATTTTCTTCCCTGGTACTCTCTGATGTTGCCTGAAACCAAAAATATTGCAAATGAAGCTTGGTCTATAGTTTATTCATTTGAAACAATGAATTTTAGTATGTAAAATGATGAAATTTTTACCTAAATTAAATTCTTCAGAATCCCTCTTCTTGTCCATGGCAGCCGTATGGCCTGGTTCAGCCAAGCTCTCACATAAATTCTTTTCATTGTATCAAATTTAATTTTGGTCTATGTGAATACTTTTATATGAATAAATGAATAGCATTCATGATGAATAGAAGTGAATAAATAAATCTCTTTGTGCTTAAATAATTTTACTTTAATCTTGATAGGAAATAGGAATGGTAAGTTTTAGTAACATAAAAATCTGCCTTTTGTATTACCATATTAGAATTAGAAATTTTGTTAGAGTTTAGAAAGTATTCTTATTTGTAAAATCAAAATATATATTATGAAACTATAAAATCTTATTCTTTTGAATTTGATTTAATTAATTCTTGCATATAATAACTTATTTTAATTTTAATTTAAGAATTTAAATAATTAAACTTTTTTTAGCTAAATATTAAGTATTTGATGTTGCATAATGTTAATTATAAAGTTTAACTATCTTTAAAATTGTCCTTTAATAAATTATTGTTTTAATTTGAGTTTTAATTATTATTTTGAAGTTGTGATGTCAACTCCCTATTTAATAGGCAAGAACAATTTTATGGATATGTTTTATTTTTTAACTATTTTTTTTATAAAAAAATCAAATTCCTATTAATAGGATGTGTTATATTTAAGTATTATTATATTTCAAATCAAATCCCTATTATTAGTGATGTGTTATATTTAAGTATTATTATATTTCATTTATGAGAAATCAAATCCCTATTATTAGGGATGTCTCATATTTAAGTATTATTATATTTTATTTATGAGAAATCAAATCCCTATTATTTGGGATGTGTCATATTTAAGTATTATTATATTTCATTTATGAGAAATCAAATCCCTATTATTAGGGATGTGTTATATTTAAGTATTATTATATTTTATTTATGAGAAATCAAATCCCTATTATTGAGGGATGTGTTATATTTAAGTATTATTTTATTTCATCCCTGTTATTTTGGGATATGTTATATTTAAGCATTACTTTTTAAATAAAAAGTCAAATCCTTTTAAAATAATTTATTGATTTATTATTTTATCTTGTATATTTAAGAATATTAATAGTTTTATCTATTGTAAAAGAGTAGGATATGGATAATAAATAAGACTTCTTAATATATATTTGTCTTCGTCAAATTGATGTGAATTATCATATTATAAATGTTGAATTGTTATTTTAGATCTAGTTATAAGGTGTGTACGATGACCTTAGTTAAGTCTTTAATTTTAATATGAATTAGAATATTTTAAGTAGTGTGTTTAGAGTTAGTCTATGAATTTTATTTATGATTGTTATATGTCTAGATATCTTTGATATTTTTTTTGGTGGAAGATAACATTTAGTTTAGATTTAGTAAGACTTGTCAAGTATTTTTATATATATCTTGCTTCCTCTTCACCTTAAGGAACTTTGTGGTCATATAATGGAGTCTAATCTTATTTATGACTTAAATTCAAGATTGTAAGTGGAGGTTAGGTTTGATATGAAACGTTTAGGATTTAACTCATATACTTTCTAAAGATTTAAAAGGGATGATCAGTTTTAATCTACTTTATGATCCTTTATGTTTTTCTTATACAATTATTTTGAATAGAAATCACAAAGTTGTCAAGAATTTTAATAAGATCCACGTTAGTGTAGAAAGAAGTTTAGTCTAATAACGGGTAGTATCTTGTTTGATTGAATTTTCTGTTATAGAATAATTGGTAACCCTTTCAAGTTATTATTGTGCTGCATTGTTGGCATAGAGTTATCTTATGTTGTTAGATGATTTATCATGCTTAGAATAATGTTACATTCTTTAAGACCATTATTAGTGCATCAGATCATATGCCACATTTGTTGTCTTGTTATTGAATTATTGATCTTGGTTTAGGATGAGCTTTAGAAAGTGAATGTGATGTATGACCATTATGTTTTAATGATGTCAAGTGTTGTAGAAGTATTTCTAGAGGCCTAGGAGGGTGTGAATGTGAGTTGAATGAAATGCACTCTTGTAATATTGTCTCCTGTTTCACATTGATATGTTTCATGTGCAAGATGGAGAATGCCTTGCTCAGTGTACTTATCCATGTGATTATGATGAGCATGCAAGATGGGAATGCCTTGCTTGTGTAATGTGAAATGATGTATATTTTGAGAAATGTGACAGTTCATGCTTGGTTTATGTTTTGGACTTTAAGAATCTAGAAGCAGAGAAGGTTGAGTGGCTTTCAATGTGGAGCGACGCCCAAAGTGGTTGTCAGGGTAACCCATTGGAAGTTGTTAATTCCAGTGATAACACAATAATAAATTTAGAGGGTTGGGTAGTATTCACACTAACTAAGATAATTGGATTCCTTGCCCATGTCTGTAGTGCTCATTCAGGCTAAGGATGGGATGAGAAGGCCTTGTTGGCAAGATCAACTTCCTTGTCCTCACGAAAGAAATGTTGGTTCTGCATGTGTCACCCTATGGGGCCGATGTCTAGTGAGAGACTGTCAGGGTAACCATAGATGCAGGTAGGAGCCTAGCAAGAGACTGTCAGGGTAACCCATGGATGGGGGTCAACGTCTAGCTAGAGACTGTCAGGGTAACCCATGTTAGGACCATGTGATGACACTCACCCCTACTATAGCCTAGCATTCCCTAGTGTGGTTGCCTCTAGAAGTGTTGTTTAAGTTAATTGTGATTTTCGTATTGATCCATGTTGTATTGGAGTCATGTGTAGTCCTTGCACTCTTTAGCCTACTATCTTCTTGATTGTTGTCATTGTGGGACCTCATTGTTATCTCCTAGCACGGGGGGTGGACCTTAGTGTTCCACATGGTCAGGTAGTTGTGCTTTATTCCATTGGTTTATCTGGTGCTGTGGTTCATAGATGTATCTCTCACAGCGGATTCTAGTTTGCACCTATGTATGAAGATAGTTTATTGTACTTTTTGCATCTAGATCTATGTATCAGTGGAATTCATTATGTAATTTGATGTATTTAGAAAAAGAGATTTTGTAACAATGAAACTATGTAATTCCTCTTATAAGATATATTATTTGTACTTGTAATCTTAATGCAAACTTCTTATGTATTTGGATGCCATAATAAAAGATGCTAGTTTGATTCAGTTAGTTTATTGGATTAAACTATGTACGTTGTTGATTTTTGTTAAATTGCAATAATGCAACTATGTAATCCCTAGAGATGATAGTTTAACTTGATGCTATTAGTCTATGTTATGTTTTGTTATTGTTTCTTCCTTTAAAAAAAAATTCTACATTTTTATTGCTTTAGTTGAACTTATCTCTAGGGATGCATGGCGGGGCATTACACTTGGTATTAGAGCCTAGGTTGCAACACTGAGACCTCTGGATTATTGTTGTTGCTCTAGGTTAAGTGATTTTCTCTTTGTGGTGAGTTGGTAATGGTACCTTTCACCTGTGTGCATTAGTATGACATTAGAAGGTTGATAAGTTTATAGACTTGTCCTTTGATTATGTCTTGTTTACTTTTGTGTTCTCTCTTCCTCTTCTCTGATAATGTGATGATATATTTGACAATATGTCTTCGTTGAATGTTAGTGCTTGTTGTTTTGTTGAGGCTTTGAGTTTCTCTTGTGGTCACTAGTGCATTATAAGAAAGAAGCATGGTTACTGTTAGTGCATGTAATTAAGTATTGGAATGATTTAATCATTTGGTTTGTCATGTGCAGGGTATCTTAACGTGGTTTTTGATAACCTGACATCTATTTCCCAGTTGGTCATGACCGCATGTGGAAGATCTATTGTGGGTTATGAAAGTTATCATTGTATATGCCTAGGTAAGAACTGTGTGCAGGAGATCAAATGTGAGCTTGTGTTGGGCCCATGAGATCATGAATAACGTAAGTCAATTATAGTTTTGAATTATTCCTGTGTGTGACATCATACATTTCCTTTATATCTTCTTGCATAAGGAAGCAATTGAATATTTCCATAGTTTAGTAAAAAGAAATTGTATTTTATTAAAGATAGAAGTTGCTCAAGTAAATAAGTAGCGATTGTGTTGCCTTAAATCCTTGTATAAAAGTTGTTTAGATAAGAGGATGTAGTTAACTTAATTATTTAAGTGTTGGTGTACATTCTCTAACACATTTTGGACCTTGTGTAGTAGATACTCCCTTTTTGTGGCTAAAATTAGTCACATCGTGATGTGAATTTGTTATGTCATTTGGTTGTTTTGGAATTTTCTTTACGGTTGTTTCATGTGTTGTTAGGGGTTAACAGTGAATTTTGTTTCTTTCAACTTTCTTATGACAAGAATGGTCACCAAAACTCTTTCTTCTATACTTGATATATATTTTTGGTAAATTGCTGGCACTTTGTGACTTAAGGGTGGATTTGATTATTTTCCCACATGGGTTTGCATTTATTTTTAATTTTTCTATGGTGGCTATTCCGAATGTTTGATTCTATTGGCCCCGTTTTGTGTTAAGTGTTGTTTCTATCATGTTCATGTCAAACCTTTGATAGTATGTTCCAGGGAGGACTCTGTGGAGAATTGTACTGGGTATGTTAGTAAATAGTTGAAAGCATAGTGGAAATAAGATATGAGATGTATTTTTCCTTGATTATATGTGAATAAAATTCTCTAAATCGTATGAAACTTTCAAAATATGTGTGATTAGATATAAGTAGATCACATGATCAGCCTTAAAGGTAAAGAATTAATGTTCTTAATATTGTTATGGAATGATTGTGCCTATTTTATGAACAACTGCTTAATATGGATGCGATAGAAAGTTGCAATACTAATATGTTATGTTTCCACCCTAGTCTGTGACTTTCAGGAGGAAGTCAAGTTTTAGGGGAGAGGATGTAGTGCCCCTCCATTCTCACCTAGGATGAGTAGGTGGTCAGGCTAAGGAGCATGAAGATGAAGGTAAGATACTCAGAATACTTAGGGTATGTTAGACATGTCGATGGCAGGTTAACCATTTTGATGTAGTTAATGACACTCATTGATATTTACTATGATGACAATGTTGATACGTTATGATTAGTACATTATTCTTATGTTGTGATTAGTTATGGATTAATTGATTATGTAGATTTGTTTTACTATGTGAATTATGCGACTATCTGACTATGTGTTATTTGGTTTTTTAGTTACTAATAAACTTCTTTAATGTGGATATTTGTGATGTGTTTTGTAAAGCGACAGTGTACTATTACTCATAATGAGCACTCTACTATGCTGTGATTCCCTGTCACAGTGTGTTTGATTATATATATGTTTGTATACAACACTTTGGTTTGTTGTAGGTTGCAGGTACTAGGCATCGACTCCACCTGAATTAGTAGGTCTGAGCGTGCATTTACACCAATGGATAATGTGGATGGGAGATAACATGGGGTTCCCTCTGTCAGCCAATGTCTTCAGTGTGTCATCATCCATGTATTTCCAGTCATGGGTGTAGTTGTCGCTCAGTTGGTACTTGTCCTCGGGTGTTGGTCATCCTTTGGTATGTGGTTGTTATTGTTTGTTTATTGTAGTTTGAGGTTTATTTTATTGAACTTAGTAACCAAGGTATTAAGTTGTTGATTATAGTCATTTGGTTCATTTTATAGAATAAGAGATCTATGTGTATAGATGTGTTGATCTTTGTGTTGATAACTGAGAGGGGGGGGGTGAATCAGTTATCCTAATTATTTCCCTTATTGAACTTTTCTTTTAATTGAAGCAGCATAAAATCAAACACAAAACATTAACCATGAAATAAGAAACACATGACACAGTATTTTTGACGTGGAAACCCTGTTAAGGGAGAAAACCACGGGGTGATTAACCCAAGAATTATTCTCTGTTAGAAGAATAGAAAATTACAAAAATGGCACTTGCCAATTAGGGCTCACTGCCCGAGCACACTGCTCACAAGAGGCCCACTGCCTACAAGAAGACACACTGTCTACAAAGTGATGATAATCACAGTCTTGAACTGATTGGAAGCATCTGCATATGCTGGAGTTTAGTTCCGGTTAGGCTCAGTACACTGATCTGCTGCACTTCATCTTTCCTCTGTTCTTTGTTCTGCTATCTTTCACATACCGGATCCTTTTTGCTACCTCTGCTCTTTCTCTGGACTTATTCGCATATCTCTCCACACCCACACAACACTTCACAACTAAATCCATCCTCTATATATATCCGCACAAGTAGTTTCATCACCTTTCTAGTCGGCATCCGGAACAGTCTTAGTTTCTTACAAACTCTCATTCTGTCGGCTGAATCCTTCCTCACCAAGCAATGCGGATCAAGCATATACTTGTAGATATCATTAATCATGTCGGCCAAACATGATTCATGCCTTCACAACCTCTGTCATCAACAGTAACCCATCCGGAAAGCAGTCTGATACTCTGTCAGTCAGTTCTTCCTCTGTTTTCACTGTCTCTCAGGAATCCGGTACTTAACCATTCATATCTTTTTCCTTGTCCATCACCGAAGGCTAAATCCTTGGAATATACTACTAAAGGTAGTCCTCTTGACTTCCCCAAATCCGCACTGCACCAAGACACTTCCTCTGAGAGGTCCGGACCAATCTGTCGGACCTTGCCACATGCTCTGTTCTTCTTCACCGGACCACAACTTTCTTTATTCTGACTTCCGGTAGAGACACATCATGTCTTGCGGATATGTGGGATGACCTTTGTTGCCATCAATGACAACAACCATGAATCCATATAGTGTCTCTTGCCAACAATGTCCCCCTTTGGCATTGATGGCAACACTTAGTGAAAAATGACTAAGTGTTTGTACTACTTTCCCCCTTGGCTGATGCTCTATATACAATTTCTGGAACTCCCCCTTAGTTGGATCCCTCATTTTTCACTGCTCCTCACTCCACCTTTGACATCAATGGCAAAGGGTAGGGTCCGCATATCAAAATTTTCAAAAATTTCTTATACTTAGCCACATATTTACATACTCACATATATTGAAGAATGTCTGCAAAGGATGTCTGTAATTGAATCATTTCGGTAGCCCAACTTTGCTTCATTCTGTCCAAAATTGAAATGTGACCACTTAACAAGAATGCAAACGCTTCTGCCCGCTTGAGATCTGTCGGATCTTTTGTTTGGGCGGTGGTCCTAGCATCACTGATGGCCTCATGCATGGTTTCCAACTTAGGGATTATAATCCTTCTAAGTTCTCCCATCCGGTTGGTGATGTTCTTCCTTTCCTTCTCAAGATTCTTTATTTCGTTCAAGACTGCAATAGTCTGACATTCTTGATTTATTATAGAGGAAGAGAGAGGATCAAAACTTTGAGATAAGCTTTGTAGCTTATCCTGTTCCTCTTTTATTTTCTTGTCAAATGCTGCTGTTGCCTTTGACCAGGATATACAAAATTTATAGATATCACCGCCATCCTTAAGAGCATTCTCTAAGCTCCTTATTCCAATGCTTACAATCTTCCTATCCTTAGAGATTAATTCTAATATCTCTGAAAATCTCTTATCCAAAAATTCCTTCCGGACCTTTTCTTCAGCTGATTTTTCTAAAGAATCAAAATGTGTATCAACACTGCTGACTAAGGTTTTTAGATTACCGGAAGTGGAGGCTGTCGGATCTATCTGGATTGATGGCATGATCTTTACAAGTATTCCGGAAGCAGCCTCTATCAACTCACAGTCTTCCATATGAGACTTCAGGAGCTTTTCATTTGCCTTGGCATTTGCAAATGAAGCTATCTTCATTGTTTGTACTGGAGAGAGAGAGTCAAAATCAAATGGACCTTTGAGAAGCTCCGGTTCATCAATCTCTAGAGTTTCTTTACTCAAAAATTGTTGAACAGTTTGTGCAGTGTCTCTTGCCGGAGACAGATGTTTCTTTTCTTCTGCAGTCTTAGAACTGTCAACCTCTTTGTCTTTCACCACTGCTTCCTTCTCCTGTAGTTGCTCTTCTTCTTTGGATCCGGAGACTGTAGGGGAAACCGGAGGAGAGATGCTAACTTGTTCATGGGCCACTTCTTCTTGAGCAGAGGGTCCCAAGTCCTCACTTGTCTGTTCAGGGCTCACTTCTTCCGGAACAGAAGATTCCAAATCAGCAGCTGTTTCTGCACCTAAGTCCTCTACAACAGGAAGATTGAACCTTTTGAAGGCCTTCCGAAGGATCTCTTCTGTTTCTTGGGCCACTTTGTCAGTCTCACCAAGCATGAGTTGATTCATCCTGGCTTTGCTTCTGAACTCATCTTTACAGTCCTTGAAGATAATGTTCATTGTCTTGGGATCAATTTGAGGATATAGCTGAATAGCTATCTGCTCCCGGATCTCAAGATCTTTAGCATGAGCATTATTTTTTCTCACTTCCATTTCCTTTTCTAGGCTTTTAGGAATAAGAGATATTATTTCAATGAAAGCCTTATTATATATGTTAAGATATTTCACTGTGGCCTCCTGCAGAGTCTTTTGGTCGGCCTCACTGAAGTCATCATATGATTCTGTCATTGGTTGAAGGTTTCCATCCACCGTGACCGACTTGATTATGCTCTCTAATGACAGAGTGGGCTTTTCAACAGTTACCTCTGCCATTTCCTCCTTTTCTTGGCCTGTGGAGGGCTTACCGGATCCTTTCTTTTTCTGTTTCTTTACTTCTCTTACTCCTTCATCTGATTCTGTCTCCTCTTCATCCTTTTGGCTTCCATAAGCCCTTGTGGCTTTTGCCTTTGATCTCTTACCGGATGCCTGGACTTCCGGTTTTGAACTTTTGGTTGAGGGAGGTGCAGATCTCTTTGTTGATCTGGTCCGGGTGGGAGCTCCAACCGGAGCACTTTCTTTGCTTTTCTCTTCTTCCTCGGCCTTCCTCCTCTTTTCCCGGCTGGCATCAAGTGCCTCCTTTGAGATTCCAAGACCTTGAGCAATGTGCTCTACTTCTTTTCTCACTTTTCTTTTGATCTCAGGTTCCCTGAGTTCTACATGTAACTTTATACTCAGCTCCTCAAAGGTTCCAAACCTTTCTGCCTTAGGATCTTTGGGTTGACTTAGCATGTGTTGAACATGCAGCTCCACTATCTGTTCATCAACTTCGTACCCCATGGGCATGATCCAGACAGTCCTTGGCTCCACTGCCTCCATCAGGCACTGATCAGTGTCAACCATAAAGCACACTGAGTCCTTGTATTTCTCAATGAGAGACTGGGGAATTCTCTCTCTTGCTTGCATCATGCTCTGAAAGTTTTTGAAGTATCCCCATAGAGCTGAATTTCTCACTTTTGCATCCCCAAGTCCATGCAAGTAGTCTCTTATCTGGACTGCAACAGGTTTGTCATTCTGCCATACCCATCCACTTGTTCCGGGTAGCTCATTCATGAAGTAGAAGAATAAACATACAATAAGAGTACCATACTTGAAGGAATTCTTCTTATCCTTCTTGATTTTCTGTATATTTTCCATTAATTGGCTTAGCAGTAGTTCGCAGAGGTCATATTCTGCATTTTTCCTTAGCATTTCAAAAGCAGTGTATACTGCAGTTCCAGATACAGAATTCTCCCTGCTGGAGTGATAGATCTTGTATCCTATTATCATTGATGCATATTTGATATCCGGATCCGAAATATCTTCAATGGTCATTGCCCTCTTGTCAAATTTTGATCCGGTGGCCTCAGTTACAATGTTGTTCTTGACAGATTTAAGGATAGGTACTCCTCCGGAGGAGTATAGGCCAGTTACTGCTCTAATTGCCTCTTTTGTGATCTTGCAGGGTCTATCTAGCCATAGAAAGTTGTCATGCATCCTGCTCAGTACATACCGGACCCATTCATCCTCTTCAAAACAGGGGAAATGAATAAATTGCTCAAATTGTTTCTTCTGAATATCCTTATACTCTGGTTTAAGCTCAAAAGCATTGTCAATCAGCTGCTTGTGATAGAGGTCTCTTAATTTGAAATCCCCAAATTCCTCAATGTTTGCATGTATGTAAACCCTAATGTCTTCGGTGTGTAAAACTCCGTGAGGAACACTAGAGAAGGCTCCTAGTGGGTCAACCTCCAATGATTTGTAGGGATGTTTCTTGAATGAGGGGCGAGGTCTATCGGAGATCTTAACTATGTTAGGAGTAGCCATTCTTCAAAGATTTGCAGTGAGGTAATGAAAAACGGAGAATACCTTATGCGCCTTCGGTTTGCACGGAGTGGTTGGATTGATTTCTTTATCCAATAGCTTCGGCAGGAGATCCTTGGTGTGCTTGAAGAACCTTGTTGCAGAGCTCCACTTTTCGCTTCTTCTCGAGTGCAGAATGAGCAAATGACCTTTGAGAAATCCCTTAAATTGCTCCGCGAACCCTAATACCTGTCTGCAATAAATGCTTCACCTACATCATTCCGGTTTGCCTTGTCTGGATAGCTTGGAGTATCCCGGATTAGTCCTGATCTGTGGATATCATCCGGATCTTTCAATCATGAATAAATCGAGGTGGCATATTACAAGATCATCTCAAACACTCTGTCCAATCCGCAGAACAAGATAGTGCATTTCTGGATCTTTCCGGACCTTTTTGTAATCCTTTATCATACCGGAGCATTTCCCTGAACAGGTCTTATTTGATCGATCATAGCTTCTTCATAACTCCATGCGGACCTCTGAAAACTTGACTGAAGTATCTCAAGACTCATATTTACAAACCCTTTGATCCGCATCCTGTGCAACATCCGGCACCACTTGTTTGGCTGGGGGAACAAGATTTTCTTTGAGTCTCCCCCTGAGCCAGAGCTCACTTTTAATTTCCGGAAGAAATATCAGCACCAGAGTCTGGTGCGGATCCAACCTCTACATTCTCTGAACTTTTCTTCACCCAAATCTTGCTCATCTGATTCCTAACCTCATCCGCATTCATCTTTTGTTTACCCTTGTCTTGATTATGATTATACACCGGACCTCTTTTGTCCTGATTCTTGTTTCTGCAGACTTTAGCATTATGACCGGACCTATTGCAGATTTGGCAAATAACATTCCTTTGCATATTTGACTGATATCCTCTTGATCTGCATTGATTAGCCCTATGACCTATTCTATTGCATGTGAAGCATCTACCTTTGAATGATTTGTTTACTTGCATAATTCTACATTCATGGGATTTGTGTCCATACCTTTTGCAGTTGAAGCACTGTCCGGAGAAGGATGAATTATTCTGATTCATTCTCATTCTGCACTGATTAGCTTTGTGACCAAAGTGGTTGCAGCTGTGGCAGTATCCATTGAAGGATGGATATCTTTGAGCATTTGGCTGTCTTACCGGAGGTCTTCTAGGCCTGCTCCTTGGATTTTCTAATCCAAGATTCTTCTGACCGGATCCGGAGCTTTCTCCTTTCTCATATCCCAAGCCATACTTGTCATCTGTCCTCTTTTGACTTCCAAGAAGAACTTCAAGTTGAGCAGAACTTATCTTGAATTTCTCTTTATATTCATTTGCTGTTTGAAGGTCTCTTTTGAGAGAGGCAATTTGATCCTCAAGTTTTCCTTCATTATCTTTGGCATCTTCAAGATCAGATTCAAGGTGTCTGATAATCCTGTCCATCTGGTGGCATTCTTCTGATTTTTCTTTAAGAGATTGTCTTAGATTGTCTTCAGCCTTTCTTTTTTCTTCAATCTCTTGAGTAAACTTTATAGTTCCTGATTCCATTTCATGTCTTAATATAATGACTTCTTTTGATAACTTTTCACATAACTTGGTTTGCTCAGTCAATTCCTCATTTGTATTGCTTTCTTCACTTTGTCTTGCCAACTGTTGAAGCAGCTCCTTTCTCTTTTTCATAGAGAGACTTAATTTGTCTTTTAATTCTCTCATGAATTCATCAGCCTGTTTGAGTCTTTCCTTTAATTCACTGACTTCAGAATTTGACTGTTCAAGATCCTCAAGGGCAGTCTTGAGTTGCTCCCTTAAACCATATGCATCCATTTGAAATCCCAGATCTTCCTTAAGCTGTTAGGCTCTATTAGGAGGAACTTAGCTCTGATACCAATTGTTGATAACTGAGAGGGGGGGGTGAATCAGTTATCCTAATTATTTCCCTTATTGAACTTTTCTTTTAATTGAAGCAGCATAAAATCAAACACAAAACATTAACCATGAAATAAGAAACACATGACACAGTATTTTTGACGTGGAAACCCTGTTAAGGGAGAAAACCACGGGGTGATTAACCCAAGAATTATTCTCTGTTAGAAGAATAGAAAATTACAAAAATGGCACTTGCCAATTAGGGCTCACTGCCCGAGCACACTGCTCACAAGAGGCCCACTGCCTACAAGAAGACACACTGTCTACAAAGTGATGATAATCACAGTCTTGAACTGATTGGAAGCATCTGCATATGCTGGAGTTCAGTTCCGGTTAGGCTCAGTACACTGATCTGCTGCACTTCATCTTTCCTCTGTTCTTTGTTCTGCTATCTTTCACATACCGGATCCTTTTTGCTACCTCTGCTCTTTCTCTGGACTTATTCGCATATCTCTCCACACCCACACAACACTTCACAACTAAATCCATCCTCTATATATATCCGCACAAGTAGTTTCATCACCTTTCTAGTCGGCATCCGGAACAGTCTTAGTTTCTTACAAACTCTCATTCTGTCGGCTGAATCCTTCCTCACCAAGCAATGCGGATCAAGCATATACTTGTAGATATCATTAATCATGTCGGCCAAACATGATTCATGCCTTCACAACCTCTGTCATCAACAGTAACCCATCCGGAAAGCAGTCTGATACTCTGTCAGTCAGTTCTTCCTCTGTTTTCACTGTCTCTCAGGAATCCGGTACTTAACCATTCATATCTTTTTCCTTGTCCATCACCGGAGGCTAAATCCTTGGAATATACTACTAAAGGTAGTCCTCTTGACTTCCCCAAATCCGCACTGCACCAAGACACTTCCTCTGAGAGGTCCGGACCAATCTGTCGGACCTTGCCACATGCTCTGTTCTTCTTCACCGGACCACAACTTTCTTTATTCTGACTTCCGGTAGAGACACATCATGTCTTGCGGATATGTGGGATGACCTTTGTTGCCATCAATGACAACAACCATGAATCCATATAGTGTCTCTTGCCAACACTTTGATCATTTTGGTCATATAGTCAATGTGTATTTTGTTGGATATTTATTAATTGTTATAGTAGTAATAAAAATAAGTTTATATATATACATCAATATTAGTTATTTAATTAATGTAGAAAATTGAGAATATTAATTAGTTGACTTTTATATTAAATTTAATTAATAGCTTTGAAAGCTAGCAATAATAATAATATTGTTAATATTTAGTACTTTATTGAGTTTATCTGACATGTGAGATTTTATTTTATTTTGTCATTAATTTATTGTTGGAGTGGGTTGTTGGAAATTTGAAAATTATTCATGTTAGTGGTATTTATAGTAATAATAATAATAATAATAAAGTTATTGAATCAATTATTAATATTTAATACTTTAGTAATTGATTAAATTTTGGGCTAGAAGATATTATTTTGATATTGTCATTAATTATTTTGAGGAAGTGTTTGCCGAAAATAATTTTCAAGATTTGAAAATATACCAGATAGTGGTGGTAGAAATGCATTTAAAATTTTGGATAGTGGATGTCAGTAACGGAAGATTGGGGAATTTAGGAACTTATTATCCTGGTCTATTTTTGATTTTGGGAAGATTATTTTGAGGGGAGAGTTCTTGAAAAAGATACACAGAAATTTGGAGAAAAGAAAAGGAATTGGCAGAGGAAGAGGAGAAGGGAGCAAGGGAGATCTGAAGAATTTCTGGGTATGTATTAAACAAAATTTCTTCTGCTTGTCTGTATATGAAGAAAAATCATGTATGTGAGTAGTCTGTGCAATTTTATGATTTGTCAAATTATGGTTGAAGTGTGGTTCTCTATGAATTATTCTAGACAATAGTAAACCCTTTTTGAAAAGCAGTGTCCATCTGCAATCAAATGCAAGTTTCTCCTGTCAATTGAAATGATTGATCAAGCTCTACAACCTATTCTCTTTGTATGCTTGATGAGTATATATTCTTTTCTATAAACCCCATTATATTTAATCCTTTCATCTGCATTTGCTTGGATGTTCTCTTCAACAATCTAGCCGTGTATATCCTGCAAATTGTAGAAATTTTAAATATTGTTGATCCTCCAATCTTCACACCTACCCATCTTGCTATGACACCATCATCATATTTTCATATTACCAGTAGACACCTTAGCTAAATGAAATTTTTTGTTGCATTCCTGTGTCTATGTCAATTTCTTTTATAAAAAGAAATCTCGACTTCTGTAGTGTTGCCCTTGCTTGAAGAGATCAAAATTTATTGCCAGGCAAACCTATTTCTTTCTTTCCAGCCATTAATCTATATAATCAATCAAACAAATTTCTTTTGTCTGAAATCTCATGCCATTTGATGACTTGTAATAATGCCAATAGAGATAAATTCCATTCTAACAAAACTTTCATATTTTCTATTCCTCTAGCCTACCTATTTGTACGGCCTCCATATGCATAGAATCATGCCTAAAATAGAATTTAAAACTTAGTATCTGCAACCCAATTGTTATCTTAGACCAAAAGTATAGGAGATTTTAGATTTTATTAGCTTTTACAATTAAAAATTTATGAAACTTTCTTCCTTGAGTAGTCTCTGATGTTGCCTGAAACCAAAAATATTGCAAATGAAGCTTGGTCTATAGTTTATGCATTTGAAACAATGAATTTTAGTATGTAAAACAACAAAATTTTACCTAAATTAAATTCTTCAGAATCCCTTTTCTTGTCCATGGCAGCCGTATGGCCTAGCTCAGCCAAGCTCTCACATAAATTCTTTTCATTGTATCAAATTTAATTCTGGTTTGTGTGAATACTTTTATATGAATAAATGAATAGCTTTCATAATGAATAGAAGTGAATAAACAAATTTCTTTGTGCTTAAATAATTTTATTTTAATCTTGATAGGAAATAGGAATGGTAAGTTTTAGTAACATAAAATCTACCTTTTGTATTACCATATTAGAATTAGAAATTTTGTTAGAGTTTAGAAAGTATTCTTATTTGTAAAATCAAAATATATATTATGAAACTATAAAATCATATTCTTTTGAATTTGATTTAATTAATTCTTGCATATAATAACTTATTTTAATTTTAATTTAAGAATTTAAATAATTAAATTTTTTTAGCTAAATACTAAGTATTTGGTGTTGCATAATGTTAATTATAAAGTTTAACTATCTTTAAAATTGTCCTTTAATAAATTATTGTTTTAATTTGAGTTTTATTTATTATTTTGAAGGTGTGATGTCAACTCCCTATTTAATAGGGAAGAATAGTCTTATGGATGTGTTTTATTTTTTAAGTATTTGTTTTATAGAAAAATCAAATTCTTATTATTATGATGTGCTATATTTAAGTATTATTATATTTCAAATCAAATCCCTATTATTAGGATGTGTTATATTTAAGTATTATTATATTTCAAATCAAATCCCTATTATTAGTGATGTGTTATATTTAAGTATTATTATATTTCATTTATGAGAAATCAAATCCCTATTATTAGGGATGTGTCATATTTAAGTATTATTGCCTTTCATTTATGAGAAATCAAATCCCTATTATTAGGGATGTGTCATATTTAAGTATTATTATATTTTATTTATGAGAAATCAAATCCCTATTATTAGGGATGTGTTATATTTAAGTATTATTATATTTTATTTATGAGAAATCAAATACCTATTATTGAGGGATGTGTTATATTTAAGTATTATTTTATTTCATCTGTTATTTAGGGATATGTTATATTTAAGCTTTACTTTTTAAATAAAAAGTCAAATCCTTTTAAAATAATTTATTGATTTATTATTTTATCTTGTATATTTAAGAATATTAGTAGTTTTATCTATTGTAAGAGGGTAGGATATGGATAATAAATAAGGCTTCTTAATATATATTTGTCTTAGTCAAATTGATGTAAATTATCATATTATAAATGTTGAATTGTTATTTTAGATCTAGTTATAAGGTGTGTATGATGACCTTAGTTAAGTCTTTAATTTTAGTATGAATTAGAATATTTTAAGTAGTGTGTTTAGAGTTAGTTTATGAATTTAATTTATGATTGTTATATGTCTAGATATCTTTGATATTTTTTTTGGTGGAAGATAACATTTAGTTTAGATTTAGTAAGACTTGTCAAGTATTTTTATATATATCTTGCTTCCTCTTCACCTTAAGGAACTTTGTGGTCATATAATGGAGTCTAATCTTATTTATGACTTAAATTAAAGATTGTAAGTGGAGGTTAGGTTTGATATGAAACATTTAGCATTTAACTCATATACTTTCTAAAGATTTAAAAGGGATGATCAGTTCTAATCTACTTTATGATCCTTTATGTTTTTCTTATACAATTATTTTGAGTAGAAATCACAAAGTTGTCAAGAATTTTAATAAGATCCACATTAGTGTAGAAAGAGGTTTAGTCTAATAATGGGTAGTGTCTTGTTTGACTGAATTTTCTATTATAGAATAATTGGTAACCCTTTCAAGTTATTATTGTGTTACATTGTTGGGATAGAGTTATCTTATGTTGTTAGATGATTTATCATGCTTGGAATAATGTTACATTCTTTAAGACCATTATTAGTGCATCAGATCATATGTCACATTTGTGGTCTTGTTATTGAATTATTGATCTTGGTTTAGGATGAGCTTTAGAAAGTGAATGTATCAGTATGACCATTATGTTTTAATGATGTCAAGTGTTGTAGAAGTGTTTCTAGAGTCCTAGGAGGGTGTGAATGTGAGTTGAATGACATGCACTCTTGTAATATTGTCTCCTGTTTCATATTGGTATGTTACATGTGCAAGATGGAGAATGCATTGCTCAGTGTACTTATCCATGTGATTATAATGAGCATGCAAGATGGGAATGCCTTGCTTATGTAATGTGAAATGATGTATATTTTGAGAAATGTGACAGTTCATGCTTGGTTTATGTTTTGGACTTGAAGAATCTAGAAGCAAAGAAGGGCGAGTGGCTTTCAATGTGGGGTCGACACCCAAAGTGGCTGTCAGGGTAACCCATTGGAAGTTGTTAATTTCAGTGATAACACAATAATAAATTTAGAGGGTTGGGTAGTATTCACACTAATTAAGATAATTGGGTTCCTCACCCATGTTTGTAGTGCTCGTTTAGGCTAAGGATGGGATGAGAAGGCCTAGTTGGCAAGATCAACTTCCTTGTCCTCACGAAAGGAATGTTGGTTCCGCATGTGTCACCCTATGGGGATAGCGTCTAGTGAAAGATTGTCAGGGTAGCCATAGATGGGAGCCGGTGCCTAGTGAGAGACTGTCAGGGTAACCCATGGATGGGGGCCGACGTCTAGCTAGAGACTATCAGGGTAACCCATGTTAGGACCATGTGATGACACTCACCCCTACTGCGGCCTAGCATTCCCTAGTGTGGTTTCCTATGAAAGTGTTTAAGTTAATTGTGATTTTCATATTGATCCATGTTTTATTAGAGTCATGTGTAGTCCTTGCACTCTTTAGCCTACTGTCTTCTTGACTATGTTCATTGTGGGACCTCATTGTTATCTCCTAGCATGGGAGGTGGACCTTAGGGTTCCACATGGTCAGGTGGTTGTGCTTTATTCCATTGGTTTATCTAGTGCCGTGGTTTGTGGATGTATCTATCATAGAAGATTCTAGTTTGCACCTGTGTATGAAGATGGTTATTTGTACTTTTGCATCTAGATTTTATGTATCAGTAGAATTCATTATGTAATTTGATGTATTCAGAAAAAGAGCTTTTGTAACAATAAAACTATGTAATTCCTCTTGTAAGATATATTATTTGTACTTGTAATCTTAATGCAAACTTCTTGATGTATTTGGATGTCGTAATGAAAGATGCTAGTTTGATTTAGTTGGTTTATTGGATTAAACTATGTACATTGTTGATTGTTGTTAAATTGCAATAATACAGCTATGTAATCCCTAGAGATGATAGTTTAACTTGATGCTATTAGTCTATGTTGTGTTTTGTTATCGTTTCTTCCTTTAAAATTTTTTTTTTTGCCTTTTTATTGTTTTAGTTGAACTTATCTCTAGGGTTGCATGGCGGGGCATTACATTAGGGTTTACAAAAAATCCTACATTTTTAGAAAATCTAGCTAGTCTTGAACCTAGGGTTTGTAGATTAGTGGGTTATTTTAGATCTTTGTGGAATAATTAAATTGATTTCATCTACTGTAGCATATCATATTTGTGTTTATGAAGAGACATTCTTGCATATTTGCATTCAAAAGTGAAATATCAAGCATTTTAGGCTTACAAAAAGGTATATTTATTGCAGTGTTTTCAATGCATATGTTTTAGATCATCATATCATGAATTAAAATTTTGATTTTGCATCATATCTGATTGGTATAATGGTAATTAGTCATTTCATGGTGTTACATCTTGTATTTAAACCTCTTGTTTGCTAGGGTTTTGTCAAAAAAGTTGCATTTTTTGAAAACCTAGTTAAATTTAAAACCCTAGGGTTTGTAATTAAGATCTTGTTTCATATTTTTCTGATGTCATTTACATTTCAAATATGATATTACATTTTTGTAGCATTTTATAAATTTCATTCTGTCCAAAAAGAATTCTTGCATCAAAAAATTTTGGTTTGGGGAATAAGTATTTAAGTTCTAGGGTTTTGTTGGCAAACCCTAGCTAGCCTTGCATTTAGTGTTTGTATTTGAAATCTTATTTTCAGATCTTTTCTACATTGAATGATTTCTAAATCTGATTTTAATTTTCTATAACTCATCATATGTGTCATAGAATAGTCATGCATTCACCTTCTCTTTGAAATTTGAAAGCAAAAACACAAACAAAACCATCTAGCTTCATTTGACACTTATGCAACTTCATTTAAAGAAAAGATTTCTAAATCCCTCTTGTGTTTACTTAGGACAATCATTTGTACGTACTACACATATTACATTTTCAAGACTTAGTTGTTGTGGTTATGAAAAACACAACATTTTTGGAAAGTCCCACTTATCTTGCACTTGTAGATCATTAATTACAATCTTATTTTAGTTACTCAAATCATGTCTAAATTCAATTGTACATTGTTGTTCCATATCACACTTAGATGTATTATTGGCTTCTTTGTATTACTTCTATCATATTTAGAGGACTTTGCTAAATTTCTCTCCATGAATAGTCATGAGAAAGATGATGGTGATAGTTCTCCTTATACTACAATTCATGATAATATCATTGACATTACCTCTAAGGCATATGATGGTAACTTAGCTTTGCCTACTTCATCCCATGCTTTGGATCCCTCTCCCAAAAGTGAGAACACTTCAATGAAAGAGGATGAAATCATTGACACATTCCTTAACATTACTTTACCTTCTCTGCATTTGAATGATCTCTCTTCTAGAGATGCGGCATTAGATGATGTTGAGCATACTTCTACCATAGCACATAATGATTCCATAAATCATCCTATTAATCTTCCTCCTTTGGTCAAATCTTCAAGTACCTTGGATATCACTAAAGATGTGAAGACCCTTAGTATTGCTCCTTTGGTTGTATGTTCAAGCCCCTTGGATATCACTAAAGATGTGAAGACCCTTAGTATTGCTCCTTTGGTTGTTTCAAGCCCCTTGGATATCACTAAAGATACAATCAAAAATAATTTTCTTAACAAAACTTTACCCTTCTTTCATTCCAATACTCTCCCTTCAAAATATGAAGCATTGGTGGATGAAGAGTAGTCTCTCACATTAAATCCCTTGAGGATGGATGTTGAGCTTACTCAAAAGGAAAACAATGTCAATTCTATCATCATTAGTAGACTTATTCCACCCGCTAAGGGGATAGTGAATAAGTACACTAATGTTCAAAATATTCCTAAAATAATTGTACATGAGGTACCTAATCTACCTCCTTTCTCTAAACTAGTCATTACGATCCAAGGTGATCAAAAACCACCTCAACCCCCAGGTTACATTCTCAATTATGCAAAAAAAAATTCTCAAAGAAATCAAGGTGTTCAAAATGTGTTGCAACAATCTCATAATAATGCAGTTGCTCACACATATAATACCCATAATAACAACAAAAGTAAGAAAGCACTGCATGTGCCCATTTATCTTCCACCTTCTCAACCTATTCTTCCTCAAGCACCTCATCTTCTTGCACATATTGGTAAAGAATATGATCTTGTCGAGTAGCTCCGTGCTACTCCGGCTAAGATCTCTCTATTGGATTTAATACAAACATCACCTACATACCACAGAATGCTCCAAGAGGATCTACAAAAGGTAGTTTTCCCACCTTCTATTAGACCGAATGATGTAGCATCTTTGTTTAGTTGTATGTATGTGACAACATCAAATATTTCATTTCAACAACATGAATTACCTCCCATAGAATTTCAAAACCAATATGAGCCTCTTATGATATTCATCATTACTAATAAACTTAGGGTAAGACACACTTTGATTAATGGTGGATCAGGTCTTAATGTTTGTGGCATAGACTTATTACATAATCTCAATGTTGATACATCTCTCATCAAACCAGACAAACTCAACATACATGGCTTTGATAATGTTGGTAAGCTATCACTAGGTACAATCACCTTAGATATTAAGGCAAGACCTATGACATTGCCTACCCTTATCCATGTCATGCCTAATTCTATTTCAGACAATCTTCTTCTTGGTAGACCGTGGATTCATGCCATAGGGGCAACCCCGTCTACCCTTCACTGTTCAATAAAATTCATTTTTGAAAACAAGCCCTATACAATTAAAGATTATTCAGTTCCAAAAAATTGCTTGGAAAGGGAAGCAAGACATCAAAATCCTTTAAGTAGTTTGATCCTTTATTTAACACTACCCTCTGCTACTAACAACAATATTGGTCAAGGTAGTGTTGGTCCTTCGAATGCATTTTTCAGTGATGACTAGGGTTCGTTAGATTTTACACTCTCCTATGTGGGTGAATATAAAATCTCACCCTCGCACCCAAAGACCTTGAAGTTAAATGAAATTTATTTAGCACAAACTCATACCTCTAACAAATTTAAACTCAATATTAATGACAATGAAACTTTTAAAATTGATGAAAATCCACCTTCTTCTAAAGACATAGTGGCCATTTGTGATAAAGTATCATCTTATTCTAATATATGTCTTGGTAATGATGAGGTCCCTTTAGATTTCAACCCCCACAGGCTTGTTGAAACAAAGATAGACCCTCCTCACCATGATAAAAATGTTGAACACAATAGGATACTGAGAGAGGGGTGAATCAATATCTAAAAAATCTTCAATTCTAATAACTTCAACTTAACTAGAGTACATCAAA
This sequence comes from Cunninghamia lanceolata, assembly GCA_027924645.1. Classification (NCBI taxonomy): domain Eukaryota; kingdom Viridiplantae; phylum Streptophyta; class Pinopsida; order Cupressales; family Cupressaceae; genus Cunninghamia; species Cunninghamia lanceolata. The sequence goes on along the minus strand of BSBN01000135.1, from coordinate 8,003,605 downwards.
ATCTAATCATTATAACATAAACATGAACATGAAAGATTAACACAATGCACATCAACACATAGCACTAGATTTACATGGAAAACCCTAGAAGGGAAAAACCACGGTGAGGATTAACTCACGATATATGAAGCTCAAATAATAACTTTATTTAAGGGGCTATAACCCAAGGAAGATGCTACTCCCTAAGAAACTTTGATTTAGGGTCACTCCCAAGAAAGCTTCTACTCCCTAATGAATATGTTTTAAGGTCACTCCCAAGGAAGATACTACTTATTGAATTGAGAACACACTTACAAAAGATTACAGTATGACAATCCTTCTACTATCTGAAAACTAACATTGAAGCTCACACCTTTGATGATTGCACTTCTACCTCTTCACACTTTCTTCTGATGATCTAATTAGTTAGACACACTCTATACTCGATCACTATCATAAATTTGTCTTTAATATGAATCGGGATAGCATCAACAACTTATGCTCTTTCTCCTTCAGTTACTCATCAACAATGCATTCATTTTGCCTTTTGTCTGCTTACAATCTTTTAACCATCTTGAAATCACACCTCACCTCACTTAATTTAATTCACTATTTATACATGATATTACATTGTTTATATTGCTTTTCGGCCAAATACAACATGAAAAATAAATTTTCAAGTCAGCCAGACAACACAATATGAAACATGTAGAAGATAGGTCCTAACTAAACCACATGTTACACCAGTAAAAGACCTAAGCCTTATGGAAATCAACACTTGCTTAACCAGGTCTAAAACATCCTTCACAACTTCGAACACCAAGGGATTACATCTGCACACTCCACTCATTTGAAAATAGGACAACTTTAAACAAAACATGTGAAATCTTGAAGCATAACGACAACTTGAAAACCTTGTGTGATACTGGAAACAAGAAAGATCTTCATGAAAACTCTTCCAGATGAGTCCACATGAATCATACAACATCTCCAAACACTCCTTTTCCACTGCACATCAAAGGATTGTGTCGCACATCTTCAAACAAGAACCCTGGGAACAATCTATCATCCAAAACACACTGCAACATGTTGTCATTTAAAAAACTAAGTTGCGGACCACCAAGGACCTTGAAACTGCAAGGAAGCATGTAATACACATCCATAAACATGTCCTTAAAACCTCAAAGGAAATGATTCATTTGTGGAGGAATGTAGAGCATTCCATCAGGCCTTCATCACTAGCTTACTCTACTAGAACACATGCCAGTACTCTATCATCCATAGATTTCACAACAAAAGGAAAAATGATCTAAAAACTTGGAATTATCACCTTTACTACATCCTGAACACGATTCCAAAACTACATGGCTATAGCTACAAATGCGAAGGAATGCGAAGCATTCCATTGTCTTGCACAGAACATCTTCACAGAAGTGACACTATCTTCAAACAATCAACAACAAAACACTCTTCTGGTAATGCAATCATTATGAAACTTAGATCATACATACTACAAGCCATCAGTAGCATCAGCAACACATTTGATCATCTTTGTGCTTCTAATTCTCATCTTAATATGAACTATATATTCTCTCTTTTCTTGTTGGATGGGACATGTGTCTTCTTCTCTAGTTGGATGGGACATGACATCCAACCATGAACTATATCTAACACCAAACCATGAATTGTATCTTCTTCTCTTGTTAGATGGGACATGACATCCAACCATGAACACCATCACACCACCAAGATAGTGTTGACATAAATGACAACCCTAGGAACCATATGTGTAACAATCTCCCCTTTTGGCATTGATGGCAATACATCTCTACTTCTATCCCCTTTTGACATCAAGGACAAAGGGCAATCATTGCCTCAATCAGAGACCACATGCGTGCACATTCTTTCTTAGGCCATGACTTATTCTTGTAGCAAACAAACTCCCCCCAACATCAGAAACCACTACCTACTCCCCCTAAGAGGTAGCCACCATCACTCCAAGAACAAGATATAACATGAACTCCCCCTGGACATATGCACCATTATGCATCTAGAAAGAAAGAGGGGAAATTACCCCTAACCTCTACTGAAGGTCCTCAAAAGTATCCTTTTCTAGAGCCTTTGTGAAAATATCTACTAATTGATCCTTAGTTGGAACATATTCCAACTTCACTTTCTTGTTTGCAACCTTCTCTCTCAAAAAGTGATACCTGATTGCTATATGCTTGGTTCTAGAATGCATCACTATATTCTTGGAAATATTGATAGCACTTGTATTGTCACACACGATAGGAATAGGCCCATCACACAATACCTTGATATCCTTCAGGGTTTGCTTCATCCACGACACTTGTGTATAGCAGGATGCTGCTGCAATGTACTCTACCTCTACAGTAGATAAGGACACTAAATCTTTCTTCTTTCTCTTCCATGAAACCAATCTACTTCCTACAAAGAAAGCACCTCCACTTGTACTTCTTCTATCATCAACACAACTAGCTAGGTCAACATCAGTGTACATATTCAAATTAAAGTCATTGCCTCTTGGATACTATAGGCCATAGTCTAGAGTTCCTTTCAAGTATCTGAATATTCTTTTCACTGCCTTCTCATGTGTTTTCTTGGGATTGGCTTGATATCTAGCAACCACACATACTACATGCATAAATATCAGGTCTAGAAGCAGTCAAGTACAACAATCCTCTAATCATAGATCTATAGACAATCTGATCCACCTCTGGAGACTCATCATCTTTGCTCAATTGGCATCCAGTGACCATGGGAGTACTCACTGGTTTTGAATCCTCCATACAAAACTTCTTCAACAACTCTTTGACATACTTAGCTTGAGAAATAAAGATACCACCATCTAGCTGAGTAATTTGAAGTCCAAGGAAGAAATACATTTCACCAATCATAGACATCGCAAACTCTTTTTGCATCTCCTCTGCAATCCTCTTACATATTATATCATCTCCACCAAAGATGATGTCATCAACATATACTACAACTATCAATATCATGTCTCCTTCTTCCTTGATATAAAGATTACTATTTGTAGTACCTTTCTTAAAGCCCTACTGAAGTAAGAACTTGTCCAACCTAGCTTACCGAGCTCTAGGTGATTGCTTAAGGCCATACAAAGCCTTCTTGAGTCTGCACATCATGTCAAGATCTTTTTATATCTAAAAACCATCTGGTTGTTCAATGTAAACCTCTTTCTCTAGGTCACCATTCAGAAATGTTGACTTAACATCCATCTGATATACCTTGAAGTTCTTATGAGCAGCAAGAGAAAGGAACATTCTGATTGCCTCCATCCTTGCTACCAGAGAGAAAGTCTCCTCAAAATCAATACCTTCAACTTGTGTGTATCCTTTTCATACCACTCTTGCCTTGTTCCTTACAACTTCACCTTCTTCATTTAATTTGTTCCTAAACACCCATTTTATTCCTATAACATTCTTGTTTGTCGGTCTGGGAACCAATTCCCATGTCTGATTCTTCTCAATTTGATCCAATTCTTCTTCCATGGATTTTATCCATCCATTGTCCTTGTTGGCTTCATCAAAGTTTTTGGGTTCCACTTTTGATAACAAACACAAGTTTACTTGCTCATGTGTCTTTGCAAGCCTTCTCCTCATCTGCACACCTTCATCCTTATTTCTAATGATCTAATTTGTTGAGTGGTTCTTCTAAACATACTTTGCTGGAGTCGTAGGCATCTACTTTGGTTCTTGTTCTTTCTCTTCTTTTACTTCTTCTTCTTCATCTATAATGCATGGAAAGATATCAGATTCAGAGTCCTCTAATTCATGTGTGATCTGATACAAGTCTTCATCTACCTTTACATTTCTGCTTTCAATCATCTTTCTCAACCTCTTGAACTGTAGCATCTATAAGCCTTGCTTCTAGTTGAGTATCCAAGAAAGTTTCCTTTATATCACTTCTTGAATCAAACTTTCCTAGGTCTTCTTCATCTCTTCTAATATAGCATTTATTGCCAAAGATTTTGAAGTATATGACTGTGGGAGGTCTTCCATAACATAGCTCATAAGGAGTCTTAATGTTGTTGACCCTCAATTGCACTCTATTAATTAGATAGACAGTAGTATGAAATGCATCCTTCCAGTAAATATCAGGTAGATTTATATCTTTCAACATTGCCCTAGACATTTCTTGCACAGTCCTATTCTTTCTTTCCACTACCCCATTTTGGCGAGGGGTCTGTTGTGTGGTTACACAACACGCCCCATTTTTCCTCAGCAAAATAGGGACCCAAATTTTTAGCTTGGCTTGTTTTGTGCCCTGTGGCTTTGGGCATTATGGTAAAATTGTTATCAAGTGTATGTCTAGGTTATACCTTAGGCATGTCAAGACCTTAGGATATAGGTCAAATTTTCAAGGTTGGAATTTCTTCCTATAAGCCCTACGAAATGAAAGAAGATGAAATTTTAAGTAGGTTTGCCTTTTGAAGCATATTAAAATTTCTTATAATGAATAAGTTGTACTTGGTCAAAGTCTGGTCAACGGTCATAAGCATATTCACATGATCCTAATAACCAGTTAATAGTTTAATGTCTTGATCTCCACTAACATCCGAACATCAAATTTAACTCACCAGGCAGGTTGAATATCACATGCAAGGATATAGTTAAGCGTATGGATATTGACTTAATATCCAGACCTTAACTTAGTATCCAGACCTAAACTTAAGATCCACATCCTGGTGATATCATATCATCAACATTCCCACAAACAACTTGGGTCATCTAGACATTTTGATCATATGGACATTCACCTGGGTGAATATCCAATGCCTAATGTCTTGATCCTGATGATGTCACATCATCCTGATCTTATAAAGAACCCTAAACATGCTTACGTCATAGGGATATTTACTCTTATGGATATTAATTTTCTTAATGTACGCACCTTAGTTTAATATCCATATCCTGATGACATCATGTCATTCTAATTTTATAAAGACTCTCGATCCTGCTTACATCACCCAGGCATTAGAGCGCATGGACATTAGCTTCGTTAATATCTGGACCTTTACATAACATCCTGATCCCTATGACGTCATGTCATCTCAACCTTATGAAGAAGATTAAGCATGCTTATGTCATTTGGATGTTAACTCATAAGGATATTAATTTTTCAAATATCCACACCTTATTTTAATATCTAGATCCTGATGATGTCACCTTACCCCAACTTAATGCTAAGGATTTATCTTGCCTACATTAGTTGGATGTTATACCATAGGGATATTTTGTATTCTTATTGTCCTAACCTTATTTGAATATCCCCATCTTGATGACATCACCCTATTATGTCACAATGAAGGAATGTTCTCATAGTGATGTCACCCAGATATTTTGACCATATGGATATAAACTTAATGTCTTGATCTCAACCTAATATCCATATCCCGTAGTCTAGCCAATGATACTATGCCACGTGTCCACATAGACATCCCAACCTATTCTAGATAGATTTGAAACCCGATGGTGAATCTTGAGTCAATGATGGTTGATTGGACTCATATACTGACATCATACGGATATATCCGAAAGGATATATCCATATGAATATTCTAAAGGTAATACAAGTCCCTCTTCATGGACCTGTTTCACATTTAATACATGTAAAAGCCATTGGATTTTAAATTTAAACCCATGCCAATAGACACTTGTCCCATTTTCTAACGATTTCATCGCTGGAATCCATTTGATCCTCCTAGTAGTAATTAATATGCCCTAATATGATGATTTCTCATGATTTAAATGGTAAAATTTCTTTCATAATTTCACAATTGCATTCAGAGAGATAAAATTCTTACACAGAGAGCTTGAGAACATGATAAAAGTTACTCTAGTGAACCTGCAAGCAGATTTTGACTGCACAGAGGAGCGTGTAATAACACTAGTATTCATCTGCATATTTCAATTCAGATTCTTCAAACCAAGTATGTACGAATCAAGCCCTAGCTGGTTATTTTATAAGGATGTTCCATGGTTTTGAGCTAAAAAGGACCTAAAATGCTAGAATTAAAAGAGTTAGGTTTAAATCTGGGTTAAATGTGTATGTTAGAATGCAATGTTTATTGATTTCAGAGATTTAGCAATGATAACCCTAATATTATAGAGTGCCCTAGTTAAGATGAGTCCATAAAATTGCAGGACAAGATGTCTCAACTGTGTATGGATAAGCGTGATGCTAAGTTCAAATAGAACATGTTCCTAAAGGTTCACAACATATATAACAAATCTGGTTTCATAGAGGATACCCATTCCGGTAATATAGACATTGAAGCTTTTAGAGTCAAGATTAACAACAGGGAGGATCATCTTGTCTTGAAGAATATAGTGACATCAAGGATGTATTATGTAGCTAGTTTCATGTATGCTACAAAAGCTCTAGAACTCATGATTGAATGTGCATGCAATTACAATGTGGTCACCAAGAGAGTTGAGAAGCAGGAATGAGTTTATGCAAATTTTTCAGTGGACGACATAATAGAGGCTTTCAATTTGCCAACATCTAGAGGAATCTATGTGCCAGACTTAGAAGCATTGGCTAATGAATATGATACCAATCAAAAGGATTGCAGAAAAGTGATTTTTCTGGGGTTGAAAGATCCGGCTAGCAAAGCCAAAGTAATGGCTAAGATGCAACACCACCTTTATAAGTATGACTTCATCCTAGAAGTCTGGTATATGATCTTCTTGCTGAGCAGAATGAATAGAAAAGAGAATTGTGGGAACTTCTAATCATGGATGTTCAAATTGATTTGGATGGTCATTGAGAATAAAGATGGAAAGGTCTAGTGGGCCAAAATCATCAGTGATGCCATGTACAATCCAATGGTAAAATGGAGAAGAGTAAAAGATAGAGTCCTCAAAATGACTTAATATCTAGTATATGCATGTCTAGCCAAAGGTACGTTTGATGGACTGCAAACAATAGGAAGAATGGGCAGATTGCCTCATGAGAAGACTCTTTGGGAAAATTATCCCCAGCTAGAGAGGGCACAATCTATTCAACATTATAAGATTGTGAATGACTATTTCATAATGCATATAGTCAGGCTCTTGGAAGGGGATAGAACAAAAAGGTTTTCAGTAGAAGCCATGGAGAAGATTAGTTCATATGAATCTTAGTTCATACAGGCCCAAACCAATTCATATATTAGAATGGAAGGGTTTAGTGGGAATCCCTTCATGTTACCAAGATATCCCTTAGACAAAGTGGTATTAATGGAGATGGTTAGACAACAAATCCATGTATTTGAGATGTCTAAGTAAAAAGAAGGAAAACCATACAGAAATTCCCTATAGAAATCAATTGGTTTATGGTTGGAGAACTGGATAATGCCAGGCAAGTTGAGTTAAACTTGATAAATCTAAATTTACAAATATTTCCTTTGGTAAGGGATTTTGATCCATATCATAGGGTCGAGAAACATTTCAATAAGAAGTATAAACTTGCCATGCAACTGGAGGACTACTGGACCGATTGTGATGATGAGCATGAGAAGAGGAAAAGAGAATATCAAAGGTTAACTCTAGATCAGATGAGGACCATTGAACAACCAGAAGTCCCTCCCCAGTTTATGAAGGATGATGATGAAATTATGGACCCAAAGTATGAAGAAAAGAAGATATATAATGACACCATCTCCTCCTCAGATTGGACATAGGGAGATGAGACCTCAATTGATGTCCTTATTGCCAAAGTAATGGCAAGGACCAAGAGCTAGGTGAATAGGAAGGTTAATGAATTAAAAGAAAAAGATGTTATTGTCACCTATGATAAGAAAAGGAAAATGAAAGAAAGGGAAGAGCCTGGATATGATGATTTACTGGTACATAAGAGGCACGTCCTTGAGACCAAATTAGCACAGTCCAATTCATCAGGGACTGCAGGACAACCTACAGATGAAGGAATTTCATTAGTATATGCACTGCCCTCACCTCCTAAGGATACGCCATTAGCAGCTATTCCAATCTCTGCACCTCAGACATCAACTATAGAGGAGGAGATTCAAGAAGAAGAAGATCAAGGTCCAGTGGGTACTATGGTATAAAAGGGATTGGATGTCTTGCAGGGAGTCAATATCCCTAGATATTCTAGGTACCAAGGCCCTCCCATGAGAGGAGCCATATTGTTGAAATGCATAAGAAAAATGAGAGGGGGGTGAATCAGTTGTAACCAAAAGCTTTACTTCTCATAAACATCAACACATCAACCACTTATTCACTATTATTATGAATTAACCATGAAAGCATGAAAATAGAAACTTAAACACATCCACACATGAGACACATGAGACACCAAATTTTTACATGGAAAACCCTAAATAGGGAAAAACCATGATGAGTGTTATCTCACAATATAATGTGTAATAACAATACCAAAAATCAAAGACTCACTGCCTTAGGGCTCACTGCCCAAGATGCTCACTGCAAAAGAAAGAGGCTCATTGCCAAGATGGGCTCACTGCCAAAGTTGGTGAACTAAGATAGTAGGATCTACATTATGCCTAAGTTCAGTTCCATTTTAGCATATTATATCTCCACTGCTTTGCTTTTATACTTCACACGTTATCCACTCATCTTCAACAACTTCCACACTCATACACAAATTCATTGCATGAATTTATACATATCATCAACCTTGGAATGTACAGCAAGGTCAGTATCACAATCATCAATCATTGGAACAATCTCCAAGGTCAGCATACAAACATACATTAAAATAGGTTTGGACCTAAATAGACTTGTGAAGGAAAAGAATGAAAGATGAACACACTACGGCTTAGATTGGACCCATATATATTATCACACGCTTCCACAATCCTCGAATCTCTTCCGCAACAAGTATGACAAACCAGGTCAGCCAGAACTAATGCACATATCAAGAACACTTAGAATCATGCTTGCAAGATCTTCATTGTAGCTTGCAGATCAAGAACCTACATTAGAAACATTCTAGAGACATCTATGAACAATATAGAATAACTTGGGAGGTAACAAATCCAACTACAATAGGTCTCATTTGAAGTCAACATGTGTCACTTGAAGAAGCATCATAGGCTACTTCTTAATAGGTACTGTCAAACTCTACTAATAACTAACTTGTCTTCCAGAGCACCAAAAGAAAAATCCTTTTGAATGAAGATAACTAAGGACCTTATAAGCTTAAGTCTAGAGATGCCAAGCCAAATTCCAATCTGTGGAGAAATGTGGAGCAAAACACTTTCGTCATGTCACTCTACACATATTGCTAGATACAGCCTTCAAACTGTTGAACAGAACTCACTCAGATCTTCACACCATAGGCTCAAACTTGAAACATAGCAACTAAAGACATCCCTTAACATAACTTCCAAACTGCAGACAAAGATATTTAATTTAGAGAATATGCAAAGCAAAACACTAATAGTTATCTTGCAAGCTAAAATACTCTGCAACACACTATTTCCGCTAGGAGAGCAAATTTTCTCAAAAGCACTTGAAAACTTGATATTAGGAACACTGTCTCTTTATCTTCAACACTTATATAAGACAATACAAAGAAACTAACTCAACACAAGTAAGCATCAACACAAGAGCACAGTTGACACCAATGACAACATCAATTAGCACATACTTGCAACAATCTCCCCCTTTGTCATTGATGACAACATTGATGTGAAAAACCATAACATCATCAAGACAAGATACTGCATCAAAAAAAGATACTGCACTAATCAACTTCTCCCCCTTTCTCTTTATACATCTGAATTCTTTCTCCCCTTGAGTTTTTCACATGATTTCTCTCCCCCTTTGACATCAATGGCAAAGGGCATCACTTCTCATTCTCTGCACATACTTGCACACTACTGCATTGATCAAGCTAGAATTACTTTTTCACTCACCTTGACTGCAATAATCAAATCACTACTTTCTTCCCTTGAAAGTTAGCTTCCAACATCTATTCAATCAGAGATGTACTTTTTAGACCTTTTTTATTAATCCTTCACTTTGTCTTTTCATGCTGAGGCATCAACATCAATCCTTTGGCAGGGAAAAAAGGATTTTCAATTAGACTTCTTCTAAACTAGAGCACTAATCCTAGTTCCCAAAGGGAACATCTACATCTAATACTAGTATAGACACATCCTTACTCTCTGTCAGACCCTTCTTCATCCAAATCTCATCCATATTCTTCTTAGTTTATGCTGGATCAATCTTTTGTACTAATTTCTCTACCGGATTATTCTTCATCATGTTTTTTGCTTCTACAGTGCTTGGATGTATGTCCAAATTCATTACAAGTGTAGCACACAACATTTCTCTAGCTAGTATTTCTTCTATTCATTCTAGATCTGCATTGGTTACCTTTGTGTCCAAATCCATTGCATCTATAATAGTACCCATTGAAGGAATTAACCATTCCATTCTTGCACTCATTAGCTCTATGACCAAATTTCTTGCATGTAAAGCACTGACTGGAGAAAAGTAGAATATTTTTTCTCCAATAATGAGTGGCCTTGTGACCAAATTTACTACATGAATGACAATAACCATTGAAAGATGGATACCTTTGAGCATTTGGTTACCTGATTGGTGGTCTTCTTGATCTATTCCTTTGATCCAGAATCTGTTTAGCTTTGTCTTCCTTAACCTCGATATTCTTCTCTTGACTTGCTCTAGAACTTTCACCTTTCTCAAGTCTCACACCTTCTTTATCATCAAGATTTGTCTGACTTGCCATTGCCATTAGTCAATTAAATCTGGTAGCACTCACACTAATTTTATCTCATTGAGCCCATGAATGTTTTAGATTAGCTTTCAGATCCACAACTTCTTCTTCAAGCTTTATGCAGTTTTTAGTTTTGTCTTTTAGACATTTCTCATTTTTTTATTTTTCTTCATTTGCTAACCTCAATTCTTAACTATCATCTATAAGTCTTTGCTTAATCTCCCTGATTTTCTTTCTTAACTCTTTGATGTATTCATTTGCTTCTGTTATATTTTCCTTTAAGTCCATGTTTTCTTCTTCAGATTTCTCAAGGTTTTCAAGAGAAATTTTGGGTTCTTCACTGTCAATGGATAGACATTAATCTTCTGAAGATTTTATACTATTTCTAGTTTTAGTCACTAGTTTAGATTCAACATTAGCAATTAAACACAAATTTGTTTAGTCTTCAACAACTCTATGTCCTTTCACTTCACACTGACAATCTTCTTATGCTTCATCATACATCTATATGTCTTCATAAAACTTGACATTAACACTCTCAATGTTCTTTCCCAATCTCTTATTGTAGCACTAGTAGGCCTTACTATTAGAAGAGTATCCAAGATAAATTCCTTCGTCACGTCTAGCATCAAACTTGCCTAGCTCTTCTTCTCTTTTGATACAACATTTGCTTCCAAGAATTTTGAAATATTTTACTATAGGAACTCTTCCATACCATAAATCATAAGGAGTTTTAGTATCATTACCTTTGACTTGAACTCGGTTTTGAATGTAACAATATGTATAGCTTCTCTCTAGTGCACTTCTGATAGGTTAGCTTCCTCTATCATTGTCTTTGCAGCTTCTTGAATAGTCTTGTTCTTTCTTTCAACAACTCCATTTTGCTGAGGAGTCCTAGGAGCAAATATCTGTCTCTTTATCCCTTGTTCTTCATAGAAAATATTGAATTCATTTGATGTAAACTCACCTCCTCTATCAGACCTTAAGCATTTGATTCTCAGTTCTATCTCATTCTCAACCATTGCCTTGAAAGCTTTGAACTTGTCTAGGGCTTCTTATTTATCTTTTAGAAAAGTGACCCAAGTCATTCTAGAATAGTCATCAATAAGCAACATAAAGTACCTATCTCCTTACAAACTTCTTGTTCTTGTAGGACCACATAAATCTGTATGCACCAACTCAAGCAATCCAACAGAAAATTATTCTTTACTCTTGAAACTTGTCCTTGTATGTTCCCCCTTTTGACATTCCTTGCAAATAATGTTAGCAGAATTCACAAGATTTGGCAAATCTCTCACAGCTTGTACTGAACTTATCTTCACTAAGTTATCAAAATTGATATGACACATCCTTCTATGCCACAACCAACTCTCATTTGTCTGAGCCAACAAACAACAATCATTAGTTCCTCTCAAGTGATAGACATTACCTCTAGTCTTCTTACCAGTAGCAATCACTATTCTGGAGCTTTCCATGATCTTGCATCAATTATCCTTGAATCTCATATCATACCCTTTGTCACACCTCTGACCAACACTTAAGAGATTATGCTTTAAACCCTTCACATATAGAACATCATCTATATTGTGCTTTCCATCAAAAGAAATAGATCCTCTTCCACAAATCTTACTAGCTGCATCATCTCCAAACCTAACTAGTCCTGCATCATACTTTTCCAAACTCACAAACTTACTTTTATCACCGGTCATTTGGTGTGAACATCCACTATCGATAATTCATTCATCCTTATCTTTCTCAACCTGGCAAATAGACAACACACTTTCTTCCACTGGTTTTTCTTCCTTCACATAGCTAGCAGGATTAGTAGACATAGGTTCTTCCTTAATAGCAAAAAACAAGCATTCATTTATACTAGTATCATCAGACTCATCATCATCAAGGTCTTTAACATAATAGCATTTCTTCATGATCCTAGGTCTACTTTCAAATTTCTTCCTATTCCTCTCAATTCTCTCCAAACACCTAGAGGCATAGTAACCAATCTTACCACATGTAAAGCACTTGAATGGTAATTTGCCTTTGAACTTACCAGTACCTCTTTGTATTCTATCCACAAAGTTGGCTTCAATCTCATCAAGATCATCATTAGGTTCCACAGCATACTTCTCAGCTCTTGAAGTCTTCTCTGAAGTGATGGCTTTGAAAGTAGTCTCAGTCTTCGGTAGGGCATCACCGAACTCCCTCATCTCAAAAGCAGTAAGCTTTCCAAGCAACTGATCCTTTGTAACCTTATTCACACTCATAAATTCTTCAATCGTAAACACCTTGTGACTATAGAATTTAGACAATGGCCTAAGAATCTTCAACACAACCTCATCTTCCTCAATAGTTCCTCCAAGACCTTTGATTCCAGTGACAATTTCATCAACTTTTTGCATGTATATTGTTATGTTCTCATGATCATTGTTCTTCAAAGCTTCATACCTCACCTTCAGGTTCTATAATTTGGCACTCTTTACAGAATCATCTCCTTCATATAAAATTTTCAACTTGTCCCAAATCTCATGAGTAGTTTCTAGATCCAGAACTTTCACTAACTTAGTATTGGATAAAGCATTCAATAGAGGATCTCTATCTTTTCCATTTAACTCATACTATTTGACTTCATCATTAGATGACGAACCATTTTTAGGAATATTATAATTTGTATCTATCATCTTCCAAACACTATAACCAAGAGAGATGAGATGACTTTTCATCTGTACCTTCCAGAGCACATAATCTATTCCATCAAATTGTAGTCTCCTTGTGTGACATTCTCGATCTACATTAAGTTGCTAGGCTTTCTTCCAAGGAACCCTCGCTCTGATACCAATTGTTGAAAAGCATAAGACGAATGAGAGGGGGGGTGAATTAGTTGTAACCAAAAACTTTGCTTCTCATAAACATCAACACATCAACCACTTATTCACTATTATTATGATTTAACCATGAAAGCATGAAAATAGAAATTTAAACACATCCACACGTGAGACACATGAGACACCAGATTTTTACATGGAAAACCCTAAATAGGGAAAAACCATGGTGAGTATTATCTCACAATATAATGTGTAATAACAATACTAAAAATCAAAGGCTCACTACCCAGGGCTCACTGCCCAAGATGCTCACTACAAGAGAAAGAGGCTCACTGCCAAGATGGGCTCACTGCCAGAGTTGGTGAACTGAGATAGTAGCATATACATTATGCCTGAGTTTAGTTTCATTTTAGCATAATATATATCCTCTACTCTACTTTTATACTTCACACCTTATCTTCTCATCTTTGACAACTTCCACATCACTCATTCATGAATTCATTACATGCATTTATACATATCATCAACCTTGGAATGTACAGCAAGGTCAGCATCACAATCATCAATCATTGGAACAACCTCCAAGGTCGGTATACAAACATACATTAAAATAGGTCTAGACCTAAATAGACTTACGAAGGAAAAGAATGAAATATGAACACATTACGGCTTAGATCGGACCCAAATATATTATCACACGCTTCCACAATCCTTGAATCTCTTCCGCAACAAGTGTGACAAACTAGGTCAGCCAGAACTAATGCACATATCAAGAACACTTAGAATCATGCTTGCAAGATCTTCATTATAGCTTGTGGATCAAGCACCTACCTTAGACACATTCTAAAGACATCTATGACTAATATATAATCATTTGGGAGGTGACAAATCCATCCACAATAGGTCTCATTTGAAGTCAACATGTATCACTTGAAGAAGCATCACAGGTTGCTTCTTACAGGTACTGTCAAACTCTGCTAATCCACTAACTTGTCTTCCAGAACACCAAAAGACAAATCCTTTGGAATGAAGATAACTAAGGACCTTATAAGCTTAAGTCCAGAACTACCAAGCCAAACTCTAATCTATAGAGAAATGCGAAGCAAAATACTTTCTTCCTGTCACTCTGCACATATTGCCATAAACAGTCTTCAAACTAGTAATTAGAACTCACTCAGATCTTTACATCGGAGGCTCAAATTTGAAACATAGCAACTACAAACATCCCTTAACATAACTTCCAAACCACAAACAAAGATATTTAATTTAGAGAATATGTGGAGCAAAACACTGACAGTTATCTTGCAAGCTAAAATACTCTACAACACACTATTTCTACTAGGAGAGCAAATTTTCTCAAAAGCACTTGGAAACTCAATATCAAGAACACTTTCTCCTTATCTTCAAAACATATACAAGACAATATAAAGCAACTAACTCAACACAAGTAAGCATCAACACAACAACACAGTTGACACCAATGACAACACAGATATGATGACATCAATGACAACACCGGTTAGCACATACTTGCAACACATATCACTTCTTGTAGCTGCACCACAACAACCTGACCCGGATTTGAATGTGGTCAAAGAGCTATAACACAATGTGCCCACCGAGAACATAATTAATGTGAAGAGATAGATGGCATAAGAGGCTAGGAGTGAAACATTGGAGAGGGACCAGCTAAATCTTTCCCATTGAGTGGGATAATTGACCTTACAGAAGATGATGTGGTGATAGATATAACCAATCATCCCATTGAGACCTTATTGTAGCATACAGAGTCCACAGTAGGAGGGACTACCACAAAGACAAATGATGAGAATGTTGGTAGGGCAGAGTCCCTTGAAGTTGAGGTACAAATGGGACCTCTGAATGTTTTGATTGAGAATGTAACTCGCCCAAAAGTAATAGACTTAACATATCAGCTTGGGAGCATAGAGGAAGAAGAAGAGGGTGTCAAGGGTGATAAAGCACAGGAGGAAAACATCCAAATCGATGTTGATAATATATAGGGTACAGTTCATGATGAAGAAGTACAATAGAACATCCAGGTAAGTAGACCTAAACAATTGATAGATTGAGACAAAAAGAGGAGTGGACAAAGGTTCTCAAGAAGATCAAATGCAAGAACCTCCTCAAGGTAATCAGCCACCAGCTGATCAACAAAACATCCAATAGGCACTGGTGCATAAGGAACAAATTGAAGATGTACCTAAGGATGGGATAGTACAAGACAAACTAGGGCATGCAGTTCATGTAGATCAATTACCCCCTAACCTAGGATAATAGAATATAGAGATGGAGAAGGAGAAACTAGATACTCAAATGGAGCAATAGGACCAAGTGACATTCATGCCTTCTACATTATCATGGATATCAGCAAAAGTGGGCCATCCTCAGGAAGAACTGGCACCATTTGAATTTAAGTCCTTATTCACCTTGGATCCATCAAAGCCAAAGAGAAAGGCTAGGGCAGTCTCTACTATAAAGAGAGATTGTGACTAGGAAAAGAACAGACTAGGTAGCTTTCCCTATGGTAGAGAAGGCCAAAGGAGAAATCAGGCCAGAGGAGTTCCAGGTGACTCAAATTGACTTGGGTCATACTACCACAGAGCAGGAAGTTTAAGAGCATATTGAGAGTACTGGAGTTGTAGTAGCCAGAACAAAGAAGCTAAAAGCAAGCAAGAAAGAATTAAAGGAGTAGAATGCTCAACTACAACAGTTTATTTAGGGATTAGTGAAGCCTGATAACTTGGCCTCCACCATACAAGCTACAAAAAAGCCCATTGCCTTAACATTAATCAGTGAAGAAGAAATAATAGGTTTGGATGCTCAAAAGCATCAAGCCTATGCCATGAGCAATTGGTTCATGAAATTCATGACTTCAAGGGAGAACTTAATAAGGACATATAGGTCCAATTGGGACACATTGTCCAATTTGCAAAAGGATGTTGATGTTGTTATATGGAGCCTAATCAGACTCAAAGGTTAAATTTACCCCAATTTTATCGACGCAGTTTCTCCCCAAATTATTTAATGGGGTCAAGGGGCAGTGCCCCTTGTGGGGGTTTGGGGGAAACACCCCCAAGATGGGGTAAAGGGGCAGTGTGGAGTTAATTTTCTATTGGCTGACATAAAAAAAAACCCTATTTTTGTAACCGACATAAGGCTTGATAAAAGTGGCTAAGGGTTAGGGTTTCCATTGATGTATTGTAGCATTTTATAGTGGTATTGAGTTGCAAGGATTGTTGGTTGTAATCAGTTTGATTTACTAGATAATAATATTGGACTCTCTATTGGTGAATGTAGCCCGAGTGAGTTGCAAGGATTGCTGGTTGTAATTAGTTTGATTTACTAGATAATAATATTGGACTCTCTATTGGTGGATGTAGCCCGAGTTTGGGTGAACCATGTTAAAACTTGTCTCTCACTGTTATTATTTCTATGTATTTTCATTCCTTTGTTTAATCTTTATTTGCATTTAATTGATATCTTCTGCATGCAATCACTAACAAGTGGTACTAGAGTGGGTTGTGTTTGATTATCATCTATAGGAAGGTCTCATGGTTATGTGGGAGTCTCATGGTTAAGTGGGAGCAATGGAAGACAAGGGTAAATTGAAGGTAGATAAATTCAATGGGCAGAACTATCAATTATGGAAGATGCAGATGGAGGATTATCTCTATCAGAAGGATTTATGGAGGTTGTTGGAAGGAATAGCCAAGAAAATGGTAACAATGACTGATGAGGATTGGGACCTTCTGGACAGAAAGACACTAGGAACCATTCAGTTGTGCCTCGCGCCATCTGTGGCATTCAATATAATAGAAGTGAAGACAACAAATGAAATGATGAAAGCTTTGGCTAAATTGTATGAAAAACCCTCAGCCTCAAATAAGGTATTTCTCATAAAGCATTTGTTTAATCTGAAAATGATTGAAGGTGGATCTGTGATAGATCATTTAAATGAGTTTAATATGATTACCAGTCAATTAACTTCTGTAAAAGTCAAATTTGATGAAGAGGTGAGGGCTCTCTTGGTTTTATGTTCTTTGCCAGAAAGCTGGAATAGCTTGGTAATGATTGTAACTCTATCTCTAGTTCAAATACTTTGAAATTTGATGATGTTGTTGGTGTTATGCTTAGCAAGGAAATGCGACAAAAAAGCTCAGCAGGATCCACATCAGGTAGTGTTTTTAATGCAAAAAGCAGGGGCAAATCAAAGGAGAGAGGAAAAGGTGTTGGAGGTCATGGGAAGTCACAAGGAAAATCAAATGACAAGAGGTCCCAATCCAAAGGACAAAAGGATTGCTGGTTCTATGGGAAACCAGGTCATCTGAAGAAAGATTGTTGATCTCGAAAGAATATAGAAGGAGACAAACAAGAAGGCAATAAGGAGGCAAATGTGGTAAATAATAAATCTGAAGATGATGCTTTGATTCTTTCCCTAGATAATGTTGATGATTCATGGGTTTTAGATTCAGGGAACTCATTTGATGCTACACCCCATAGAAGTTATTTTCTTGACTATGTCCAAGGGGATTTTGGGCTGGTTTATTTGGGAGATAATGAACCTTGTCATATTGTTGGAAAGGGAAGAATCAAGACTAAGTTACAAAATGGGAATCATTGGCTACTACAAGAGGTGAGGCATGTTCCAAGGCTAAGTAGGAATTTAATTTCAGCAGGGCAACTAGCTAATGAAGGTTGCATAGTTACTTTCAGTGATAAAAATTGGAAGCTTTCAAGAGGTACCTTAATAGTAGCAAAAGGTATGAAAGTAGGCACCTTATATCTTTGTACAGGTCATATTGTTCCTTCTACTTTAGCTGTTGCAGAGAAAAAATAAACAGGTTCAAGAACAGTTGCTACAGTTTCGCAGGAAGAGACTGAAATAGTTGCTGCAAGTTCTGAGACAACACTGTGGCATAACAGACTTGGGCAAATGAGTGAAAAAGGTATGAAGGTACTTCATTCTAAGAAAGTTATACCAGGTCTAAAATGTATTAATATAGATTTCTGTGAAAGTTGTATGTATGGCAAACAAAAGAGAGTTAGTTTTCCCAAGGATGGGAAGCAAAAGAAAGATGAAAAGTTGGATCTTGTGCATACAGATGTATGGGGACCAGCTCAAGTATCTTCTCTTGGTGGCTCTTGATATTATGTTACATTCATAAATGATGCAACTAGGAAGGTTTAGATTTATTTCCTTAGGCAGAAATCTGATGTATTTGAAACATTTAATAAATGAAGAAGTTTGGTTGAGAATGAGATAGGTAAAAGATTAAAATGTCTCAGATCTGATAATGGTGGTGAGTATTGCAGCAAAGAATTTGAGGATTATTGTTCCTTTAATGGAATTCGTAGGCAGAAAATAATTCTAGGGACTCCACAAGAAAATGGAGTGGCTGAGCGCATGAATAGGATAATAATGGAGTGTGCAAGGAGCATGAGATTGCATGTTGGGCTACCTTTAAACATGTGGGCAAAGGCTATCAATGCCACTGTATATTTAATTAATAGAGGTCCTTCAGTTCCTTTGGGTTGTGGCATTCCAAAGGAAACATGGACAGGTAAGAAGGTGAGTTATTCTTTTCTCAAAACCTTCAGATGTAAAGCATTTACACATGTAGATTCTAAAAATAGAACCAAGCTGGATGCAAAATCAAAAAAATGTACCTTCATTGGATATGACATTGATGAATTTGGTTATAGGCTTTGGGAATTTGAAAATCAGAAAATTGTGAGAAGCAGGGATGTTGTATTCAATGAGATGTTGTACAAAGATCAGTTGCAGTAGCATGAGAAGAAAGAAATGGATTATGTGGTGCTAGATGATACTCTAGATAGTGATGTTCCAGTGGTTCCTCATGCTCTGCAACAGCAACAAGAATAACACAAACTCCAATGAATGTTAGACGGTCAACAAGGCTAAGTAGACCTCCTAAAAGGTTTTCTCCCTCTTTGTGTTCTATTTTGTTAACAAATGCTGGTGAACTAGAAGGGTATGATGAAGCTATGTAGGTGGATACAAAGGTTTAGTGGGAGCTTGCAATGAAAGAAGAAATGGACTCCTTGCTAAACAATTAGACTTGGGAATTATGTAAGTTGCCAGTAGGTAAAAAGGCTTTACCAAACAAATGGATTTATAGGCTGAAAGAGAAAGATGTAGGTAAGAAAATATTTAAAGCCATGTTAGTTGTAAAAGGATTTGCACAAAAAAAGGTATTGATTTTGATGAGATTTTTTCTCCAGTTGTTAAGATGACTTCTACTCATACTGTTTTAAGTATTGTGGCTATTGAAGATTTGCATTTGGAACAACTAGATGTGAAAACTACCTTTCTCCATGGTGATTTGCAGGAGGAGATATCTATGGAACAAGCACAAGGATTTGAGGTCAAAGGTAAGGAAAAATTGGTGTGCAAATTGAAGAAGAGTTTATATGGCTTGAAACAAGCATCTCAGCAACATTTGGTATCTAAAATTTGATAGTTTTATGGCTGATCAAGGCTACAACCGGTGTAATTATGACCATTGTGTTTATTTTAAGATGTTGGATAATAACAGCTACATTATTTTATGTTTATATGTTGATGCGGTATTGAGTTGCAAGGATTGTTGGTTATAATCGGTTTGATTTACTCGATAATGATATTAGACTCTCTATTGGTAGATGTAGCCTAAGTTTGGGTGAACCACGTTAAAACTTGTCTCTCACTATTATTATTTCTATGTATTTTCATTCCTCTATTTAATCTTTATTTCCATTTAATTGATATCTTCTGAATGCAATCCCTAACAGTTGATTTGTTAAAGGAATTTATACAAAGAATAAAACAATGTGATTACACATTGGGTAGAATCCAAGAGGCTAAAGGGATGACAGATCAAGAACTCTTAGCCAACAAGATTGTGACAAACATGACTCTACCTCTTCTAGGTACTTGGGTCACTAAATTACAATTTGAGAATGATTCATTTAAGACAAGTATGTCCAAAGTCAAGGATATCCATACCAAAGTGCATGATCCATTGTCAGATGAAATGAAAGTGTTGGAGGAATTGCTAGAAGATGCTGTAGAAGGAGAAACCCTACCAGATATGGATGAAGCCATCTAGATATGCAAGGATAGATTTAAAGATGTGGTAGAAGACTCGGTGAATTGATTTATAAAGGATGTCATGGATGAAATGGTTGAGCTAAATGTTAAAGTAAAAGCATATGACAAAGAAGTAGAGAACATAGTCACCAAGATGAAGTCTTTGGATGAACCAATGAAGGCATTAAATTATGCCAAGGCAAGGGCTCAGGCAATCAGTAAGCATCAAATAGAGACATTTGTACTAGCATATGACTATTACAAGAAATTGGACACAAGGATGATTGTCCATGAAGGGTCTGATATATCTGAGTAGAGGGTGTGCAAAGACATCACAAAGGTATTCTTTATCTTTTGTGCCACATGCTTATAGGTTGACTAGGTCAAGGATTCAAAAATATTCTAGTCTATCAATTGTGACCCACCAGATGATTGCCAACTAGAAATCATGTGCCACTATTCTTTGGGACCGTTAGATCATTTTGAACCTGATCCTAACCATTGGATCTTTTGTAACTAAATCCTATCCTTGGTCTATAAAAGGAGATGGATTGTTCTTTTGTAATTATTAGGAGCTTAATCGAGAGAGAATTGTTGAGTTACATGGTTCTTTCTTGAGACTAATTGTATATATGCACACATTTTGAATGTTGAATGAAATAGAGATTAGATTATAGTTACATCATAAATCTTGAGTAATCTTTGTGGATGATATCTAGACATTTCACTATGATTTGTTGCATCCCTTGGAGTGCATTTCAATTTGTGAATGTTGTTGTTATCTTGATCCCATTGAAGATTAGCATCAACTATGCATAGTTGTGGAATAACCTGGCAAAGCATGGTTTGATTTTATCTCTTTTCATGAAATGTTGAATTGTGCATATGGATCAATGATGCAGGAACTTCCAGAGATCATAACTTTTGACTCGAATGTGGGTTTTCTATGAGATTTTACAGGTGGATGCGTTATGAGGTGGAAAGTGGTTTCGCAACCACTTTAGTGGGTTGGACCCCATCTTGGCATTTTTCCAGGGGTTGAAACTTTCATCTTGGCCCTCAAAATAGCAATTTAGTGTTTTTTTTCTAGATTTTTAAAAAGTTGCTTTTGTAATAAATTGAAATTCATGTTTTGAATTTAGAATATTAGTTGGCATTTCATCCTACCTTATTTTTAGGAAACTTTTGGGAAAAAATAGGATTTTCAAGATATGATTGTAAAATTACCTAAAATGGCAAAATCTGACAATTGTCGAAATCTGCCAAAAAAGGTAATTTTTTTGTTTTTTTTGGATATAAGAGAGTTTTCTATCATTGTAGTAGCAAAGTTGATGAATAGAAGTTTTTTTATGTTCCAGTCTTCAAATCTTTGGCTCTCACATGATTAATGGCAAAATTGTATTGAGTGTATGTTGTGTGCTGCATCAATCAATGGTCGAAACTCACTCATTTCAGATAAAGTTAGAATTCATATTCATTTCTTTTAAATTTCATTGATCATCATCATCAGCTGCAAATATTGATACATGATAGGCAGAAACATAGTAAATATGCAGATATCCATAGATACATGAACATCTTATGCATATTTGACCAAATTGCATGTAAGATTGGAAATATCATGCTAATACTTGGAAATAATGATAAAAATCATGGAAATATCAGCTAGTAGGAACACTATTTAGAAGAATTTAAGGTACAAAAGCATAATTAAGTAAAGATTAGTTCAAATTCAAGAAAATTGGAGATAGTTTTAGAAGAACTAATCAAAGTTACATAGATCATCATAAGCAATCTTAATCAAAGTAAAGATCAGAAGAATTGATCAAACTTAAAACAAATTCACATGAATATGTGCATATCCTTATTGTAAATTGTAGGATTTAACATCATTTGTTGAGATTCATGTAGAACAAGTAAAATAGAGTAAATATTTACATATCCGGATACAAATTACATTAAAAATCATGCGTAAGGCCCCTGAATGATTAAACAACAAATTCACATCAAACTGCTGAGAGATCATCAAAAGATCATGATGTAGTCAATGGAGACTTGGAATCTTTAATTCATCCTAAATTAATTGTATTATTCAAGAGGATAAAGGTTTTTTATATGATTGTTTATCTCTATTAATATGATTAACACTTGTATCAATAGATTCATAAGGATTTGTCATCTTGATATATTTTTCTACACTCCTATGAAGAAATACTTTGAATTTCTTAGTATTCCAAGTCTTGAGTGTTTCTGCAAAGATTCCATCTACCTTTGACAATTTGAAGAGTTTGATCATAAATATCACGTCCCTGTGGACATTAATCCTGATATTTATAGATAGTTGTTTGTATTTCCAATATCTAAGTCAAAGATTTGCATTCTCTGCAAATACTCTACAAATACCTCATCATTTGAGATAACTATTCATAAATATCCACTTTTGTGAAGAAATTAACCACATCTTTGCAAAGATCCTCTTAAATATCTAGGTCTTGCCCTAAACCTTTCAACACTGGCTCGTAGACCTAACACCAGGTCAAGATCCTCTAGACCTTTAGAAGAATTGCCTATATTTAGACCTAGACCATGCTCTGCTAGTCAGCCTAGGCCTGCTATCCTTAGCCCACCAGTATCTCTAGTAATACCTCCAATACAAGCTCCAATGTCATTCTTTGTTGTTGCATCACCGCTCCACTTCAATGCATACAATTATCTACCTAAATCCAGACAAAATCTGTCCTAAGTATCATCCCTATCAAGATGCAAATGATCATATTTGGACCTATAAGGAGGCCTATTTCAAGGCCAGAGTACAACAAGAAGATGTCGTGGGGTGTTGCCACAATAATGGGTTACACTTTCTGGGACATCTTGATTTTTGCTGAAATCACATATTTTTAGAAAATATAATGATTTAAGCCTTGAAAGGTTCCATTTAAAAGATTTTAACTAAAGAGGGTTTGATCAACCCTCCTTAGATTCAAACCCCCTTGGATAGAACCCCGCTAGTTTTAAACCATACCTATAATGGAGTCTCCTCTACAACTATCAAAATGCTGATAAAAAACCATTTTTGATTTACCTTTTGGGGGATCAAATGAATTCATTTAAGGGTAAAAGCACAATAGTGGGTCACACTTTTGGCTAAATAAATAATTCCGAGCAGAACATTTACGCACGATTTGTTTATGCCTAGTTTCGTTACGCCCAAAACTATGTTGCGCCTATGTGGTACCTACGTGGTTGTACATTTCCTGGTGGAGCCTTATCGGGCGGTATGTTTATGGCTAGTTAGGTTTCGGGCATAACCAACGTAAATAAAAATAAAAAAGGCAAAATTATCATTTTCGCCTAGATTGATATAGTTTTCAAGTGTTCCGCCTAGAGCCCATGACGGACAGCAACCCCACAATGGATAGCAAGCCAGTAATAGCCAGCCAGCGACTGCACTGCACTACCACCTCCAGGTACCATGACTCGTCAGCTTATTCCTTGAACCAGGGCTTAAATTTGACAATTGCATAGTTGTATTTAGGCATTTTTTCTGTTAAATACAATCAAAATTTTAAACAGACTGTATCATATGAAAGTCTGAGAGATTTTGGACAAACTGTCAAAATTTATATAAGATTATGATGATTTATATATTTGATTTTTATATGATTTACTTATACTAAAGCATGTCTTAGTATAATTTGAAGGGCACCATTGAATAGATAACTGTCATAAAAATAGCCTAAATATAGCTATACGGCTGTCAAATTTAAGCCATGTGAGTCATGGCTTAAATTTGACAGTTATATAGCTGTATTTAGGCATTTTTGCTATAAAATACAATCAAAATTTTAAACAGACTATATCATATGAAAGGAGAGATTTTGGACAAACTTTCAAAACTTATATAGGATTATGATGATTTATATATTTGGTTTTTATATGATTTACTTATACTAAAGCATGTCATAGTATTTGAAGGGCACCATTGAATAGATAACTGTCATAAAAAAATAGCTTGATAGGCAAAGTCAACTGTCAAATTTAAGCCCTGGTCTCCATGTTTTCATTGTTTCAGCAATATGCTTCTCTATTTACAAGGTTTAGGCTTCTTGATCTTTTTAGTTAATGCAACATTTCCTTGGCTTTGACATATCATTATAGCCCACACAAGACTATTTGGAACTCAGGTCAACAGTGACATCTACTTATCCCTTGATTATAATTCATAATCTTCTCATGTACCCTTCATTAATACTTTGAAATGTCTCATCTTACATTACATAAATATATTATGAGACTTAGTGATGAACTATTGCATGATGACTATGATGGATCTACCAATGCCACTTACATGTTAAGTCATTGACTTGCTAATTATGAAAATTTAGGTGATATATTATTGATTCTAGTGAGTTTAGATTATACTTGAGTGGTAGAGCTTTACAAGGGTTTGATTCATCTTGCTTGCTTTGTACACCTCCTTCATGAACATGGCCCATGCTTTATTAAACATATATCTCTAGCCTTAATTCACATGAGGATAGTATACATACTTAGAAATGACTTCTAATGATCATCCCTAATCATGCTTCTATCCATATGGTCCATGTCTCTCCTATACGCTACTTTCATGTAGCCCTCAATTCACATGATCATAATATAGTGGGGCATACACATCAAAGGTTAGGAAGAGGACAAGATGTTAACTTCCCAAGACCAATTTTTCCATCTATTACACATGAAAATTGATATAAAATTTATAAATTAGTTAAATGGATATTAAATTTATAAATTAATATACTTATAAAAATTAATTAAATTTATAAAATTATTAATTAAATTGATATAAAATAATTAAATTGATATTAAATAATTAAATCTAAATATTAAATTTGCCGATAAGGGTGTGGTTCGGTGGTTAAGTCACTCGGTTGTAGTGGCGGCCACTAGAGTTCAAACCCCCACTGGGCCAACGAGCTCGCAGGCATTATGCCTTTGCTGGGCCAACGAGCTCGTGGGTTTGAAGTGTTCTTGCTAGGGGATGAGGTCCGTCATGTTGAGGCCTCACCAGTTCATTGCTCCAGGCAAAAGCATTCGCATGGAGCCGGAGGGCGTGTTGCACCAATGTTGCCGGTCACGTTAAAAAGTTTACCAAGCGCATTTTTAAAAAAAAAATCTAAATATTAAATTTGATATAAAGGTTATAAATTAATTAAATCTAAGAAACTATTTAGTTAACTTTAATCTAATCTAATATTGGATCAATGGAATTCATAAATTTTTTAAGTATTTAAAATATAGTTATGAAAAATAAATATACAAGATCCATGAACATATCAAATAGATCAAATATGTACCATATATGAATGTATATATATATATATATATATATATATATATATATATATATATATATATATATATATATATATATATATATATATATATATATTGATCCTTAAAATTATGCAATGTTCATGTGTATCAAATATAAAAACGGCATACAATATATAGATTCTCATCTCCTAAATCTACAATGATAAGGTCTACATGTCCTAGAAGAGCAAGCTTTAGAGTGTAAACTGCTATCCCTTGAGTGTTGGTGTGAACCATCCTACATGCACTTGTTTGTACATGTAAACACATATGTATGTATGTAAATAACATGTAAAATTGATTTTAAATATTTATTACAAAAAAATTAAAAAATTAGTAAAAACTTTTAAAATATCTAGACATTGAATTATATACAAAAGGTCTTAATTTATACCTCTTTGCTTACAAGAGGATCATCATGGTATTCCAGATCTTTGTAACATGGATCATATCTATCAAAATTAGTATCAACAATGTATCATCTACTAAGTGTTACATGGAATCACCAAAAAGTGTATATATATCGGTGTCCCCAATGAATCAACCAAACTCAAATGCGTAGAAGGCATTGCCTCCAACATCATATCTACATAGATTAATATATGCTTAGAATGGCTAACTACATCAAGTATGCCATGATCAATAGATGTATAACCACCATGAGTAGCTGAGGCAACCGAAATAATTAACTTTGTCATTTTCCTAACAACATTATATGTGTGATAGGTGTTGGGACCTAAAATTTTATACCAAATTTTGCAAGAAATTTTGGATTCCCATATGAAAAAATCAATTTCAACACTCATACACCTGAAAATATGTCCAAGAAGCCTACTTTGGAGAGTTGTGTTTTGAAGCCTGTTTATTTTCTTGCAAAATCACTTTGCTAGCATGCTTACCCATCATACATGAATGCACATGTCTGATTTCACCTTCCTAGAACAAGATTTGACTAAGTTTCAAGGAATCAAGTTGAGGGGTTCTGGTAAAGTTTGTTGTCTGCATAGTGTAAAATCAGTCCAAGAAGCTAACTTTGGAGGACAATATATAACAACTGGATGATGTTCATAATGAACCAATTGGTGTTCCTAATTCACCTTATCAAAATCTACTTCTATGTCTGGTTTGAAGGCTCCAGCACATCGTTTGCTATTCAAAATGAAAAGCAAATGCATTTAGCCCCGATTTCAAAGTTTCACCTCTAGAGAGCTCAACTTTGGCCATATATATTTTGTGATCAGAGATGATTGGTGAAAAAATATCTTACACACGCACTCATCAAGCCTAAATGAAATAAACTCTCCAGTTACAACTTCCCAGGAAGAGATTTAATGGTTTTTCAAAATTGTAAGTTGGTGAGCTCGAATC
This sequence comes from Cunninghamia lanceolata, assembly GCA_027924645.1. NCBI lineage: Eukaryota > Viridiplantae > Streptophyta > Pinopsida > Cupressales > Cupressaceae > Cunninghamia > Cunninghamia lanceolata. The sequence goes on along the minus strand of BSBN01000135.1, from coordinate 7,976,197 downwards.
AGGGTTTGACAGGGGCAGTTTTCAAGAAGGTTAATTTGGAGGCTAATATTTAGAAATCGGGTCATGTTCATGACAAACCAATTGGTGTCTCAAATTCTTCCCATATTAATGTGCCTTCATGCCAGTTGTCAAGATCCTAGCACTTCGTTTGATATTTTTTCAAAATCAAATCCAAATGGGTTTTACATAGTTTTTTTACAGCATTCCCAGGCAGCTTCAGAAAGGTCAACTTTGGCACTTGATATTTTGCGAAGGAAGAAGAATGATGAAAAATCCTTTTGCACACATGTTCATTTAAGTTAAATGACCTAATCTTCAGGATGGTAGCTCCTTAAAATCAGCTTTGATAATTTTTCAACAGGCAAGTTGGCAAGTTTCAGTTGAGTTTAACAGGCATAAAAAACATGTTGAGTAAGCTACTTTGATTGCGAGAAGATTTTAATCCTAATAACTTCATGCTGAACTATTTTTTGCATTGAATTCTTAAAAGATGAGGGTTATGGAAGGTAGATAATTCTAGAGGAGCACGAGGATCTGTTTGACGCTGTCATGTTGTGATTTCAAAAACCCACAATCTCCCGACCACAAGCATCTCTGCGCCAGTGTGGAAGGCATGGCTCGAGTCTTAAAAGATCATAATTTTCCCCCTTCTACAGCATATTTTGTAGTCAGAAAGGCCACTCTTGACCGTCGAATCAAGGAGGCTTTATCATCATCTGAAGGTGACGAGGATCCCGTCATTGCAGTGCTCTATATTTTTTAGCCATGATCTCGCCCAGGGCTTCATCAGCTATAGTAAAATTGAAATGGAGATCTTCGATGGACACTCTTATTAATCTTCTTAAAAATAGTTTTTATCCATGGGCACGACCAAGGTTAGAAGGAAGTGTATTGCGAGCTTACTTTCTATAGCGAACACTTTGAATTGGTCTGTGATTGCTCTTGCACAAGGGATTCTTTTGAATTTTTCCACTAATCATCGCTCCAATGAGAAAGGGAATACACATTTGTGTCTAGAGGATGTTTTGAGAAGTTATCCAGGTTTGCTTGTGCTAGGATTGACAAGTTAAGGAGCCTGGAACAAAACCCAGATGAAACCCTAAATATCGGCAAGACAATAGCTATCGAAGTGAACAATTTCCTAATCTCCGACAGCCCCGATAAAGGAATAAACTATGCATGAATAATATCGGCAAGAGATGGCACATCAATAGCAAACATTTTGAAGAACCCGATAGAGTTATGTCATACCAATGGAGACTCTATTGGAAGGAAAAATTGGCATTGGCTAAATAAAATTTCACCATGATCATATTAATGTGGAAATATGAAATGCATTTTACCAAGGATATTAGAAAGTAGTCAAAACATACAAAGGTAAATACAAGATGAAATATTTTTACTAACAGAAGGGGGAAAATCTTAATTTCACATGAATGATGGAGAGGTTTAATTAATTTATGGAACATGAAAAATCAAATGAAAACTCATTATTGGAGGAAAGGTGCTATTTCAACAATACAACTTCATAATTTTACTCCCATGAGTAAAATATTTCTATTCCAAAGATTAAGGGAGCATTGCCATGATGGTTGGCTATTGTGAATATTTTACAGGGAAATTGTATATATTACAATCACAAGAGTCAAAGTTACCCCAAGAGATTAATATTGGCAAAATTATTTACTGAATGGAGGGAGATAATTAAATTTTAAAAAGACAGGGGGACCAATGTTAGAAACAGTTGATAAAATTGAACAAACCCTAATAAGAGGTATCACTTCAATGACTACAAAATATTTTCCAATAAGTCAAGCAAAATGGTCATAGGAATACTTCACGAGTGAAATTATTGGAAGATACTTTATTAGTGCAAAGAAAAAATTAAATTTTTGTGGAAGATAAACAAAAGGTTAATATTTTATTAACCAAACTAATATCTCTTGGCAAACAAAAAGATGCACAGGATGAGTATGAAGGGTTGTAACCCTAGAGTCCAAAGGATATTTATCAGAGAAGAAGAATCAAGCAAAAAGATCATCATCAGTATATTAGAAAAACATCATGATCAGAGGTAGGAGTTAGATAACTAGATGGATTGATCAATTGCCGAGATAAAACATTATACTGTATATTATAAAATCTTTTGAAATTGTATAATGGAGAAGAATGCATAAATTGGTGATTTAATATTGGTGTCTATTGTTTGTTGAGTTGAACAATTATTGGCTATCTCCACATTGTTATTTCTCTGTTATTTGAACCTGAGTTTCTAAGTTGATATTTCAGTTTCATCGAGACACACTTCTTGTTTTTGTGTAATCAAATTAATTGGTTTCCATTAAAGAATTAAAATCCTTTTGATTGATTACAATAACTTGGAAGTAACATTTGGATTAGTAAGAAGAGCCATATAATTAACAAGATTGCCATACTGTCTCCAACTCGATATTGTCTTGTTATTCAAATTGAGGATCTACTCCATTTGTCAATACACACTTGCTATCATTGTGTGATTCTATTGATTGGTTTCTTCAAGCAAGGATTAAAATCCTTTCAATAAGTCACAGTAACATGGTAGGATCGAGTGGATCAATAAGTAGAGTCTGTCAGTCATATTCTTGCATGTTTATACAAGGTATAAACAAACACAAGTGCCAAACAATTAGAATTGTAACCAGTAAGTAAATCATATCATATGCACCTTAACTCCATTAGCCCAACTGAAATAGGCACTGGTCATACCAATTCCACTCTAGGATTCCATAAAATCTTATTCAAACAATTACATCTCAGATCTTAGTATTACGAGTAGAATTAGTTTGCAAGCTTTCATCTATTCCACACTTTATGCCATTGTGGGTAGATCCCTAAATTCATTTGAGTCATACATTTCTTTTATCTACTTCAACTTTCAAGGTTCACCCGCCTAGGTTTAGCAGAGCCTGAAGTGTAGGGAGTCATCAACCATTTAGGTTAAATCTATTAGTTGGTTCAAAAATGTTGCAAGTCTGATCATAGAGCTTGGCATCCTCTTAGGGCTTGAAACCTACATTTTTTAGACCTAACAAAATGGTGACTCTGCTGGGGAGTAATCCAAAATCTGGTTAAAGATCATCTCATTATAGAGTCAGTAAATTTTTGAATTCTGACATGAATTGGTAACTCGGCTGGTAAGAAAGACCCAGAAAAGAAAAAATCATTCGTCTTTTGATAAGAGGTGGCGACTCTAAAAAGGAATTCAATGAAGAATATAAATATAACTTGTAAACAACACCATCTATAGTCAAAATGAATATGTCAGAAGAAGAGGAACTGTTGGAGTTATTAAGGAAAAAAAAGGCTAATTCAAGAAATACAACGATTAAAAGCCAAACAAGCTTCAAGTTCATTACAACATATACCAACATCTAACGAGAATGGGTATAATGATCCTTTGAACTCACAAGTGTTCCATGATTCAAGCAATGGATATAGTGCATACCATGCACAACAAAACAATTATTTACCACAAGCCTCATACCAAATAAATGCTTATCCTGTATTCCCTGGACAAAGATCAATCATCTACCAAAATTCATATGGCTCTCCAAACTTTGTCTCAGCCATCGATAAACCATTTAACTGCAATAGTATCCAAGGCTACCTAAATCCTTATCCCCGCGAGCTGATAGAAATACTAAGGCATATCCCTAAATTTCATGGAGAATGGTGTGAATTAGCTCATAAGCATGTACAATGATTCTGGTATTTCATTTTGGACTTTCAGATTTTTTCAGAAGATATCATTATGAGGTGTTTTTCAAGATCTTTGAGGGATGACGCAAGGGAATGGTTTATAGACTTACCTATGCAAAGTATCTCTTCATGGGAAGATCTCAAAAGACTATTCCTTAGCCACTACAATGACTATTATGAAGATGAATATGGAGAATCTGATCAAGCAATGCAGCCAGTAAATGAGACATATGCAAGTGAAAATTTTCATAATGATATTTCAGATTTAAATGATGATGAAGTTCTAAAATACCAAACCTTCACCCAGGATCATGATTACAATCATCAAAATTTTGTACAAGACTTGGAGCCTCAGCATATACCTAAAAATGAGAGTAGTTTTCAAAATATGGATGTTCCTTTTTTCTCAGCCCACCCACTGCAATACCTGAATCAACAGTTTGAGGAGGAAGAGGATGATTGTTCTCAACAAATAGGGCAAACTCACGATGAGGAGGAAATGCACATACTTGAAAATAATTTTTAGATTTCTTCAAACCCATTGTATGATGAAGAAGTAAAAGAAGATCAAATGACATTTTTCCAAGGTGTGCCGGAACACGAATTTCATGTGTATGCAAACCCGTTCTATGAAGAGGATGAAATGCTTTCAGATAGTCAAGAAAATGAATATGCTGATAATGTTGATGATGAGTCCATAAATGAAGGGAAGTCATATGATGAAATGAACACAGTTGATTATTGTGATGATGATGAAGAGAACAATGAGCACCCCCAGTTTCCAGATTAGCCAAGAGGTCAACTTACAAGGCATGACAGTGAGAAAGATAATGAAAAATGTTGCATTGAAGAGGGATACTCTTCATGTAGCAAAAATATATCACATAGAAATAAGATTGTTCATATTATACTTGAATTTTAGCTGCACAATGAGAAAAAATATACCAACAACATTGAGCATAGAAAATTGATCAACGATATGAATGCATTCAATCATATGAGCTTTAAAAATATTGACGGATCGGCTTCAACACAGTGTGATGAAAATTAGATTTTTGACAGAGGGAAACATGGTTTTTTCTTTTCTGGTGGCATTGAACCATCTACTGTGGTGTGATTCTTCAAACTATATCAAATTAGGGCAAAAAGAAGAAGTTGACTCTATTGCCCAACGGAGTACGCACTAGTCTGCTCCCCAGAGATCTGGGATCTTGCTATACCAATAGGGGGCATACATCCCCAGACAGAGCCATTGTTAGGACCTAAAATTTCATACCAAATGTTGCAAGAAATTTTGGGTTCCCATATGAAAAAATCAATTTCAACACTCATAGATACACTTGAAAATATGTCCAAGAAGCCTACTTTGGAGAGTTGTGTTTTGAAGCCTGTTCATTTGCTTGCAAAATCACTTTGCTAGCATGCTTACCCATCATACGTGAATGCACATGTCTAATTTCACCTTCCTATAACAAGATTTGACTAAGTTTCGAGGAATCAAGTTGAGCAGTTTTGGTAAAGTTTGTTGTCTGCACATTGTAAAATCAGCTCGGGAAGCTAACTTTGGAGGCCAATATATAACAACTGGATGACTTTCATAATGAGCCAATTGGTGTTCCTAATTCACCTTATCAAAATCTACTTCTATGTCCAATTTGAAGGCTCCAACACATCATTTGCTATTTTTTTAAAATGAAAAGCAGATGCATTTAGCCCCGATTTCACAATTTCACCTCCAAAGAAGTCAACTTTGGCCATAAATATTTTGTGATCAGAGATGATTGGTGAAAAAATCTCTTGCACATGCACTCATCAAGCCTAAATGAACTAAACTCTCCAAATACAACTTCCTAGGAAGAGATTTAATGGTTTTTTAAAATTGCAAGTTGGTGAGCTCAAATCAGGTTTTGACAGGGGCAGTTTTCAAGAAGGTTAATTTGGAGACTAACATTTAGCAATCAGGTCATGTTCATGAAAAACCAATTGATGTCTCAAATTCTTCCCATATTAATGTGCCTTCATGCCAGTTCTCAAGATCCTAGCACTTCGTTTGATATTTTTTCAAAATCAAATCCAAATGGGTTTTACGCAGTTTTTTGACTGCATTCCCAAGCAGCTTCAGAAAGGTCAAATTTGGCACTTGATATTTTGTGAAGGAATAAGAATGATGAAAAATCCTTTTGCACACATGTTCATTTAAGTTAAATGACCTAATCTTCAGGATGGTAGCTCCTCAAAATCAGCTTTGTTATTTTTTCAAAGAGGCAAGTTGGCAAGTTTCAGTTGCATTTAACATGCATAAAAACATGCTGAGTAAGCTACTTTGATTGCGAGCAGCTTTTAATCCTAATAAGTTCATGCCGAACCATTTGTTGCGTTCAATTCTTGGGTTAAAAATCTACAAGTTTGTGCGTTTTCATAGCTCTGGAAGAAGTTTTGATCAGTTTTCCAGACTGATTCTGAAGGCTACTTGGCCTATTTTGCTCACAGTGTAAGATACCTGAAGGTGGATTCTAATGATGGCCCATTTCAAATCTTCACTTCAGAAGCATGTTGAAACAATGTTAGAACAATCCAAGATGAAAACTTGTTTCAAAATGAAAATTGTTTAGCCGGGCCAACAAGAGACCGACATGCTTCACACAAACATGAAGTTATAAGGCCAAGAAAACACCCAAATCTTGAATATGATGGAACTAGTGAAATGGGACCACTTTCAAAAGGGACAATGATCCTGTTGATGTTAGATGGAGAGATTCAACAAATTGGGAACTATCAAGTGTTATGAGCATCAAGTGAAGCATTCTAGGAGTTTGTGAATATACATAAAGACACCATGGGTTCTAACAAATTGGCAGTCGTAATGTCATCCTCAAAAACAAAAACCTGTGAATCAAGAGAAAGGAATTCAAAAGGTCAAATGCCAAAAGAGACGGAAGATATCATAATTGAGACCACCAAATGCCTGCATGCTTGAAGTCATCATTGCTGTAGCTTGAAATGTTAATACCTAAGTTTAATTCATAAAAGAATTATGTATTGATTTTTTGCTTTTGGAATCATCTCTGATGAGGGGTTATCTTTGGAAGGGTTTGGTTGTTCTTGCTACGAATGGAGCCCCATTTTGAACAATCAAAAGAAATAAAAGATCTGTGATAAGAACCCGTTATTGCTCGTTGAAGTATCAATACCAAGGGTAGTAAATCACCAACCAGAGGAGAACAGGACTCATCAAGAACCTGAATGGCACAAAAGTCACAACGATTTGATCATACATGAGGTCTGGGAAATAGGATTCCAAATCTGGCTTATGCAAGTTATGTGCTCACGGGAGACTAGAATTAGCCAAGGAAAATGGTATAGCAAGATTAACATGTACCTAAGACCATGCCCTTGATGCCTACAAATTCAACAACTCATGGCAGGTTAAAGAAGACATATACATAGATGAAGCCTCCACCATGCATATATAGTTTATTCAATTTCAGGAAATCGAGATTGGGGAAGTCAATAGTAATAAAAAAATGAGGGTTATGGAAGGCAGATAATTCTAGAGGAGCACGAGGATCTGTGTGACACTATCATGTTGTGATTTCAAAAACCCACAATCTCCCGAGCACAAGCATCTCTGCGCCAGTGTGGAAGGCATGGCTCAAGTCTTAAAAGATCATAATTTTCCCCTTTCTTCTACAACATATTTTGTAGTCAGAAAGGCCACTCTTGACCATCGAATCAAGGAGGGTTTATCATCATCTCAAGGTGACGAGGATCCCGTCATTGCGGTGCTCTGCATTTTTTAGCCATGATCTCGCCCAAGGCTTCATCGGTTGTACTAAAATTGAAATGGAGATCTTCGATGGACACTCGTATTAAGCTTCTTAAAAATAGTTTTTATCCACAGACACGACCAAGGTCAGAAGGAAGTTTATTGTGAGCTTACTTTTTGTGGTGGACACTTCGAATTGGTCTATGATTGCTCTTGCACAAGGTATTCTTTTGAATTTTTCCATTGATCGTCGCTCCAAGGAGAAAGGGCATACACATTTGTGTCTAGAGGATGTTTTGAGAAGTTATCCAAGTTTTCTTGTGCTAGGATTGACAAGTGAAGGAGCCTAGAACAAAACACAGATGAAACCCTAAATATCGGCAAGACAATAGCTATCGGAGTGATCAATTTCCTAATCTCCAATAGCCCAATAAAGGAATAAACTATGCATGAATAATATCGGCAGGAGATGGCACATCGGTAGGAAACATTTTGAAGAAGCCGATAGAGTTATGTCATACCGATGGAGACTCTATTGGAAGGAAAAATTGGCATTGGCTAAATAAAATTTCACCATGATCATATTAATGTGGAAATATGAAATGCATTTTACCAAGGATATTAGAAAGCAGTCAAAACATACGAAGGTAAATACAAGATGAAATGTTTTTACTAATAGAAAGGGGAAAATCTTAATTTCACGAGAATGATGAAGAGGTTTAATTAATTTATTGAACATGACAAATCAAATGAAAGCTCATTATTGGAGGAAAGGTGCTATTTCAACAATGCAACTTCATAATTTTACTCCCATGAGTAAAATATTTCTATTCCAAAGATTAAGGGAGCATTGCCATGATGGTTGGTTATGTTGGATCTAGGCATACAACTGAGAGGGGGGGGTGAATCAGTTGTATAAAAATTTGCTTTTACTTTAAACACTTGATTCTTCTTTGTTAGTTAACAGCATATCAATTAACCATCCATCAAAGCATAAAGCATACACACAAGAGCAGATAAACATCAACACATTGAACACCAAGATTTTGACGTGGAAAACCCAGTTAAGGGAAAAACCACGGGGTGATTAACCCAAGGATTATTCTCTGTTAGAAGAATAAGAAAAATGAATGGCCCATGCCAATTAGGGCTCACTGCCCGAGCACACTACTCACAAAGAGGCACACTGCCTACAAGGAGACACGCTGTCTACAAAGTGATAAGAATCACAATCTTGAACTAGAGAGTGACATCTCTACCATGTCCGGATCAGTTCCATTTAAGCCCAAAAACCCTTGCTCTACCTTTCGCACTTCTCTTCGCTATGCCACACTCATTTACACAATCCACACAACAAAATGAATTCACAAACACTTATTTATACAAGACATCGACTTAGGAACAATCATCTAAGTCGGCAAACATCACAATAACATTCGCAAGGCATGTAGAACATCCGGTCGGCCTGTTACAGTAAGAACACCAACAACTGGTAGTCAAATCATCAAATCCAACTCTAACTTCAATGCGGACCGCCAATACGAACTGGATATGATCCAATGATCATCATAACCTTCCCTGAATCATCAAGAACATCCACACTTCATCAACTTACTAGAATTCTTCTCTTCATCATCTGGTACTTCAAGAACACAGTCTGTCGCCACTGTCACAATGCAAAAGGTACTTTCGGACCTCAAAATCATACACAACTCGAGATGACACATCACACGAACATCCCAAACACTCCTTCCAATCCGTGGATTAGGATAATACAATTCCAGACCTCACCAAACCTTTCTGTGATCCTCTGTCACCTCTGAGCACTTGCCGGAACCGGTTCCACACAGACAGCCACAACTTCTTCAGATCTTCATGCGGACCTCTGAGATCTTAACTGAAGCATCTCAAGACTCATATCTACAAACCCTTTAATCCACATCCTCTGGTTCTCAACCTATACCGTACATTTGCCTTCTTCTCATCACTGTTCTTCACTGTTCTTCAATGTTCCGGATGGGGACTGATTTCCTCAATAACGACAACACACAAATCATCCAAACCTTCTTACTAATGCAATATGAGTATGTTGACATCAATGACAACACTGGTTCACCTCATACTTGCAACAAGTTATTGTGAATATTTTACAAGAAAATTGCATATATTACAATCACAAGAGTCTAAGTTACCCCAAGAGATTAATATTGGCAAAATTATTTACTGAATGGAGGGAGATAATTAAATTTTAAAAAGACAAGGGGACCAATGTTAGAAACAATTGATAAAATTGACCAAACCCTAATAAGAGGTATCACTTCAATAGCTACAAAATATTTTCCAATAAGTCAAGCAAAATGGTCAGAGGAATACTTCACGAGTAAAATTATTGGAAGATATTTTATTAGTGCAAAGAGAAAATTAAATTTTTGTGGAAGATAAACAAAAGCTTAATATTTTTATTAACCAAACTAATATCTCTTGGCAAACAAAAAGACGCACAGGATGAGTATGAAGGGTTGTAACCCTAGAGTCCAAAGGATATTTATTAGAGAAGAAGAATCAAGCAAAAAGATCATCATTAGTAGATTAGAAAAACATCATGATCAGAGGTAGGAGTTAGATAACTAGATGGATTGATCAGTTGCCGAGATAAAACATTATACTGTATATTATAAAATCTTTTGAAATTGTATAATGGAGAAGAATGCATAAATTGGTGATTTAATATTGGTGTCTATTGTTTGTTGAGCTGAACAATTATTTGGTTGTCTCCACATTGTTATTTCTCTGATATTTGAACCTGAGTCTCCAAGTTGATATTTCAGTTTCATTGAGACACACTTGTTGTTTTTGTGTAATTGAATTAATTGGTTTCCATTAAAGAATTAAAATCCTTTGATTGATTACAATAACTTGGAAGTAACATTTGGATCAGTAAGAAGAGCCATATAATTGACAAGATTGCCATATTGTCTCCAACTTGATATTGTCTTGTTATTCAAATTGAAGATCTACTCCATTTGTCAATACACACTTGCTGTCATTGTGTGATTCTATTGATTGGTTTCTTCAAGCAAGGATTAAAATCCTTTCAATAAGTCACAGTAACCTGGTAGGATCGAGTGGATCAATAAGTAGAGTCTGTCAGTCATATTCTTACACGTTTATACAAGGTATAAACAAACACAAGTGCCAAACAATTAGAATTATAACCAATAAGTAAATCATATCATATACCAGCCCAACTGAAATAGGCACTGGTCATACCAATTCCACTCTAGGATTCCATAAAATCTTATTCAAACAATTACATCTCAGATCTTAGTATTACGAGTAGAATTAGTTTGCAAGCTTTCATCTATTCCACACTTTATGCCATTGTGGGTAGATCCCTACATTCATTTGAGTCATACATTCCTTTTATCTGCTTCAACTTTCAAGGTTCACCTGCCTAGGTTTAGCAGATCCTGAAGTGTAGGGAGTCATCAACCATTTAGGTTAACTCTATTAGTTGGTTCAAAAATGTTGCAAGTCTGATCATAGAGCTTGGCATCCTCTTAGGGCTTGAAACCTGCATTTTTGAGACCTAATAATAGGATTGCACTTTTGTCCATTTAAAAATCATTGAAAACCCAAAATATATAGTCATTTGCATTTACTTGGTCTTCTCAAATTTACATTCATTTCAATACGAAAATCTATTTGTTGAAAATGGGAAATTTGAACTTTAATGTATTTCAATTCAAAAGGATAGAGCTTTGCCATTATAGAAATAGATTAGTGAGTTTTGTATTTACATTTATTTCAATAAAACTTGCATTTTTATTCAAGATAGATGTTCAATCTAACTACATTATTAGTTTGAAAATTTGAACTTGGCTAGATGTATTTGAAATATGTGCACATACTTGAAACCTGCTTGCCCTAGTGTATGTGACCCACAATAACTAATTTAGTATAAATAAGAACACGTAGGTCATTTCATGTTCTATACTCCTTGTTGCACGTCTTGATTTAATATAAATGTTTAGATCTTGAATGTATTTAATTTTTAAATTTTAAATGTTTATATAGTTTTGTATTTAAGTTAATTTAAATGTGTAGATTGTTCATGTGTATTTAATTCTTAGATTTTAAATGTTTTTAGTTTTGTTAATTTAAATGTAAAAATTGAATGTACATATAAATTCATTAAAATATAAATTAGATGTATGTTAAAAATTTTAAAATGTAGAAATTTGCACATACATGGCATCTCATCATAGTGATGATCATAATAGTGAGCATAATAGTGGTGATGCACATAGTGTAACTAGGAGTGAGTTATATGCTACCACTCTTGATAGACTCAATAATGCTTTGACACATTTAGATCAAACGATCCATAATACACCAAACCTGTCTAATAGAGATAGGTTGGTGGGGACTAGAGCAGAGTTTGCCCGTATGCTTGACATAGTCAAATCATACAATCCCTATGATGATTTGAGTATTTAGGATTTTTATGTGTCACTTGCTAGCACTATTACTGGGATAGTGAAATGGCCAAAATTTAATAGGGTTATTTCATTGAATATGGTGCATAGTATGTTTCCACATTATCATGAGCATGACAGAGTTCGGGGCTATTTTGTCACCAAATGTACAGATGTTGCTGCACCACTTATATATCCTAAGTGGTTAGCAGCACATCATAGATGGTCACACAATGATGAGTTGCCATTATATTATTGCAAACAACTATTTGTTGTTGTTCATTTATGACTTGATGTTGATTTCACATCTATCCCTTGACATGCAGGACAAGGTTATGAGAGGTTTTCAAAGAAATTCCAATATCATGATCAGGATCTGCCCAAAAATAAGAGGGCATTAGTGGGTCCCAACCTTTTGGTACTTCCCAAAAGGTTGAATCTAGGACAGTTAGCTGAGGTGGCAGTTACATCATCAAGATAGTGTATTTTTGAGAGTTGAGGTTCTATTATTAGTGATGTTGACCACTTGGCATCAGATCGCGTTGGTAGATATATGTTGTGTCCATGCACCAACATCGGATCAGTTGATTCAACTTCTACTAGTTATGATCCTTACATACATGCTGACATAGTTTCACCATGTGATGTGGCACAGACTTCTGGAGAGAGTGTTTTACGTAGATTGAGTACATGTCTAGTGCAAGATCTACTTTCTGTATATCACTTTGTCAGTTCTGAGTATGGGATCCCTCTCGAGACCGTGTCCACATTTGTTAGTCAACATAGTGATCAGTGAGCTACACATATGACTGACACAGTGCCTTCACAGCAGACTCCATCATAGCCTGATGCTGGTATTGTGCCACCTTACGCACCAAGATCATTCCATGGACTTTTGTTTGAGGATAACATTGCGATGACCCTCGATTCATCTGAGCTTAGTGAGATTATGAGCGTCATCCATGGAGCTACACAAGTTGCTGATGACAAGGTATACATTTTAAATTTTGTGTCCAATCTCTAGTGTAATTTATTTGTTAAATAAATAATTTATATATTTTTAAATTTTATAAAATTTAGTCTTGTGCATCATGCATGTGTTGACTCTTATTTAATCAATCTTACATTAGGGACAGACGAGAGAGGTGCTAGGACATGACACTATGCAGCAGACAGCGGATGCAAATGAGGTTGGATGCGAGGTATTTAGTATTCAATTGTACACATTTAAAATTTGAACATGTGTACTTAAGATTCCATATTTTTAATATATATTTAAATTTAATTTAATAGAGATAATTTTTATGTTCAAGGATCTACACATCACTCAGATGTTCATAGATGGATGGGATTAGATACACATGGTTCAGGACAGGGCTCGAGACAAAGGATCAGTACACGGCTTAGCTCATCATTCTAGTCCTGGGTTGAGTGAGGCCCATTCCGCCCATAGGAGGCACGAGTCATGATGTTGTGCACAGTTAGATGTATTCGTGTTCTTTATTATGTTTGCCCAAACTCTCATGTGATGTTGCAGTTAGACTTGATGTTATATTGAGTTTATATGTTATATTGCAGTTAGACTTGATGTTATATTGAGTTTACATGTTATATTGCAGTTAGACTTGATGTTATGTTGTTGGGTTACATGTTGTAGTTAGACTTTATGTTATTTAGACTTTATATATATGATATGTATATATGCACATTTAGATGTTTAGTTATATAGATATGTATGGATGTTTTTCTTTGAATATACGGGTCTTAATTTGGATAAAATCAAGTTTTAACTTAAATAGTTTAAATGTGTATATATGTTAAATACTTGTAGATGCATATAAATTTACTTGTAGATGTGATGAACTATTAATCATTGAGAAATGATGTCAACACCCTAGTCATTGATAGGAATAGTTTTTATAAAATATTTGGGAATGTGAATTTAATTTAATTTATATCTATTGAATCTTGTGAATTAAAATATATAGTTTTTTATAGTTTTTTATAATATATAGTCAAGCTTATTGGATGTGTCCACTACATTGAATTTGATAGTTTTGTCACATGTTTTTATATGGCTAATAAAATTTAAGAAAACTTTGAATTAATTTGTGAAAACAATCCTATACAATTTGGATAAAATCAAGTTTTAACTTAAATAGTTTAAATGTGTATATATGTTTACTTGTAGATGCATATAAATTTACTTGTAGAATTAATGTCCAACCCATTTTTTTTCTAAAACCACATCTCCATTAAAAAAAAAAATTAATACTCAATCTTCAAATGCAATTAATTAATTATTGTCTCTAACTTAAAATCTAAATTATAAAAATTCTTTCAAAATTAAAATAATATTCTTAACTAATTAAATTGTCTTAATTTATAAAGTATATAAATGAAAGATAAACACACTAAATCAAAGGTACAACCTAATCTTAAGCATCATAAAGTTCAAAATATATTTGTCTTAAATTTTTAATCACTATCAAGTACCAACTTTTAATTCCCAACTCTCTCTCAATTCCCAACTAATCACTATAGTCAAAATTTCTATGGTATCATATTATGACTTAACATTAATTTTAATATATAGTAGACATCAGCTTTCCATATTCCATGATATTATGTCTGAATTAGCAAATTGACTAGGTAATTCCTAAATGAGATTTTCATTTTTAACTTTGATTCTAATTATTTCTAAAAACATGCGTTCTATTATCTATCTTATTAGTTCCTTTCATGCTACCTTTCAACCAATTAAAATTTTGAAAAAAATTAGTAATGTGATTATTTGTTTTCCTAATGTCAACATGTAAATTTTTTAATCAAATAATTTTTTAAAATTAAAGTTGTTCAAATTGTGCTTGGTTAAATATTATGAAGTGACATAAGATATTTGTTAGATAGCATAAGATATATCCTTTTTGTTAGATAACATAAGATATATCCTTTTAGGAGACACCTTGGATAGGGATGATCCATCAGTCCATCTTATATCATCCAATATTTTAGTATTAAACCTCACATTGATAGGAAATTTCACATTGTATAAGACTTTACAAAGAATATAAAAGGTTCTTTTCTAAGAGTCTAGGATTGAATATCTAGATTCTACATCATCCCCAGTAATCAATTTACCATTATTACATATATATAAACTCAACAAGCTAGAAACCAACATAAATGTTCATCGAGCTACTCAAAAGAAAATCACCAGACTTGCACACACAAGTATCCTATCCACATACCAATAAAAAAACCTAAATGAAAATAACAATCAATATCCTTAAATATCACTATCATACTGATAACAATAATCTAAATTCATATTCAAATAACTTTCAACACATAGAAATAGTATAAATTGCACTCAGCTTCTCTCTTGAACTCAATTCCAAAATTCAAATTGCCCGACTATTTAGAGAACCCATACACTCAAACAATTCACAAAATGATACACGTAAGTAACATACCAAATCATGGTTGCTACTCTAAATGAAAGAAAAGAAATTACAACATGCCTAGATACATTCCAATACTTGGATAATGTCAGGGATTGGCTGCGAGTGATATCTTCCAATAAGGATCACAATGTATACAAGCTACGCTATTTCAACATTGTTGAGAATGAGGTAGAAGATGAAGATTAGATTTAAGTTTTGTCAGTATTTAGGTATGAGTGATACTGATTTTTTAAACTATAAAGAGTTAGCTAATGCAATTCTCTTATAAATGTCATACATAGAAAATCATGGTTGCTAATCTAAATGAAAGAAAAGAAATTACAACATGCCTAGATACATTCCAATACTTGGATAATGTCAAGGATTGGCTGCAAGTGATAGCTTCCAATAAGGATCGCAATGTATACGAGCTACGCTTATTCAACATTGCTGAGAATGAGGCAGAAGATGAAGATTAGATTTTAGTCAGTATTTAGGTATGAGTGATACTAATTTTTAATTTAAGCAATTTAAAGGCAAAATATATGATCTAAAGTCACTAGGTTTTGTATTGAAAGTATATATATTCAATCTAACATGTATATTATGAATTCCACATGGAACAAATTTAAATACAATTGGATAGAAATAAATGACCAAGCCTTTGAAAAAATCCATTCTAAATCATGTCACATGTCCAATCAAAATAGATATCTAGGGGAAGGTGCTAAAAGTTAGGGGGCCAAAAAGTGGCCAACTTTAAAGAAAAAAATTAGATATAACATGAGCACGTTATAATGTGCTCGCATTATAATGCGCTCGCATTATGGCTTGGTGTTGTCAAGCCTACACCAAGCCATAACACGCTCACATTATAACGTGAGCGCGTTATGTTCTATTTTATATATATATATATAATAGTGTTCCATTTCATTATTTTACAGCAATTTGTAAGAAACCCGTGTCTTGAAGAGAGAAAAGAGTGCGCTCATGTTATCTAAGATCCAATCATCAGCTATTTCTCACCTATTCATCATCAAAATGCCACCACGACGTCGGAGAAATCGAAGAAGTAAGTTTTATTTGCTTTGTTGTGTGAATTTGTTGCTAAATAGGTAGGTTAAAATAGTTTTTGATGTAAATTTCTTAAATTTATAAGAGTTGATAATGCACCTCTTCCTCTTAAAAATCCACAAAATCCTCTATCACCTGAACAACAAATACCTGCTGAAGAAGAACCCCAACCACAAACACCTCCATTTATTCCTGAATAAGCCCCTGAAACACAAGAAAATATAATGGGGCAAATTGAAAACAATAAGAAACAAATTGAGGACATAATTGCAAGGTTGAAAGAACCTGCAACTTCAACCTTGCATAGATCCACGCTTGCTCAATCCCTTGAATCTATGTTATCAAATGTAGATTCAATTAGCAAGCAAATCACTAGTTGGACAGAAAAGAGGAGAGAATTTATAGAGTATTATGCAGACAAGTTGTCATATGAACAAGTTAAAAATGAACAAATTACAAAACTGGACTTGTGTTCTATTTTCACAGCCCCACGAACAAATGAATCTCTACCCCTTACATGCAAGAGGTTCCATATCCATTGGTGTAACAACCAAGTGATAAGGGACAATTTTGCGCAGAGGTAGTGGATGGTTTTTGACCATCCTCCATGCAACAATAATGAGGTCCTGCAATATTTTTTGAGGAAACTCTACTGTGAGTTTGTCAAAAATAAAGTACCAAATTATTTTGATATGCAGGAGTTCTAGGGTAGAGGTGGGGGGTCAGCACAAGATAGACCAGGGACACGTGTTGACCCATAGTGGCCAGCAAGACGAGCACTTGCCAGACTAGCCCATGAGCCCGAGAGGAGAGTGTTGAGGTTGAGACACTTTAGTCCATTAGTGCCTTGACCCAGAGCATCATACAGCATGCTAGTCCTGCAGCACAGCGTGGGCTAGGGGAGAGTTCGAGTATGGTTCCACCCCATACTTGTCAGGCTTGTGGGTCAACATGTGGTTATGACCCCACGGATAGTCATGATGCAGGTGCATAGGCTACATCTTAGCAAGGTAAATCTTAGCAAGTTCATTGAATTTAATTTATTAAGTTTCATTTTTGAAATGCAAGATTAACTAATTTAGTTTGATAATTTTAATGAAATTTCAGGGTCATAGCGTTGATGCAATTTTCAGTGGTTCTCCACCTGCATATTACACTACATCATCTACTGTTGGGGTATGTAACTAGTAAACAATTATAAATATTACATGTGAATAGCATCATTATATGCATGGTATTCTAATATCTAATTTTGGATGTTGAATAGGTTAATATTGGAGATTTCACGGCAACACCTACCAGCGATGGTGGACTTCAAAGCTTCACGGAGGTAATAAAATAAATAGTTTAATGAATGAATTGCACTTACTAGATTTTTGTATGTGACTTGTGTGCTTTATTGTGTGTACTTCCATGTTTAGGTGAACGTGTGTGTATGTTAGGAGCCATGATTTGCATCACTATTATAGTTTTCGTAATTGAATAATGTTGTTTTATTTTCAAATGATGCAGGCTGTGGAGATACCTCTTGATGTTCATAGGGCAATGGAGCATGGTGTGTCCTCTGCGATTCATAGGTCCATGTCATTGACGGGGGTATGAGGCAGATTAGTAAATTTCAATTTACATTCATTGTTATAGTTGTTTATTTTTTAAAAATCAAAATATTATTGATTTAAAATTTAATTTCTATCTGGATGGTTTCAATAGGACATGACATCACCACAGCCTAATCCTGCTACTAAGGCAAATGAGGAGATAGATTATATGGTAGCGATAAGTGATTATTTTGTTAAATGTTTCATTTTTTATAACATGTAATTTCTATATATTAATGTCTATACTTTTTATTGTAACAACTACAGATCCATGAACAACTAAATAGGAGGAGCAGCCCTCAGGTCGTAGTAGACCACCCACATATGCGTCTCCATCCCCTAGAAGATCAAAGGTTGCCCGTGATCTATTCTCTTCACCGAACAGAGGGGAATGACTTTTTATTGTGTCCCTTTGTTGTATGCCTATATGGCATTTGTGGACATATATTTTGTATTGCATATAGTTGACATTGTATGCCTATATGGCATTCTTGTAAGCCTATATGGCTATTTTGTATATATGTTATACTTATATCGACAGATATGATGTATGCCTATATGGATATTTGGTTAATACAAATCTTTTTTATTGATGGCATCCATATTTGCATTATAAATCCACGTTTGAATGGATATTTGTAGATGGTTACTTCAAATATTTAAAGTCCAATTGTATTACATAAGATGTTTGTTGATCCAATAAGCCAGCTATTGTTATTCAAGTATCACCTAAACCTCATTCTGGAACTAAAAGATAAAAGTTGTATTTAAAATAAAAATGAATCATCATGTTGAATAGAAAATATTCATATTCTTTATGAGTTGCTCAATTAAAAATATTCAAATGAGTATGCTGATCCATATTCTTTATGAGTTAGTCAATTAAAAATATTTCTTAATTTCTTGTTATTATACCATATTGGGATGCAAAGAGTATGTTTGTTGTTTTGAATAAGATATTCAAAATCATATGCTTATGAGCACCTGATGACCATTGTGGTTATTAAATATAATTCCTCTTGCATCTAAGGCAAGGTTATGAGAGTACATTGAGTCTTACCTAATTTTAGTATCCAACATAACATTAGGGCTATAGGTTTCCATAAGTCATCAACAATCAAGGTTCAAGGTTGTCATTGAAGTCAAAGGGTCAAAGTTGTTTGTCATTGATGTCAAGGTTGATGCCATAATGTTGATAAGGTGATATAGTAATTCAAGGTAGGTGATGGTCATGAGGTGCATGATGTTGTGAATATGGTTTTCATGATAAGGTCTCTCAGTTCATGTTGATATTGCACAAGACAAACATGGTTCATATGATGCAATGTTCATGTTCATGGTGGATGTGGTTTTGTTCATTCAAGGTTTTGTTGTGAATATGGTTTTCATGATAAGGTCTATCTTGGAAGGTTGATATGATGCAAGGTTCAAGTTCATGGTGGGTATGGTTTTGTTCATGCAATAAGAAGTCAGAGAAGACACAAGTTTTCATAATCATAATTCAATATCATCATCAAGGAGAGTTATATTTATCAAGCGGAGTCATGAGTTTGATTCTAATGTGAAGTTGTTCATGTCTTAGAACCAGAAGCCTATGATAAGTGTCATACTCTAATGTCTTTCTTCTGATGTCCTTGAGGTCTCTGAAATGTCCTAGATATCTCTTGATGAAAGTTAGAATGTTTAAGTCTTTCTTATTGATAGTTAGGGTTTGCATATTGGGCATTAAACCCTAAAAAGAATCTACTTTTCTTAAGACTTTAAAACCCTCAATCGCCTGTCATGTGTAAAGTACACTTTTGTTTTAATTTAATATTGACTTATAATCATAGGTTACTATCACTTAAATCAACCCACTAAAGGGTCTTTAAGTCATTAGTTCACCAGCCCTTCAACCTAACTTAACCAGCCTCTCTGGTAAACTCTCACAAGCACAAGCGCCATATCATAATCGAAGGTCATATTTAATTGATATGAGGGCGGGAAAAAGGATTGGAAGGTCAGTATTTAAAAGGAATTTGGAATACAAACAGTCATCTCTATGTGGTTGAATTTGATGGGCATGCCTTTATAAAAGGCTAAAAGATAGCTTTATGCAGGATACCATGGTATTTGTAGTGTTTGAAGATTGAAGACTAGTTAGTGTTTGTAGCTCAGACTATTTTGGCATGTTTAGGTGTGAAACAGGACCATGCCTAGCCTAAACATACCCATCTAGATGTGTTGGAATTGTTGGTTTGGCTACATGAGAGAAGAAAAAAATTACACCCCTTTGCAACTTTACACTGCCTCCTTTTGATGATTTTTGGGGTAGCAGAAAACCTTTCACCACAGGCAAACACCTCAAAGATATAAAAAACTGAGAGAGGTTATTGTAGAGGGACCCTATATGATCGTGTTGCCTCAAATAGAATGTCTCTAAGTGACATAGTTTTTGAGTAACATCTCATCAAAGATTGCTGCATTTTTGCACTTTGGACTCTCCAGGGATATTGTCGGTACAATGTAGCTCAGACTGTTTCAGCATCTTGGGGGAAAAATAGGACCATGCCTAGCCTAAATGTACCCATCCGAATGCATTAGAATAGTCAGTTTGGTCGCATCAGGAGTAGGACGAAAGTTACACCCCTTTGTAACTTTACACTGCCTCCTAACGATTTTTGGGGCAGTAGAAAACCTTTCACCACAGGCAAATGCCTCAAAGATATAAAAAAATGAGAGAGGTTATTGTAGAGGGACCCTACATGATCGTGTTGCCTTAGACAAAATGTCTCTAAGTGACATAGTTTCTGAGTAACATCTTGTCAAAGATTGTTGCCTTTTTACACTTTGGACTCTTCAGGGATATCGTCGATACAATGTAGCTTGGACTGTTTCGGCATGTTTGGGTGAAAAATAGGACCATGCCTAGCATAAATGTACCCATTTGAATGTGTTGGAATAGTCAGTTTGGTCGCATCAGGAGCAGGATGAAAGTTACACCCCCTTGCAACTTTACACTGCCTCCTTCTGACGATTTTTGGGGCAGCAAAAAACCTTTCACCACAGGCAAACGCCTCAGAGATATAAAAAAATGAGAGAGATTATTGTAGAGGGACCCTACATGATCATGTTTCCTCAAATGGAATGTCTCTAAGTGACACAGTTTCCAAGTAACATCTTGTCAAAAATTGTTGCCTTTTTGCACTTTGGACTCTTCAGGGATATTGTCAGTACAATGTAACTCGGATTGTTTCAACATATCTGGGTGAAAAATAGAACCATACCTAGCCTAAATGTACCCATCTAGACGCGTTGGAATAGTCAGTTTGGTTGCATCAGGAGTAGGATGAAAGTTACACCCCTTTGCAACTTTACACTGCCTCCTTCTGATGATTTTTGGGGCAGCAGAAAACCTTTCACCATGGGCAAATGCCTCAAAGGTATAAAAACTAAGAGAGGTTATTGTAGAGGGACCCTACATGATCACGTTACCTTAGATGGAATGTCTCTAAGTGACGGTTTCCAAGTAACATCTCGTCAAAGATTGCTACCTTTTTGCACTTTGGACTCTTCAGGGATATCATCGTTACAATGTAGCTTGGACTGTTTCAGCATGTTTGGGTGAAAAATAGGACCATGCCTAGCCAAAATGTATTCATCTAAATGCATTGGAATAGTCAGTTTGGTCACATCAGGAGCAGGACAAAAGTTATACCCCTTTGCAACTTTACACTACCTCCTTCTGACGATTTTTGGGGCAGCAGAAAACCTTTCACCACAAGAAAATACCTCAGAGATATAAAAAATTAAGAGAGGTTATTGTAGAGGAACCCTACATGATTGCATTGCCTTAGACAGAATTTTCTAAGTGATACAATTTTCAAGTAACATCTTGTCAAAGATTGTTGCATTTTTTGCACTTTGGACTCTTCAGGGATATTGTCGGTACAATATAGCTCAGACTGTTTCAGCATGTTTGGGTGAAAAATAGGACCATGCCTAGCCTAAACCTACCCATCTAGATGTGTTGGAATAGCCAGTTTGGTTGCATCAGGAGCAGAACACCAAAAATGTAAAAGTTGCTTTGTGCAACTTGACAACATTGACACTTTTTACAGCAAGACTCAAAGACTCGAACTGACCCTAAATGACTCAAACTAACTCAAAAACATATGAAATTGTCTTAAAAGACCTTATTACATACAATTGACTCAATCAAAACAAAATTTTACTTTTTAACCCCTCTTAGATGCATGACAACCTGGGTGCCCCTACACCATTAGTGCAATTGAAGTCGATAAAGTTTTCCTATTAAGAAAAAGAGCTTCCCTTAGCTTCAAGAAATATACATATTTTACAATAACAAGGCCAACCACATGAAGGTGGAAGCTCATGTGGCCTCACCTAAGACCTAAGACACATGTATTCTAGTAGACGTAGGACACCTAAGACACCTATTGTATAGTATGTATCTAGATTTTATAAACATGATAGACCTAAGACACCTAGTCTTTATACCTTGTCGTAGTCTAGACCTAAGTCAACTAGACACCTAGATTATAGTTCTACCTAAGACACCTATTATGGTAGACCTAGTTGACATATAGTACCTACCTAAGACACCTAGATTAAATTATAGAAGAGACCTACCTAGAAGACACCTGGATAATTCTAAATTATACCTTATTCTAGTCTCTAGACAGGTTGTTAATATATCAACCTAAGACACCTAGATTAGATTAAATACATTTTTTCTAGTCTCTATCTACCTAGTTGACATATCATATATACCTAAGACACAATTAGAGACACCTTTTATCTAGTTAGAAACCAAGACACCTAGAGACACCTATATTTTATACATTATTACAGGATCAACTTCATCCATCACTTAGGTCTAACCCCATGAAGCATAACATGATAATGTAAAAATGTGTATATGTATAAAAATACAGCAGCAAATAAAAAAAGACAAACCTTACAAATTAATGTGCATACATACAACTCAATCTAACATGACTTTACAAAATCAATGTGAATACTTACAAATTAATCCAATGAACCATCCGGCTTTGCTCTACTCTTTATTGTGTCAAGTATTGCTTCATGGCCAGACTCACGCACCTTCCACAAGGTCTTCTTCAAAGGTCTACCCTGATATTGTATCAAATAAACATTGGATGCCACTACAAGGTTCGCGTAATGAAGAATCTTCTGATGCATGTCAAAGTCCTAAAATAGCCAAACATTAACACTCTTATGTGGGTACCTTCTAAGCCATGTTCCAGTAACAACCACTAAGCCTATAGGGTATTTGATGTTTTCTCCATCTGTAACTAGGGCCTCCAATTTATTTTTAGCCTCAACACAACGACGCAAGTAATAATCTGTTCCCTCTTCGTTATCTTCATTTGCAATAACTACATATACATGCCCTACATTGATATGTGTAGCAAATTAGATGAAATTAGTCAACATTACAAAAACACTACAAAGTAAGATGACATTAGGAATTTCAAAAACTATGCAAGTAGATATATTACCTAGTTGAACTAGATCTGATATGTGGTCAAAGTCAATTGATGATTCCATCTGTGTTAGTTCCAATGTCATTGGGGGTCGATACGTGTCAAGTGGGCTAAGATAACTTAACTACCATTCGTCAACCCACTCATTTGACTCGCACTCATTCCAGGCTTGAATTGTATAAAAAGAACAAAAGCATGACATCTTTCTCATATGGATACTCCATGAACCTACAATTGAACTTCTGAAAGAGTGCATCTCACTTGATCCTGTCAGTGTAGAACAGTCCTCATATGGTGCAATATTAGTATCATCTATCAACCAAAAAAATCTACGAACTGAAGACTTACCTTCATTACCTAGACCCATGGAAGCATTACACCACTCGACGATCGATTTTGCATCTGTCAACTTTGCATTATATTTTACTTTAACTCTTCTTGTGCTATGGCTCTTTTGATACATGCTCCTGCACCATCATGCTTCCCCTTTCCATGCCCAGCCTCACAAAAGTTCCACATCTATTGAATACCTGTAAAATTATGCCTCCTTCTTAGCTAATAGAAATTTCGTGAGTTCTTGAATTGTGAACTCGCATTATATTTTGCTTTGGGAATCCCAAGCTTTAGGCTTGGTATTTGCTTTGGATTTCAAACCCAAAGGGTTGGAGTGCCTTCGCAATGTCCAGAGACATGTTTTTGCATATTCTATAGGATTTCAAATGATTTCATTCGTGCTAACCCTCATATTTGTATGTGTTTCAAGGTCAAACAAATCAAACACCTAAGTAATGTTAAGCTTTCTCTTAGCTATCTAACAATGTAATTTTTTTTACATTTTGACAATGTTAAGCCTTTCATCTTTAATTTCTTTTGTTTGTGTGTCCATTTTTGGGCAAAAACTAGTGTTTGGTCTTCTTTTCATTGTAAATTAACCGTTAATTGAAATTTCAAAAAAATTACATTTTTAGAAACTAGTCTCCATTCTACACATATTAAAAAAAAAAAAAATTCAATTAGTTTTCAAAATGTATAGGGGTAGCATGGCCAAAATTCTATTTTTCAAGATGTGTCCACTTTGAAAATTAGTAAAAAATTAAATATTCATTAAAAAATTATCAAAAAAATCAAGAATAAACTACATGTTAGCTAATTTCTCACTGAAGCAATTTTAAAAATACCAAAAAAAGTTAACCTTTTGAGGGAGCCACAAAACATGCTATGTTATGTTTTTTTGACAGAAACAACACCAATTTCTGTGGCTCCCTCTTTTGAGCCCCTTAATCCATACCATTTTTTAAAAAAATAGTAGTTTAGAAAGTAGACTCGGAGCACTACAAACATTGTTTTGGTTGCATCTCTAAATTTTGAGTGTAACTATGCTTAATTTCTCATCCAAGACCAGCATTTCCTGATTTCAGAAAAAAAAGTGGCCACTTAAGACCCCTTTTTGCCCACCCATTTTCTTGCACTTACCCCTAGATAGATCTATAAAAAGTTTGAGTACATATATATATCCAGTCATATGTATGTACATATATCAAAAAAATAACTTAAAGCTCCTGGTACATATAATTTGGATCTTCTCTATCTTTAATTATCTCTAAAATCTTTTCATGATAATCAATAGGTAACCTCCACTTTTGTTTGGCACATCCTCTTTTAGGTAAAGTTTCTAAATTTATTTTTGTTGCTATAACTAAGTGACTATAATGTAGAACCTTTTGTCCTAGCATATAATCAACAAATATAATACCATGCCTATCTATATTTATTTTTTAATAATATGTGCCTTTAATAACGACTGATCCAATGGGATACTCTTGTCCATCACCATCTGTCATTGATTCCACCAATTTACTTTTTGGTTGCGTACATCTTAGTAGATAGTAATCTACACCTTCCACATTGTCAGGATCTGCAACAATAGCAAAAATATCTCCTGTACACACACCATGTAGAGTTTAGGAAAAGTTATAAATACATATTTTTAATATATATAAATTTAAATATATATATAAACATGCTTCAATCAAACTTACTTGTACATAGAATATAAAAATTAATTTTAAGTTAATCAATTAAATACATACCTGTAACAACTAAATCAGAAAAACAACTTAAAGCTCCCGGTACATATAATTTGGATCTTATTTATCTTTAATTATCTCTAAAATCTTTTCATGATCTTCAATAGGCAACCTCCACTTTTGTTTGACACATCCTCTTTTAGGTAAAGTTTCTAAATTTATTTTTGTTGCTATAACTAAGTGACTATAATGTAGAACCTTTTGTCCTAATATATAATCAACAAATATAATACCATGTCTATCTATATTTATTTGTTGATAATATGTGCCTTCAATAATGACTGATCCAATGGGATACTCTTGTCCATCACCATCTGTCATTGATTCCACCAATTTACTTTTTGGTTACGTACATATTAGTAGATAGTAATCTACACCTTCCACATTGTCAAGATCTGCAACGATAGCAAAAATATCTTTTGTACACACACCATGTAGAGTTTAAGAAAAGTTGTAAATATATATTTTTAATATATATAAATTTAAATATATATATATAAACATGCTTCAATCAAACTTACTTGTATTTAGAATATAAAAATAAATTTTAAGTTAATCAATTAAATACATACCTGTAACAACTAAATCAGATACACATTCATAATTAGCTAAATATAGAGGATCGTAGACATCAACGTTATCATTTTCTTCAAAAGGAGGCATTGATATTAATTGTTTCATTTCCCATCGTGAAACATACCCATCTCTAATATTCTCACATTGAACAATATTTGCATTGTCCTCGATGCAATCAACACAAAAACATGATTTTTCTGTCACATTATTTACATAAGGCTTGCTACCTCCCGTTGTCATGATTTGATGCATGTTTCTAATACCATTAATTGTTTGACAATTAATAGCATTTGATTGATCAATATCTGTAAGTTATGTAAGCATCCAAGTGATTAATTTAAAAATATAAATTTAAATTTAAAAATTCAATTAAAAATCATGTGTACACACACTTTGAAATTCAAATTTAACAAATTTTGACTAGATGCACCTGTAACTTCCCAAAAATACCATGTGTTGTATGTTGATTCACGAGCGAAAAAATGACTTTTGCACCATTCAACAATTTCATTTGGCATTACCTACAAGTACACATGTTGGCAATTTATTTGTCACCTGTTACTTTCAAAGTTTATTTAAGAATTTAGAATTTAAAGTTTAAATATAGATCTAATTTTTAAAAAATATCTCTAGATTCCATATATATATGGCACGAACTACCTGCAAGTTCATGTTGATGAAGTGCACACTTCACACATGCTCCTACTCCATCGTACTCTCCTTTTCAATGTCCACTCTCATAAAAATTCTACAAGATTTTGGTGTTGCATCTAGCATGTTGATGGCTTAACCAAACAAAAGTTTTTGCAGACTTAAACTGTCCTATGAAGTTACAAATAATTACACAAGCAAACCAAATTATCTTTTAAAAAAATGACATATTAAATATATTATAGTAATTGAACAATTTAAGTCTCAAAGTTAAAAGTAAATAAAAATTTAAAATTAAACCCTAAACAATGTACTTACCAGCACATCCATCAGACCATATCTAGTGTTGTTCTTGATTTATATCACGCCATCTCAGGTCTTCAAAAAATATTTTCAAACAATGAGCTACATAACTTCTATCATGACCCTATCATCACTGATATAAAAGTGAACCTCTTTGATGATAATTCGATCATCTTTGCTACTTTGTATACCATCTACTCCAAACTTGGCATGTGTATAGCAAACTTGCACAAAGATTGCAACTTGCTCTGAAGGATAATGTTGACTTTGAATCTCAGTTTGAGGACTAAATGTATAGCTCTCAGAGAAATCTACAATAAAGAGAATACAACCTGGTAGAAAGCAATTCTTTGAATCATGAAATTGCTTAGCTTGCCATCTTGCACCATGACAATGCTAGATATGTGGATATATGATATTGCGAAATTTATTCATAAATTCATTGTAAGGCAATCCACTCTCTTTGAGAACAATTTTTTGGGCTCGATTCCTAACTTCGTTAAGTATGTCTCATATTCAAATCTCTTCCAAATAACTTGCATTTCAATGTTGTTAACTTGTAAAAGATTCTTCAAATTTCCACAATCATTACATATATTTTTTATGTACACTAAACATTGAATTCATCTGAATCTTCTAATTTTTCACATAAAAGAGACTTTACAAATTGTGTTGTGCTTCCATGGATGGCTATACTTAGATCAATTACTGCCATAGTTTTTTTATATGATTGTACATGTAGATCAAATTCAACATGATTTTGACAACAAGTTTCACGTACTTTATTTATACGTACAAATGATGGTTGTAGTGTCTCAAACATCCTTTGACAAATCTTTACATTTGAAAATTTTTGCTTGAATGCTTCAAAAAGTTCACTTTGTGTTGTATCTATAAAATGTTTTGGATGAGAAATTTTTGTACCATCTTCACCTATTATTTGTATAGTATCCATTCTATTGGAAGAAACACGAGAGTGATTGGTCCAATATTCAACCACCTATTTCTTTACATCTTCTAAAATTCTATCTTTTGGGGAACCCTACAAATATTTACCCAATTTTTCTCAATTTTTTCATCTATTTCATTTCTCTTTTCAATATACCTTTGAACAGTTCTCCTAGAAACATTTAGTAATTCAGAAATTGATTGAACTTGTCTTCTATGTGATAATTTCTTACTAGAAATTACAGTCATCAATGCTCTACATGCAACACTTGGATCACTAGCTCAACTCTTGTTATCAATACAATTCAATGCTTCTTGCAAGTTTTCAACAATTGTTTGTTTTAATGAACATGATGACTTTTTCCTATTATCAACCCCTAACAACTCCAAAACAGGGGTCATTTATTTTAATCTAAATAACTTTGCAACTAACTATGCTCTTCCAATTAGAGATTTTTCTTCAAAAAAATCATCCCATATTCTTTTAGAGTGTAATTTTACTATTCTTTCATGTAACATATCTTCAAATCAAATATTATTGAAAAGAGAATCCTCATCCATCTCCATCATATTTTCCATATCATAGAAAAGATTTCTATTACTAGGTTCAGTTTGTTCTTGTACCTATATGTCACTTTGGTGATCAATATTTTCCATGGGTTCTTCTTCAGTAGATGTTCCTTCACCCACGTTTCTCTTCATCTCTCTTGTTTGATCATACTTTCTCAATCTAGTCCTTCAATTCATCATCATAAATTACACTCAAATTTGAATTCATCTGCATACAAGAGCACGCATGTATGCTTTCAATGAATGCATGTAGTTATTATTTCATAAATAGAACACTAAATTATAAATTGTCCATTTGTTAAAGCCAAAGTTAAAAAAACATTCAAATTACAAACATATCATGAGAAAATTTGGTATCATAAGCATATTTGGTATATCATGATGCCTCTAATTTAAATATATCGTAATAAAAGACTTATATGATGTGAAAGAGATAAAACATGATATATCTGCTGTGAAAAGGTATATAGCAATGAAAGGATAAGATTACAAAGGGGAAGACCTATGATTCCTTAAATGCAAGGATGTGATGTAAATAAAATCACACTATGTAATTGATTTCATTTGTTAAATACTAATTTGTAACAAGGGATGAAATCTGTAGTGCCCCTCACTTTGTCGTTTGTCAGACTGATGGTTTTTTCTAGTAGGATTGGACACTATGACACTCTATTGGGCGATGGACACTCTATTTTATGATAACTGATAATGAATTTATGTTAGGATGATGCTTGACCACTGATACTTCATGCTATCATAGTTTGATGCACATATTAGATGTTATAAATTATTTTAATTCAGCTCCATGTGTTATTCGATCATGATTATGATGACATCTGTTGAAGTTATAACTATTGACATTTTATGTTTTCACAAGTTGTATGGACATATTGGATTGTAAGAAGATTGAATGCTTTATGTTGTTGATTGGTAATCAGATACCTTGTTCAACATAGTTAATTGCTTTTACATAAACATGAATGGAACAGTGTTGTATTACTCGCTTTCGAGTACCCTACACCACTGCGATTTCCATTCACTATAGGACTGTATGTGGATATATATCTTGAATGTTTAACCGTGCGTTGTTGCAGGAATGCAGGTACTAGGCATCGACTCCACCTGATTACAGGTCTGAGCGTGCCTTCGCCTATGGATTAGTTGTTGGAGTTAACATGAGGTCCCTAGTCAGTGTTGTCTGGTCATCAGTTTACCCTTGTGGTTAATGGTTGTCATTCGACCATGTCTTGCTGTCAGGTAAAACTGTACCTTGGAGTCTAATTAGTTCCGAAGGTGTCTAAGTGTGTATGGTAGTATTGTGCTTTAATTAGAATTATATTACGGAAAGAATAATGTTGATAATTAAAAGATATTATGGAGCGTAAATGTCGATAGTTGTTAATTATTAAATAAATTATTATTAGAAGTATAGTTGTTAAATAAAGTTTGTAAGAGGTTTTGTAGTATTTAATATAATATTATTTATAATAAATATTTAAATAAATAAATAGTTGTAAGTTATGTTGTATTTAGTGATTTACAACTAAATTAATAAAATAAATTAATATATAGTTGTATAATTATGGATTGTTGTAATGTTATAACTTTATTAAATAAAATATGCTTGGTCGGCTATAAAATAATTAAATGTTGTCGGGAATTATGTGTGTTCATTTAAAAAAATGAAATACAATAAAATAAATAAAGAACTTCCTTGGGATCATTAAATTAAATAAGAATATTAGTAGAGGAGGGAGATGCACGAGATCACGTGCCGAGTCCCTTGGAAGAAGGAAGGGGCTGTGTTATAAAAGAAAAGGCTTGTTGAGGCAAAGGGGGGCATGGCAGGTAGAAGATAAGTGAAGAAGATCAGGAAAAAGGCTTGGACTGCAGTAGTTGAAACGAAATTGTCGAATCGGCATCACAACCAGGTTCCATTAAAAGTTTAATTTACTCCTCTGCTTCTCTTTCTGATTCTGCAAATGTTGTTGGTTGTTTAATCTTCCAAATGATTGTTTGGGTTAAATTTATGCTTGAAGATGTGATCCAATCTGCAATTGATTTGCATTCTGAGTTTTCGCCTCCAAATCCTAAACCCAGTGCTCATTTTCTGTTGGCTGTCCTCTCTACGTTTAAACAATAACATCTCTTAGGTTTTAAATCATTTCTGCTCAAGGAATTCATTGTTCAACTTTCTTCCTTCCTCTATATTTGCCGAATGATTCTGTCATCCCGGCAATCATTCATTTCGACGGTCTTCTTCATATCATTGAGGATGTATGTCAGCAATTTCTTCTTTATGCAATCTCAGACCGGCGTATGATTGGTAGGGTTTGAAGATATAAGATAACGTTTCCTTAAGACCTCTCAGACCTCTCTTGGTAAACTTCTTGCACAGATTCAATTATGTATTGTTTTCTGCAAATTCCGTGTTCTCTCAGACAATTAACTGTTCTGTCAGCATCCATTCGGCACTGCCATCATCAACAATTGATTTGGAAATGGCAGCAATGCATGGATCGAGTGTTGTAATCTGTACTTGCGTAATCGTATTTAAAAGTCAGTATCATGCAATCGACCTATTCCAAGAAATATTGTCTCATTCTTAAATGGTAAATCATTGCATCTACTATCCCAGCGTCCGTGGTATCCCTCATGAAGCGGCGAGAACAAACAACTCAGGCAGGATTCAATGTAATGGCGTTTCCTTTAAATGAAACCTCTGAGCATATATCGTTGGGGGCACACATATATAGCTGCCCAGATTTAAAACGGCATCGAACCTTAGTTTTTGTTGATAGAGATCTGACATCTACAATGGATCGAGTGAATGTATAAACCGCTATTGTTTATTCACCGTTAAAATTCAGAGGAATACATCAACCATTAGATGATATGATAACACAGCCAAATATAGCCGTTTCGCTGGGTTTAGAGACTAGATTTATTTACAGATCTCTATCCTTAAAGATAAACATTATGTGTAAAATATAAGATGGGAATCTGCACTGAGTTGGATGTCGTGGCTGCCTCGTTTACCAGGGAATAGACGAACATCTAAGGGGGCGAAAATTGCACTTTAAATTGGAAGCTGCAACTATCTTGAAGAAGAAGTGCGCTTTGACCTTGTAAAGACTTCTTCTGCCCGACAATATACACTGGACAGTTGCCAAGAGCAATTTGTTTATTGGATGATAGTTTAACTTTTTAAGTGAGAGATGATATGCTTACAAGGTGGACTGTAAGAAGTTATGGGTTGCGCAGTACACTTAATAACATCGTCCTACCTCTTGGTCGCTTGCAGATTGGGCTATCACGCCATCGGGCCCTCCTTTTCAAGTTTTTGCAGACTGTGTAGGCAGTTCTTAATTCATTCTGATTTTTATTAGATATAATGTGTAGGCAGCTCCTTCTATTTTATCTTTTTAGTAGACGTCCTGTGTAGGTGTTCCTAATTCTATACAATTTTTAGTAGATAAGGCTTTTACAAAAGATCTGTCATCAATTTTCTGATGTTATGGATGCTTCGGATTTCATTGCATGATCTAACATTAGGATTATGTGATCTATATTCCTAAGTCTTATCTGATTTTGTAAGAGAAAAGATTCTGGGAAAGGGCCTGTGATCAATTTTCTAAGTGTATCGATGGTTTCCACTATAGATCTATTAGAGGATGAAGATGTGACATGTAGCCATTCCTAAATTTATCAAGCCTTTTAGTTGAAAAGTCTTCTTGAAAAGACCAGTGATTTATTTTCTGAACTTATCAGTGTTTGGGAGCATGCTATGTGATACATCATCAGCACATGCCTATAGGGTGCCCCATCATGCTTTTTTTGGATTCATCAACATTGTAGAGTGACCCATGATCAGGATGAGGATTTGATAAGTAGGACCCGTGCATTCTTTTTGCCTTTTTAAGTTTAAAATTGCAAAGGGTGTTTTCAAGGATCATGGTGAAGCTAGATGCCGTAAATGACTCTCTTGAGAGCCATTGCCAGTGAGTTTCTTCTTTTAACCTGTCTACTCTTTTCAAATATTGGGCAACCTGTAGGTAATGGTCCTTTTGTTTTAAAAACTGTTATGGCTGTATTTTAGGTCCTGGCTGAGCTAAATGTCAATTTGGCTTATGGGACAACTTTTAATGTCTCCACAGGGAGATTTCTTTCTTAGACTCTTAAAACTTTGTAGGAACTTTTCAGGTAATTAGTTTCATCTGGTTTTTCCTTTTTTTTTTGGTATTATGATTTATAGGCATTCCTATAAATTTGTAATGTGCAAGCATTACTGCTCACCCTGTAGACTCCTCACCTTTTTTATGGCTTGAGACCTGGTCCAAGAATTTGAGGCAATTAAGTCATATAGTGTTAATATTTTAATATTTGAACTCTTGTGTGATTCCGTAGAAGGAGAAATGAAAATCCTGAAGTTTAACTGTGATAACAGGTACTCTTTGGTTTATCCATCCACGGAGGGATTTTCCTAAATTATGGATTCTTTATATAGAAATTTACCTGGTCAATGGGGCTGTGGTCTAGCATCAAGTTAGAGCTAAAGTTGGAAAATAGTGGGTTTGTTTCCTGTGATAGTGCATAGAAAAGAAGTATAACCTGTGAAATGAAGTTTGTTTCCTCTTCAGGCAATGCATAAAAAGCTGTTTTTCAGTAAGAAGAATTTGGAGCACAACGAACTTATATGTTATGGCACCTCCATAATATGTTGACATCAGACACTCCACTTAAATTGGGATACCTGCATACCATCATTAAATTAAATTACATTTAAGAATCCAAATAGCTGTAAAATTCCTCAACTTAAAAATAGAGCTTTATTGTTTAGATACCAAAGCATATGCTGTTATAGGCTTAAGGGTCAAGTAACAAAGCCAAGGCAATTCAATCTTCAAGGTCTAACCTCCTAAAGAACAGTTAAGATGAAAATAAAACATGCTTGAAAAACAATGCTGTGCTACAAATGCTGGGAAAAATGGGAATACGATCATTAATATCAATCAAAACAAGTCTACTTTGTTCCAGTAATAGACAGGAATGGTTATGGTTTCCAAGAGCATAAGAAAGCAGTGGCTGAAATTATAAAATGACAGATGAATTTGATAAATATGGCTCAAGGCACCAGAATGTGATCTTGGGAAGTTTGATCCATAGTTCAAAAAACTCAAGACTCTAGGAAGTCTAATGGGAGATTGTATAAATTATATGGTTGTTAGTTTTAAGAGTGCCAAAATCAAAAGTAGATTAATATTTAAGTTAAGTTAATAGATTTAATTTATCAAACTATAAGGAAATGTAGTTAATAGTTTAATTTAAACTGTTAGTATTGATTAAGCTTGGTAACGATCTTATTACAACATCATTATGAAGGTGTTGTTAATTGAAGCTTGATTAAATAGTCTCGATAGTGGATTTATTATCATTGTAATGAGATTATTGGTTATTCTCAAGTTGTTTGGGTGTCAGTCCAGAGGCATAGGATAACGTGATTTGTTTCCAAGTATAGTGTTACCGCCAATTATATCAATTGCAAGTTTGAAGAAGTTAGATGGACGCTACCAGAAGTTATTAGACTAAACTAATATCATCCATTTCAATGGTTAAGCGGTCATTAACAATTTCACACCATCTCTGCGACCAGTGCTTACAATTCAATAGGTTATTACACTTGAAACAGATATAGTAGAAGCTTTTACCAGAAAACTGTAATGCCTTGGGAACGAATATAGTTGATACATCTATTAAGTTTTGACGGCGTGAGAATGTCTAGTCCCGACCTTCTTCTTAGACAGATTTAAATCATCTTTGATTAAAACATTTCAGAGACATCGTTATGACGAAGAATTCCAAGCATAGTAAACTGTTATCTGATTGAGGTCAAGAATATCTGAAGGACCGTATTAGGGTAGAACTTAGAGGAAAACGAAAACATTGATGTTCATTGTTGATGGTAGGACCTTTGTCCTCGTTGTATTGCCGTATAGTTATAAGGTATTATTTTAGTACTTAATCCAATGTTGGAAAGGTAAGTTAATCAGTGTAAAATTTGTTATACTTGTGTTTTATAATCTACCTTTAGAAACAAATGTAGAATATTCAAATAATTTAATTGTAATGTATAATTGTTGTAGAGATAATGTAATCAATTGTTGATTTCATTACAAAGTTATTTATGATGAGCCAAGAAGGAATTTTAGTGTTTAATTTCTAGAATCTGAATTGTGTTGTGTGAGTTAAGTATTTCTATTGTCTTAAAGAGTTGAATTGAGAGTGGTCATACTCGAAATTCCAGAGGCTTAGTTTGTCGTAGTGTGGATGGATGTTTTTGTACTTGTGATGTTATAACGATTATGTGATTCAAATTTAGTATGAAGTATTGACTAAGTTGATTATGTGTTTTGCGATATAATATTCTCTGGATGAGATATTTAACCAGTAGTGACTATCTTGTATCCGTTTTGTCGTAATTGTTGTTTGGAGAGACCTGGTATCTGTAAAAGTGTAAAAGGTTGTAATGCTATAGGCGATGGATAACAATTGGTGTTATGATTCTGTTTGTAATGCAAGAGGGTTTATGCCTTGCAATGAACAAGTATGTGTATTGCTATAATGCCTTGTATGATGGTTAAGGTTTACTAGGTGTTAGGAAGGAGAGTGGCTTTCAACGTGGGGCCGGCGCCCAAAGTGGCAGTCAGGATAACCCGTTGAAAGTAGATTAATCAAGTGATAACCTAAAATGAACTAGGGGGTTAAGGGTAGATTTCACATTAAACAAGATTAATAGATTCCTCTCCCATGGCCTGTAGTGCTTGTATAGACTAAGGATGGGTAGAGAAGGCCTGGTTGGCATGATTGACTTCCTTGTCCTCATGAAAGGAAGGTCGATTCCGCATGTGTCACCCTATGGGGCCGGCGCCTAGTGAGAGGCTGTCAGGATAACCCATGCTAGGACCGTGCGATGACACTCTCCCCACTACAACCTAGCATTCCTTGTTTGGTCTCTCCACTTATGTTATGTTTCGCCTCTGGAAGTTAAGTTGTGTTGTATTGTTATTGCCATGTGTTGTACTGGCATTCGGTCGTCCTTTGTTCTTGTTTGTCTTTTGTCTACCTGACTGTATTGTTGGGACCTCATGTTAACTCCTAGCTCAGGGGGTGGACCTTAGGGTTCCACATGGTCGGGTGGAAGAGCTATTTTATCCATTGGTTATTCTTGTTGAAGCTCATGTACAAAAGAGATTTATTCCAGTTTTCAGACAATTGTACTTGTACCAGTTGATGAGGATGTATAATCTTGTACCAGATTTGTGTAACAGAACATTCATTGTGTATGTAATTTTGATGTAGTCTGGAAATGGCAATGTAATGATGTCATGATGTACCTATGTGTAAGGAAAGCATTTCAGTTATGTTTTGATCATGTAGATTGTATTATCTGGCGATATGTAATGAATATGAATCAGTTATTCAATTATGCATTTGATTTAGATCAGTTACTGATGAATGTTGAATTATGTTAGTTGGTTTGTTAAGTAATGCAGCCTTGTATCCTTAGAGAATATGTCGTAATTAGTTATGTTAACATTGTTTGTTATCTTAATCTTTAAAAAAAAAAATGTTCCTGTTTCATGTAGCATAAAAGTGTTTTTTCTTTGAGGTGTACAAGGCGGGGCGTTACATCTGGTATCAGAGCCAAGTTTAAACACTGGGTACTCTGTGTGCGTATAGTCCCATTATGTTGTCCTAGTTGCTTAAACTCTGAAGATTTTCTTCTTTCCCTTTTTGTCGTCCTTGCCTAACAACGTGAGGGTGTTCCTTGGTGGTGTCTACGTAGGTAGGTGCCTAGAGGTCAAGGTAGAGGTAGTTGGCATGTAGAGATCCATTCCCCTATATATGATATCTGCCATACAGTTGAAGAAAGGCATGTGTCAAGGTTGTCAGTCGTTTGCCATGATGGTGAACAATTTGGAGATTAGGGGAGAGTCGAGAGGTGTCCCTCGATGATCATCCTATCCTTAAGGAGCTTTGGTTGTGATTAGAGGAGTTGTTAGGTAGAGGATTAGATGCTTGTGCATCCTCTTGTGAAGTATGCATTCTGGGATGTTCTTAGTGCTTATGTAGAGTCCTTATTGTATGGAATAAAAAGTTGAGGATAACCTGACGTTGTTCCCTCCTTCCTCGTTTGGTGGCTAGTACCTAGTCACGCAGTGTTGTACAGTGCAATTTCAAAGATTGTGTGTTTTCCTTATCATTATGGATGATTTTCTATTAATTGAAAGGGCCGACACTTTGTCTATATTTGGTTGTGATGGTTTAGCCACACCTTGTGATCTTTATTTGTGCGTAACCCTTGTGGTTACATTTGGTTTAGTGTTGAACTGCACGCATTTCTTGTTTCATTGAAGAAATTTAATCCTTATTTGATATTTGTTTATGACTTTGGTGGCTGAACTATTTTCTCCTTATTGTTTTCGATGCCAGCCATGTATCGTAATGTGATTCCTCTCCAAGGATGTATGAGGCAGACTTGGTGAGTGTATACGAGGAAGCAGACACAGGGAACCTAGAGGATGGGGATATCCGAAGTTAGGACTATTTCATGGAGACTAA
The DNA here is from genome assembly GCA_027924645.1 of Cunninghamia lanceolata. NCBI lineage: Eukaryota > Viridiplantae > Streptophyta > Pinopsida > Cupressales > Cupressaceae > Cunninghamia > Cunninghamia lanceolata. The sequence goes on along the minus strand of BSBN01000135.1, from coordinate 7,938,830 downwards.
CTAATTTTTTTTGCTATAGGAGTTAGGTCATTGTTGTCTTGTTTGGGTGGTCTAACCATGTGTGTGTCCCCTAGCACCATCAAGTCATAGAGTGTGTGGTATGGATGGTGCGGGATAGATGTTGGCTCTTGGCTCATAGATCTTGTGCCATGCCTTAGTAGGTCAGTTACCGGTGTCCAGATGGATCCTTGTGTAGCCTTGAGATGTGATTCATGGTAATTTGAATTCGGGTATGTGTGTTAAATCATGAATATAGTGCTTATAAAATGATAAATTTTGGTACCATGCTGCTAAAGGTGTAAAGTTAGTATATCAAGACTTTTTTATATTTTTGCTAATAGATCTCATGCACAGTGTGTGCTCCCATGTTTGCATAGTGTTGTGAAAACTGCCCAAACTCAATGCATTTCACCCATAATTGTTGCAGGCTTCCGGGAGTAAGCCTGATCCTAGGGGGGGAGGATGTAGTGCCCCTCACTTTGTCGTTTGTCAGACTGATGGTTTTTCTAGTAGGATTGGACACTATGACACTCTATTGGGCGATGGACACTCTGTTTTATGATAACTGATAATGAATTTATGTTAGGATGATGCTTGACCACTGATACTTCATGCTATCACAGTTTGATGCACATATTAGATGTTATAAATTATTTTAATTCAGCTCCATGTGTTATTCGATCATGATTATGATGACATCTGTTGAAGTTTTAACTATTGACATTTTATGTTTTCACAAGTTGTATGGACATATTGGATTGTAAGAAGATTGAATGCTTTATGTTGTTGATTGGTAATCAGATACCTTGTTCAACATAGTTAATTGCTTTTACATAAACGTGAATGGAACAGTGTTGTATTACTCGCTTTCGAGTACCCTACACCACTGCGATTTCCATTCACTATAGGACTGTATGTGGATATATATCTTGAATGTTTAACCGTGCGTTGTTGCAGGAATGCAGGTACTAGGCATCGACTCCACCTGATTACAGGTCTGAGCGTGCCTTCGCCAATGGATTAGTTGTTGGAGTTAACATGAGGTCCCTAGTCAGTATTGTCTGGTCATCAGTTTACCCTTGTGGTTAATGGTTGTCATTCGACCATGTCTTGCTATCAGGTAAAACTGTACCTTGGAGTCTAATTAGTTCCGAAGGTGTCTAAGTGTGTATGGTAGTATTGTGCTTTAATTAGAATTATATTACGGAAAGAATAATGTTGATAATTAAAAGATATTATGGAGCGTAAATGTCGATAGTTGTTAATTATTAAATAAATTATTATTAGAAGTATAGTTGTTAAATAAAGTTTGTAAGAGGTTTTGTAGTATTTAATATAATATTATTTATAATAAATATTTAAATAAATAAATAGTTGTAAGTTATGTTGTATTTAGTGATTTACAACTAAATTAATAAAATAAATTAATATATAGTTGTATAATTATGGATTGTTGTAATGTTATAACTTTATTAAATAAAATATGCTTGGTCGGCTATAAAATAATTAAATGTTGTCGGGAATTATGTGTGTTCATTTAAAAAAATGAAATACAATAAAATAAATAAAGAACTTCCTTGGGATCATTAAATTAAATAAGAATATTAGTAGAGGAGGGAGATGCACGGGATCACGTGCCGAGTCCCTTGGAAGAAGGAAGGGGCTGTGTTATAAAAGAAAAGGCTTGTTGAGGCAAAGGGGGGCATGGCAGGTAGAAGATAAGTGAAGAAGATCAGGAAAAAGGCTTGGACTGCAGTAGTTGAAACGAAATTGTCGAATCGGCATCGCAACCAGGTTCCATTAAAAGTTTAATTTACTCCTCTGCTTCTCTTTCTAATTCTGCAAATGTTGTTGGTTGTTTAATCTTCCAAATGATTGTTTGGGTTAAATTTATGCTTGAAGATGTGATCCAATCTGCAATTGATTTGCATTCTGAGTTTTCGCCTCCAAATCCTAAACCCGGTGCTCATTTTCTGTTGGCTGTCCTCTCTACGTTTAAACAATAACATCTCTTAGGTTTTAAATCATTTCTGCTCAAGGAATTCATTGTTCAACTGTCTTCCTTCCTCTGTATTTGCCGAATGATTCTGTCATCCCGGCAATCATTCATTTCGACGGTCTTCTTCATATCATTGACGATGTATGTCAGCAATTTCTTCTTTATGCAATCTCAGACCGGCGTATGATTGGTAGGGTTTGAAGATATAAGATAACGTTTCCTTAAGACCTCTCAGACCTCTCTTGGTAAACTTCTTGCACAGATTCAATTATGTATTGTTTTCTGCAAATTCCGTGTTCTCTCAGACAATTAACTGTTCTGTCAGCATCCATTCGGCACTGCCATCATCAGCAATTGATTTGGAAATGGCAGCAATGCATGGATCGAGTGTTGTAATCTGTACTTGCGTAATCGCATTTAAAAGTCAGTATCATGCAATCGACCTATTCCAAGAAATATTGTCTCATTCTTAAATGGTAAATCATTGCATCTACTATCCCAGCGTCCGTGGTATCCCTCATGAAGCGGCGAGAACAAACAACTCAGGCAGGATTCAATATAATGGCGTTTCCTTTAAATGAAACCTCTGAGCATATATCGTTGGGGGCACACATATATAGCTGCCCAGATTTAAAACGGCATCGAACCTTAGTTTTTGTTGATAGAGATCTGACATCTACAATGGATCGAGTGAATGTATAAACCGCTATTGTTTATTCACCATTAAAATTCAGAGGAATACATCAACCATTAGATGATATGATAACACAGCCAAATATAGCCGTTTCGCTGGGTTTAGAGACTAGATTTATTTACAGATCTCTATCCTTAAAGATAAACATAATGTGTAAAATATAAGATGGGCATCTGCACTGAGTTGGATGTCGTGGCTGCCTCGTTTACCAGGGAATAGACGAACATCTAAGGGGGCGAAAATTGCACTTTAAATTGGAAGCTGCAACTATCTTGAAGAAGAAGTGCGCTTTGACCTTGTAAAGACTTCTTCTGCCCGACAATATACACTGGACAGTTGCCAAGAGCAATTTGTTTATTGGATGATAGTTTAACTTTTTAAGTGAGAGATGATATGCTTACAAGGTGGACTGTAAGAAGTTATGGGTTGCGCAGTACACTTAATAACATCGTCCTACCTCATGGTCGCTTGCAGATTGGGCTATCACGCCATCGGGCCCTCCTTTTCAAGTTTTTGCAGACTGTGTAGGCAGTTCTTAATTCATTCTGATTTTTATTAGATATAATGTGTAGGCAGCTCCTTCTATTTTATCTTTTTAGTAGACGTCCTGTGTAGGTGTTCCTAATTCTATACAATTTTTAGTAGATAAGGCTTTTACAAAAGATCTGTCATCAATTTTCTGATGTTATGGATGCTTCGGATTTCATTGCATGATCTAACATTAGGATTATGTGATCTATATTCCTAAGTCTTATCTGATTTTGTAAGAGAAAAGATTCTGGGAAAGGGCCTGTGATCAATTTTCTAAGTGTATCGATGGTTTCCACTATAGATATATTAGAGGATGAAGATGTGACATGTAGCCATTCCTAAATTTATCAAGCCTTTTAGTTGAAAAGTCTTCTTGAAAAGACCAGTGATTTATTTTCTAAACTTATCAGTGTTTGGGAGCATGCTATGTGATACATCATCAGCACATGCCTATAGGGTGCGCCATCATGTTTTTTTTGGATTCATCAACATTGTAGAGTGACCCATGATCAGGATGAGGATTTGATAAGTAGGACCCGTGCATTCTTTTTGCCTTTTTAAGTTTAAAATTGCAAAGGGTGTTTTCAAGGATCATGGTGAAGCTAGATGCCGTAAATGACTCTCTTGAGAGCCATTGCCAGTGAGTTTCTTCTTTTAACCTGTCTACTCTTTTCAAATATTGGGCAACCTGTAGGTAATGGTCCTTTTGTTTTAAAAACTGTTATGGCTGTATTTTAGGTCCTGGCTGAGCTAAATGTCAATTTGGCTTATGGGACAACTTTTAATGTCTCCACAGGGAGATTTCTTTCTTAGACTCTTAAAACTTTGTAGGAATTTTTCAGGTAATTAGTTTCATCTGGTTTTTCCTTTTTTTTTGGTATTATGATTTATAGGCATTCCTATAAATTTGTAATGTGCAAGCATTACTGCTCACCCTGTAGACTCCTCACCTTTTTTATGGCTTGAGACCTGGTCCAAGAATTTGAGGCAATTAAGTCATATAGTGTTAATATTTTAATATTTGAACTCTTGTGTGATTCCGTAGAAGGAGAAATGAAAATCCTGAAGTTTAACTGTGATAACAGGTACTCTTTGGTTTATCCATCCACGGAGGGATTTTCCTAAATTATGGATTCTTTATATAGAAATTTACCTGGTCAATGGGGCTGTGGTCTAGCATCAAGTTAGAGCTAAAGTTGGAAAATAGTGGGTTTGTTTCCTGTGATAGTGCATAGAAAAGAAGTATAACCTGTGAAATGAAGTTTGTTTCCTCTTCAGGCAATGCATAAAAAGCTGTTTTTCAGTAAGAAGAATTTGGAGCACAACGAACTTATATGTTATGGCACCTCCATAATATGTTGACATCAGACACTCCACTTAAATTGGGATACCTGCATACCATCATTAAATTAAATTACATTTAAGAATCCAAATAGCTGTAAAATTCCTCAACTTAAAAATAGAGCTTTATTGTTTAGATACCAAAGCATATGCTGTTATAGGCTTAAGGGTCAAGTAACAAAGCCAAGGCAATTCAATCTTCAAGGTCTAACCTCCTAAAGAACAATTAAGATGAAAATAAAACATGCTTGAAAAACAATGCTGTGCTACAAATGCTGGGAAAAATGGGAATACGATCATTAATATCAATCAAAACAAGTCTACTTTGTTCCAGTAATAGACAGGAATGGTTATGGTTTCCAAGAGCATAAGAAAGCAGTGGCTGAAATTATAAAATGACAGATGAATTTGATAAATATGGCTCAAGGCACCAGAATGTGATCTTGGGAAGTTTGATCCATAGTTCAAAAAACTCAAGACTCTAGGAAGTCTAATGGGAGATTGTATAAATTATATGGTTGTTAGTTTTAAGAGTGCCAAAATCAAAAGTAGATTAATATTTAAGTTAAGTTAATAGATTTAATTTATCAAACTATAAGGAAATGTAGTTAATAGTTTAATTTAAACTGTTAGTGTTGATTAAGCTTGGTAACGATCTTATTACAACATCATTATGAAGGTGTTGTTAATTGAAGCTTGATTAAATAGTCTCGATAGTGGATTTATTATCATTGTAATGAGATTATTGGTTATTCTCAAGTTGTTTGGGTGTCAGTCCAGAGGCATAGGATAACGTGATTTGTTTCCAAGTATAGTGTTACCGCCAATTATATCAATTGCAAGTTTGAAGAAGTTAGATGGACGCTACCAGAAGTTATTAGACTAAACTAATATCATCCATTTCAATGGTTAAGCGGTCATTAACAATTTCACACCATCTCTGCGACCAGTGCTTACAATTCAATAGGTTATTACACTTGAAACAGATATAGTAGAAGCTTTTACCAGAAAACTGTAATGCCTTGGGAACAAATATAGTTGATACATCTATTAAGTTTTGATGGCGTGAGAATGTCTAGTCCCGACCTTCTTCTTAGACAGATTTAAATCATCTTTGATTAAAACATTTCAGAGACATCGTTATGACGAAGAATTCCAAGCATAGTAAACTGTTATCTGATTGAGGTCAAGAATATCTGAAGGACCGTATTAGGGTAGAACTTAGAGGAAAACGAAAACATTGATGTTCATTGTTGATGGTAGGACCTTTGTCCTCGTTGTATTGCCGTATAGTTATAAGGTATTATTTTAGTACTTAATCCAATGTTGGAAAGGTAAGTTAATCAGTGTAAAATTTGTTATACTTGTGTTTTATAATCTACCTTTAGAAACAAATGTAGAATATTCAAATAATTTAATTGTAATGTATAATTGTTGTAGAGATAATGTAATCAATTGTTGATTTCATTACAAAGTTATTTATGATGAGCCAAGAAGGAATTTTAGTGTTTAATTTCTAGAATCTGAATTGTGCTGTGTGAGTTAAGTATTTCTATTGTCTTAAAGAGTTGAATTGAGAGTGGTCATACTCAAAATTCCAGAGGCTTAGTTTGTCGTAGTGTGGATGGATGTTTTTGTACTTGTGATGTTATAACGATTATGTGATTCAAATTTAGTATGAAGTATTGACTAAGTTGATTATGTGTTTTGCGATATAATATTCTCTGGATGAGATATTTAACCAGTAGTGACTATCTTGTATCCGTTTTGTCGTAATTGTTGTTTGGAGAGACCTGGTATCTGTAAAAGTGTAAAAGGTTGTAATGCTATAGGCGATGGATAACAATTGGTGTTATGATTCTATTTGTAATGCAAGAGGGTTTATGCCTTGCAATGAACAAGTATGTGTATTGCTATAATGCCTTGTATGATGGTTAAGGTTTACTAGGTGTTAGGAAGGAGAGTGGCTTTCAACGTGGGGCCGGCGCCCAAAGTGGCAGTCAGGATAACCCGTTGAAAGTAGATTAATCAAGTGATAACCTAAAATGAACTAGGGGGTTAAGGGTAGATTTCACATTAAACAAGATTAATAGATTCCTCTCCCATGGCCTGTAGTGCTTGTATAGACTAAGGATGGGTAGAGAAGGCCTGGTTGGCATGATTGACTTCCTTGTCCTCATGAAAGGAAGGTCGATTCCGCATGTGTCACCCTATGGGGCCGGCGCCTAGTGAGAGGCTGTCAGGATAACCATAGATGGGGGCCGGCGCCTAGTGAGAGGCTGTCAGGATAACCCATGCTAGGACCGTGCGATGACACTCTCCCCACTACAACCTAGCATTCCTTGTTTGGTCTCTCCACTTATGTTATGTTTCACCTCTGGAAGTTAAGTTGTGTTGTATTGTTATTGCCATGTGTTGTACTGGTGTTCGGTCATCCTTTGTTCTTGTTTGTCTTTTGTCTACCTGACTGTATTGTTGGGACCTCATGTTAACTCCTAGCTCAGGGGGTGGACCTTAGGGTTCCACATGGTCGGGTGGAAGAGCTATTTTATCCATTGGTTATTCTTGTTGAAGCTCATGTACAAAAGAGATTTATTCCAGTTTTCAGACAATTGTACTTGTACCAGTTGATGAGGATGTATAATCTTGTACCAGATTTGTGTAACAGAACATTCATTGTGTATGTAATTCTGATGTAGTCTGGAAATGGCAATGTAATGATGTCATGATGTACCTATGTGTAAGGAAAGCATTTCAGTTATGTTTTGATCATGTAGATTGTATTATCTGGTGATATGTAATGAATATGAATCAGTTATTCAATTATGCATTTGATTTAGATCAGTTACTGATGAATGTTGAATTATGTTAGTTGGTTTGTTAAGTAATGCAGCCTTGTATCCTTAGAGAATATGTCGTAATTAGTTATGTTAACATTGTTTGTTATCTTAATCTTTTAAAAAAAAAATGTTCCTGTTTCATGTAGCATAAAAGTGTTTTTTCTTTGAGGTGTACAAGGCGGGGCGTTACAAAATCCACACATGAGAAATAAATGAAAAGTAGAGAAGAGAAGAGGTGCAAGGGAAAACATGATTGTGCACATGCATAAAGCTAGTTTTCCCTAGATGCCTAAGATAGTATATATAATGATTTACTCATAAGGGGGGAAAGGCATGATGCTTCTATTTGAAATATATCATAATAAAAGACTTATATGATGTGAAAGAGAGAAAACATGATATGAAATAAACCTTTTTTTGTTGAAAATAAGTTTTCTTTTGTCGAAATAAGTCTTCCTTTCCCGAAATTTGTCTTCTTTTGCATTTAATTGAATTTTTTCTTGAATTGAAAATTTATTTAAAAAAATTGTATATCTATGAACTATTTTCGGCCAATACGTTATCGGCTGACTAAATACTAACCGATAAGTTATTGGGTGATAACTTATCAATCGATAATGTTATGCCCGAAACACAGTTGTTCATAAACTACTCAGGCGAGTATGTCTAGTTGGTTGCCTACATGGCAACCAACTCTCCTTTTTTCATAAATTTATGAAACATTGAATTTTAATAGGGTATTTCTCTTGTCAGAATGAATTTTCTGCAACAAAGAAAAATACCCTTTTGTAGATCTTAGAGTGATGAATCCAAATATGTAATTTTTTTCATATTTTAATTAGTTTTAATATATTTTATTTTTAAAATACTGCAAGTAGGTTGTTAAAGTTAAAAAAGAGGTTGATTAGAAATTTAAAAAAAATAGTAAAACATATTAAAAAAATTAAAATATATGGTGCACTAGATGAGAGAGTCCTCTTCAAAAGGGTAAAATTTGTTTTTTGAAAATCATTAAAAAAATAGACAATAGTTGACGTCCCATGAAAACTGTCAAATTCTGACAAATTGGACTTTAAAACGTTATTACGAGAAAAATATACATTAAAATTTGATTTTTTTTCCATGCACTAGACATTGAAGTTACCTATTTGAAAAAAAAATTAGGGATAAATGAAGTTTGTTTTAATTTGTTTCTTGACGTCCCATGAACATCACTTTTTCTAAAATTTTCAGCATTCCATAATTTGTTCTTAAATTGATAAAAAAAATTGAAAACAATTTTTAAAAAATCTAAAAAATTATAGGAATAAATTTCATCAAAAGTTCTACATTTCATTAGTTTACATCATTTTAAAATTCAAAACATAAAGACCACTTTTATGTGGTCAAAGTTTAGAAAAAAAAAATTTGTTGGTCGATTCCTTTATAAAGTGTGACATAGTTTTGTGCTTTTACCCTTAAAATTTATGTTTTGTAAGTATGTAGTCCTTATTATAAGATTCCAAAAAAATATACTTTTAAATATAATTAATTTGTTTATTATATTTATTTTTTATTTCTTGTGAATGTAGGTTTTTCAACGAACATCAAGGTCTTTGTTTCACACATACGAAAAATAGGAAAATAGAGAAAAAAATTCTGAAAAATATGTATGCCCTAGGTATTGATGTCCTTGTTTCAACAAAAAAATTGAATTTTGATACATGCTATGTTTTACGAAATACGCCTATGTCTAAATTATAATTGGTTTCACTTCAAATTTTAATTAAAAAAATATTCAACAAAACATTATGAAACCAAATGCATGCCTTAAATATCGGTTTTACCAATCTAAATTCAAAAGAATCAAAATTTTATCCTTCGTAGAAAAAAAGTTATGTGCTACAGAATACACATCACTTTAAAAAAATGTTGTTTACTATTAAAAACTAGTTATCAAAGGAGACAAAAAATATTACAATTTAACTCCAAACTTTTTTTAAAAGATATATTTAGAATCTACAAACAAAATCCCACAAATCACTGGTTCACATCATCTTCAAATTCCTAATGGTTTAGCGACTATAGGTGTTAAAAAGTGAAGATTTAGTTCAAAATGTTGATTTCAATGTCAAGTTTGGCCAAAAAGTGTAACCCATTATTGTGGGATGACCCCGTGTGCAAGTTGTTTCCCTATTCATTAGGAGAAGAAGCCTATGGCCGGTATGTCAACCTTCCTCAAAACTCCATCGATTCTTGGGATGAGTTAGAGAAAGCTTACAAACCAAGGTTCAAGATACTTGTAGATGTAGCCATCATGTATCATCTCTTTGCCACAATCAAAAAAAGTGAATGAGAGTTGATCTCAAACTTCAATGCTAGATTCCAGAAGATGTACTCCAAACTAACAACTACTTACAATGTTGATGATGATGCAGTTAGGTTAGTTTATTACTCAGCCTTAGATCCCCTACCATCAATGTTCATCAGGAGGACCCATCCTGCAATCACATCTTTGTCAGGTGCCTTTGCTGAAGTTGTCAAGGTTAACCAGCAGTTGACACCAGATCTTGCACCTAGTTTAGGATATCATGCTTATCCTACCCAAACAAAAACTAGTGGTGCATTGATGCCTCCTGTTATAGTATCCAACCCTCTACAAATACCTCCACTTAGCATTATGCCTCCTCAAGGAAATGGTCAGATCATACCTTATCCTGGACATGCACATCATGATACTACACAAAATGGTAATGGCAGTTCATTTTTCCAGCCACATTAGGATACTGTAGTAGCAAAGGCACAAGAAGAGAAAGGTGATATAAAGGAGATATCTACTCAACTAAGAAAATTGACTACTAAAGTCACTCACTTGACAAATCAGAACTTCTATACTTAGTCTAATGCACAGAATCAACAAAACAGGGGATATCATGATAGAGGATATAGTAAAATCAATGAAAGATCTAGATATCCTGATAGAGGATACAATAACAACAATAATAATAATGAAAGGAGTTATAACAACAATGCTCCTAGACCTCCAAGAGTCTAGAACACCAGACCAAATAATGGTTCATTACCATCACCCCTGAATAATCAACCCCCTCCTGAATCTAAGCAGACCACAAGGGTCAATTTGGCAGAGGCTATAATTAATAATTGGTGCAGGATGCACAATACCAATGCACATGCTGAATTGGACTGCTCGCAATTCAAAATTGCAGCTAGTATATTTCAAGATGAAGTATCTAATAGTGCAGGGGATGCATCTTTCTTTGAAGGTAATGAGATAGTACCTCTAGGATATGAGTATGCTCTAGTCCTTGAGAGTTCTTTAGGTGATCATTAACATCAGCATATGAGCACAATACATGAAAACTACACCTTGGAATGTGAAGAGTCAGCCATGGCCTTTGAAACTACTCATGTCTTCCCTTTTGAAGATGAGAATGAGCCTGAACAAGAAACTAAAGAAGTTCATGCATATTAGCAATATCAGAGAGGACATAACTATAATCTAAGGAGTAATACAAATTGCCCTACAGGTCCTCTAACCTCTTCTATTCCTCCCAACAATTCCAACACACCTCTAGATCCTAAAGCCAATAATAATCCTGGATCTCCAAAGGTGAATCCATAGCACTTTGCATCATCTGCACATGCAACGCTACCACACGATATGAACCAACTACCCAAATCTGATAAATTAGTTACTTACCTTGTTGATGAGATGAAGAGGATTAAAATTAGTCTATCCTTATCAGAGTTATTAAAGACTCATGTCATTAAGAAATCTTTTATAAAGTCATTAGATATGCTAGTAGCAAAAGAAGGTAATCCTAGTCATATCTCTGCCAGAGATCCTATATCCAGGGACAATGTTTCTAAACCAAAAGACAAAGCCACAGTCCATACTGCAGATGCAGCACAGGTGACACTATACATAGAGAAATCTGAGTCACCTCCTTTCCTTCTCACACTTTGAATCTTTGGAAAGAACTTGCACAATTTCCTGGTAGATTCGGGAGCTTCCACCAATGTTATACCCTTGTCCATATGTAGGACACTAGGTTTACATCCTGCAAAGTCACTCAAGAAAGTCACTCAACTAGACAAATTGTAGGTCAATGTAGTAGGAGAATCAACACATATACACATGCATCTTGCATCAGATCCAAGGGTGCAGTATTACATAGACATTCAAGTTGTTGACATACCTGACACATATGGCATACTCCTCAATAGGGATTGGTCCAAGACTTTAAATGGTTATATGGCTATTTATTTCTCTCACATGTGGTTTCCATGGAAAGGCATCCCCAATCAACTCAAGATTGAAGCTGAACCTAAAATGAAACACATGATAACAGAGTACAATCAGACTAATGAGATTTTGTACATGGATATAGAGCTAAGAGTATATGCATTGAGGCTTCGGACAATTAGAATAGAAGTGTTGATGTGTAGGCATATGCATGAAGATAGTGAAATTGACAAAATTGTGCCAAGGGCATGATTAATCATAGAATCTTATCATAGTTCTTCAGAAGAAGATGAAGTGAATCACTTCCTAGAGTTTAAAAGGTGTCTATTCAATCAAGTTTAGAAATGTCAACTGACATGAACACCTATTGGTGATATACTTATGGGAGGCTGGTGTAGACTGCATGAAGATGCACATTTAGAAACAACATGTGAAGCATGTCTGGATATAATAGACAAGACACTAAGAATGTGCATGGAAGACACATAGTCATTACCAGTGATTGATGAAGTACTTAGTGCTTATGGTTATGACTGTTTGTTATTTCACCCAGATGTAGGGGAATGTGAACAGGAAATATGTAGGATGCAAGTTCTAGTTCACACTTTAGAAGAAGTATTGATATGTAACAATTAACATGGTAAAGATGATGAGGTAAGAACAACCATGCTACGAACAGACTATTTTATTGAGTCAGATTATGAGTTGTCTGATGAAGACAGGGGAAGTCATCTGACACAGTTTGAGGAGTTTCTATCTAGGCAAATTCAAAGGTATATTCTCCAAGGAATTCCACCCAATCAGGTACTAATTGAAGGTTGGTGTAGGCTACATGAGGCTCCCCATTAAGAAACAACTTGTGCCCTATGCCTAAACATAGTGATCAAAGAGGAACATTTGTGCTCAAATGACAAATTGCATAAAATTGAGGATATTTTGGAAGAAATAGAAATAAAAGTGGTAATATCCCCTGATGATAGATGTGATGACATCAAGTTTATGAAAAGAAAAGACACTCAAAAGGATGATATTCAAGAGAAGCAAAGAGTGGATGTTGTAGTTCTATAGAAACATCCAGATATAGTGAAAAATGAACCACCTAAGATCAAATGGATATCCGCAAGAGCATCTGCACATACTAAAAGGAAAAAGGAAGGTCCAAATAAACCTTTAATAGAAGATACACCATGGATACTGAGGTTTGATGGCTCTAAATCAAAGCAGGGAGCTGGATTAGGAGTAGATCTTATCAATCCACAAGGAAAATCATTCCTGGAACCGTATAGACTATAGTTTCCTTACACAAACAATGTGGATGAGTATGAGGCTCTAATCCATGGCCTGTTGTTTGCCTTGAAGAAGAAAGTGAAATTTTTGCATGTCTTTGGAGACTCAAAACTCGTAGTGAAGCAAGTAAGGTGCATTTATGCATGGAATTATAAGAGGTTGTCAAGCTATAGACACAAAGTATGGGACCTAATAGAAAGTTTTGATGCTTTCAACATCACACATGTTCCAAGAGAGCTCAATCATCATGCAGATGCATTAGTATATGCTACTAGGACACTGGAGCCTTTATCCATATTAGGGATGAAGAGGTTTTCAATGGAGCTGGTATCAATACCTTCCATTTTTGACCTCATAAATTTTTAGGTATTTGATGATGATCAGCATATTTTAGACTTTATTGCTAACAAGGGTGTATTTGAAGCCTAGATAGTGGATGAGGCTCATCTTGAGGATCATACCTGGGATGAAGAAGAGATAATTGATCTACCTAGCAACAAGATTTTAAAAGGAATGATTGAACTAGAAAGAGTTTTTGATCTGGATAATATGATCAAGCAGAAGAATCTCCTTAAAATAGATGGAGGAGAGTATGAAACTGTCAACATAGAGCAGGGTAAAGATAAGATAAATGTCCTAAAAGGTAAAGTCTACACTGAAGAAGAAAGAGCAGGGATAGCCCATTCTTTAAAAGATTACATTCATTTCATAGCATGGACCTATGATGAGTTGAAGAATTATGACACATCAATCATCACTCACAAATCCCACTCAAATCTGATGCCAATCCCTTCGGGTAGAAACAGAGGCCAGTGAATGCATTACTAGAACCTCTTATTTTTGAGGAAGTTAAGAAATTGCTCACTACAAGGATCATCTTTCTAGTCAAACACTTAACCTGGTTTTCCAACCTGGTCCCTGTAAGAAATAAAAATGGAGATATACGCCTATGCATGGATTTCAGAAACTTAAACAAAACATCTGAGAAAGATAACTATCCTTTGTCGTCTCTGGATGAAGTCCTCCATATAGTAAATGGTGCATAGATGATGTCCTTCCTAGATAGTTTTTCAAGTTACAATTAGCTGATGGTTGATAAAATTGATAGATTGAAGATAACTTTTACCACTAAGTGGGGAATTTTTACCTATAGGCATATGCCCTTTGGCTTAATCAATGCTAGAGCAACTTTCCAACAAGCCATGGACATAGCTTTCAGAGGACTGGTAGGTCAATGCATCATGAAATAAATGGATGACCTAATAGTGTTTTCAAAGTAGAGAGGTAACCACATTGAGGACCTCATAAAAGTGTTAAAGAAGTGTGAGTAATATGGCATATCCTTGAATCCAAAGAAGTGAATTTTTGGGGTGACCACAGGCAAGCTTCAGGTCATGTCATATCAAAAAAATGGAATAACCATAAACCGTGCTAGGGTAGATTCAATCATGAAGTTGCAACTTCCAGTGAGTAAGAAAGAGTTGAAGTCTTGCTTTGGTAAGATTAACTTTGTCAGGAAGTTTATCACTAGGTTTACAGAGATAATGAGACCTCTCAATGCCATGTTAAAAAAAGATGTTAAGATTGAATGGACTCCAAAGGCAAAAGTAGCATTTGAAGATATAAAGAAATCCATTGCAGATGCTCCAATACTAATCAGTCTAGACTACACCAAAGATTTCTACATATACTCTTTTGCATCAGAACATACATGTACAGTTGTCCTAACTCAGAGGAGTGAAATGAAAGAAGAAAAACCAATTGCATTCATGAGTTCCCTGTTTGAAGATGTTGAGCTAAGATATATGGATGTAGAGAGACAGGATCTTGCCTTAGTTAGAGTTGTAAAGAAGTTTAGGCATTATATCTTGAGAAGCAAAGTCATTGCAGTAGTACCTGATTCAGCTGTAAAGATGCTCCTCATGAAAAGTGAACTAGGAGAGAAGAGAGAAAAATGGATTATTGTGCTACAAGATTACAATATGGATATCACACCTATGAAATTAGTCATGGGACAAGCACTCAATCAGATGATTGAAGAGATAGATCCTAACTTGACAAGTCAACAGTATGTAGTAGATACAAAAAGACATGATGACTTGTATTCTAATATCAAGCATGTCCTAATCATAGGAAGATGTCCACCTAAGATGTAGGCATCTTAGAGAAGAGCTCTGAGGATCAAATCACAAAGATACACGCTCAAAGGAGGAATCCTATTCAAGAAAAACTATGAGGGGATATACTTTAGATGTCTAGACAAAAAAGAAGCTGCTTGTTGGTTCTCAATCTGACTGGATGCTTATTCCCAGTTATCCCTACAAGGTAGCCATCAATGATCAACAGGATCTATGGACTAGTGGCCAACAGTACAGGTGATAGACTCTATAATATCTCCTCTTCTTCTTTAGGCTCTGCAGAACCAAGGGGGGTATTCCCTATTCAACATCCATATGGTATGCTTGTGGACTGGTGGGATGTTGACACAAAGCAGATAAATCCTCCTTTATGTAGACCAAAACTGTGAGATAAGTGCAAAGGGGCTAGCTCTAGGCCTATGTTCAGTTGTGAGATAGAGGATTTTGATCCTAAACTAGTCCTAAAGTCCTAATGGTTTGGTTTTGAAGTTTTAAGTTTGATTTTTGGTATTTGGATGCAAAACTAGGACCTTGGGCTGTAACCTCAATACAAGAATGGATCAGTGCCTATCCAGGGCTCGAAGTCAATAGACATACACATGTGAATGACCAGCATGAGCATATACCAAAGACTGAGTTTCAAGGGGACTGCTAGGTACCTGCTTTACAGATACTTCCCAAAAATAGAGTATTCGGTTATCTCTACTTATTGATATCCTTATTGCAATGTGTTCTTCCCAACACTTAACCTGAAACATTTAATCTACCCCTTGAGCAGAAGTAAAAGATCAAGCATCCAATATAGTAAACCCATATTCTAGAGCCTTAAACACCCCTTAGATGTTAGATTCAGAAGAAGAATACACTCAATTTGGAGACAGATAACAAAACATATGCAATACAACATTACTCATTTAAATCAACATGAAACTAGTAAATTCATGCATGAAACATACAACATGAGATACATAAACTCATGAGATATCCTCAATAGAGCCACCAATGAAATTGTATCTTATTACAGCACCCAAACTTGTCCAGTTTTCAACAACCTCCTTAAAATGAGCAACATAGTCCACTATATACAATACGAAGGTGCACTCAGCATTAATCACATGGCAAAATTCAAAAATCTGCCAGATACAGCTCACCCTAAGAAAATGGCGCTCAAACATTGAATGCAGTAGGTAGAGGACTAGACAGGAAGGTCTCAAGCCAAGCGCCGCCACCTGGGGATTCACATCTTCAGACTAGCGGTTGATCCATTCACGCCATCACCCATACCTCTGCAATATCCGCCATTAATGGCATACCAACCCGCGGCCTTGGGAAATGCAGTAGACTATGCGCTTTGCAACTTTTCCCACTAAGAAACATGACCCTGATATTTCAAATCATGAGGGAACCAATTATCCCACATTCACCCCGCGACGACCTTCTCAATACTTTATAAGCTAGGTCATGAACATACATGATGTCGGTGCTTTTGCTCCTAATGATGCCAATACAAACCTCATCATGATCTCTGCGCATGATGCTCTGATGCTCAATATCACCCTGACGTCAGCGACCCACCTACATGATAACCTGTTGCACCCCACCGATCCTGATGACATCACCATCATATTGCAATATCAGGGTGATCTTTGGTGCAAGGGTGATATTCAGAATATCACCCAATATTTGAAATATCCCCCCCCCCGCACAAATATCAAGGTGGACTGTAGCTTTGTTGTAAGATCAGGGGTGATCCCTAGATATGACTGATGTTCAGAATATCACCCCCTCCTTCGGAATATGATGAAGTCATAAGACAAGCAGATATCACCCAATATTTGAAAATTGACATCAACAGCATCGGGTGATAAAAGAACGTCGGGGTGATCTTAACTAACATCACCCGATATTTGAAACATGATGACCCCCCCTTGGAAAATATCACCCTAGACCAAAACTTTGACAAGCTACAACTTCCTCACTTGGCTGAATTTCAGGGTGATACAAAAGGCAATCCTGCTTAGAATTTTACACTCTTCCACATGGCAGGCCTCTTGAGGTAGGATTTAGACTTTGAATTTTTTAGGCATCAGACCTCAGGATCACAAACATATTTGACATGATGCATATGCATACTGAAAAAGTGCAACACAAATAGAAACCTTGACATGACATGACCTCATGCCTCAGAAACTTTAGGGTTTGAATGAGAAAACCTGTAAATGCTCAAGATCAAAACCCTAGACATAAATGGGTACCAACATAGGCTCTAATTGGGGACGTGCAGGCACAAGACTGCAGCAAGGACTAGACTACTCCGTTGCAGACCAGACAAAACACAAAATACAAGATAGCACCGACTATACAAGGCATGTCCAAAACATTTACATCTAGTTTACAGTGTGCACAACGATATCTCACCTATGAGAAAAAGGCCTTGAGGAATTTACCGTGCATGGGCAATTCAAATAGTTCGCCACTGAGGGTCTGGAGAAAGTAGGAATCATCCTCATGGACACTGCTAACTTGATATGGGCCAACCCATAAGGGCTCAAATTTCCCATGCTTGCCCTTATCCTGGCTCCTTGCATTCCAAATAAGGACCAGGTCACCTATCTGAAACCTTCTCTCTATAGCCCTTTTATCAAATAGATACTTCACCTTTTGCTATTTCTTGATGTTCATTTTTTGTGCCTCCCTTCTGATTTCATCTAGTGCAACCAGTTGATTTATCCTTTCAGTCATTGAGTGCTCAACTTCCTCATCATTTTTCTGTATGAACTTGTAAACTGGTAGGAGGTTATGTTAGATCTAGGGCACACAACTGAGAGGGGGGGTGAATCAGTTGTACAAAAACTTGCTTCCAATTCAAGCACTTAAATCCTCTTTGTTATTTAATATCATATCAATTAATCACTCATGAAAGCATAAAGCATAAACACCAGAGTAAATACACATCAACACATGAGACACCAAGATTTTGACGTGGAAAACCCAGTCAAGGGAAAAACCACAGGGTGATTAACCCAAGGATTATTCTCTATTAGAAGAATAAGAAAAATAGATGGCACATGCCAATTAGGGCTCACTGCCTGAGCACACTGCCTTCAAGAGACACACTGTCTACAAAGTAACAAGTATTACAAACTTGAACTGGAGATTGACATCGTTACCATGTCTGGATTAGTTCCATTTAAGCCCAAAAACTCTTGCTCTGCCTTTCGCTCTTCTTCTTCGCTATGCCACACTCATCCACACTAAAACATGCTTCAAAATGAATTCACAATCTCTTATTTATACAAGGCATCGACTTAGGAACAATCATCTAAGTCAGCAAACACCTATAAGATCATTCACAAGACGTGTAATACATCCAGTTGGCCTGTCTTAGGAAGAACACCAATATCTGTGGTTATTCTTCAAATGCAAACTCAAACTTCAATGTGGACCACCAATAAGAATTGTACATGATCCAAAGATCACCAAAACCTTTCCTGAGTCATCAGGAACAACCGCACTTTATCAGCTTACTAGAATTCTTCTCTTCTTCATCTGAAACTTCAAGAGCACAGTCTGTCATTATTGTCATAATGAAAAAGGTGCTTCTGGACCTCCAAACCATGAACAAATCTATTTGTTACTTCACACGGACTTCTTTAACACTCTCTCCAATCTGCAGAATGAGATAATGCAATTATAGAGCTCACCGGACCAATCTGTGACACTCTGTCACAACTGAACATCTGTCAGAACCGGTTCTACTTGAGCAACCATAACTTCTTCAGATCTTCATGTGGACCTCTGAAATCTTGACTCGATCATCTCAAGCCTCATATATTAAAACCCTTTAAACTGCATCCTCTGATCTTCACCTTATCTTAGACATTTGCCTTAATGTCATCACTATTCTTCACTGTTCCTGATTGAGACTTATTCTCTCAATATACTCAGCACACAGCTCATCCAATCCTTCTCATTAATGCAATATGAGTATGTTGACATCAATGACAACACTGGTTATCCTCATACTTGCAACAATCTCCCCCTTTGTCATTAATGGCAACATATGATGTGAAAAACCATCAAAACAAGTTCTCCTTTCTATCACAGCTCCCCCTATCAGCAATAACCCTTCACATGTCTTCTCTGACTTTACTGCTCCCCCTTTGATCATCAACCACTTGTTTTTCACATGTCTTCTCTCCCCCTTTGACATCAATGGCAAAGGGCTCATACTTGCAACTTGAACACACCAGAATCATACCAGCTGCTCCCCCTGAGTAGCAGTTTTGCATCATCAATCCAGATCACAAGATATGACTGATATCCACTAGACTGATGCACATCAGTGCATCCTAGTTCATCACTGGAGGGGCAATGACCCCTAACTTCTCCCTGAGATACTCAAAAGAGTCCTTGAGAAGAGGTTTAGTAAAAATATCTTCAAGCTGATCCTTGGAGGGCACATACTCCAATCTGACTTCACTTGCTCTCTCAAAAAGTGAAACTTGATAGATATATGCTTAGTCTTAGAATGCAACACCAGATTCTTAGAAATATTTATTGCACTTGAATTATCACAGAAAATTGTGATAGGCTCCTCATATTCTACTTGAATATCTCTTAGCATTTGCTTCATCCACAAAAGTTGAGTGCAACTTCCTGCTGCTGCAATGTATTCTGCTTCAGTTGTAGACAGGGATATTACCTCTTGTTTCTTGCTTAGCCAAGAAACCAACCTTTTTCCCAAAAAGAATGCTCCTCCACTTGTACTCTTCCTATCATCCACATCTCCTGCCCAATCTGCATCTATATATGCATGAAGAGAAAAATTATGATCTCTAGGATACCATAGACCATACTCAATTGTTCCTTTTAAGTACCTAAAAATTCTTTTGATTGCCATGACATCTCGCCACAAGACCAACAGCCTGCATTATATTTGGTCTAGTCTGAGTGAGATACAATAATCCTCCAATCATTGATCTATACTTGGTCTGATCTGTCTTAGGAGAGTCATCATCTTTGCTCAACTTACATCCGGTTGCCATGGGAGTGTTCATTGGCTTTGAATCTTCCATTCCAAATTTCCTCAACAATTCTTTCACATATTTGGTCTGAGAGATAAAGATTCCTTTCTTTATCTGAGTAATTTGCAGACCCAAGAAGAAATTCATTTCACCGAGCATTGACATTTCAAACTCAATTTTCATTTGATTTGCAAAGGTTTTACACATACTGTCTCTTCCTCCAAAGATGATATCATCAACAAATACTTCAACAATCAAGATGTTCTCATGATCAATTTTGAAATATAGGTTACTATCAGCAGTACCTTTGTTGAAACCAATCTTCAAAAGATGTTTGTCTAGCCTCTCATACCATGCTCTTGGGGCTTGCTTTAGACCATACAGTGTCTTCTTTAATTTGCAGACCATATCACCATGCTCAAATAACTGAAATCCATCCGGTTGTTCAATGTAAACCTCTTCTTCTAAGTCACCATTTAGGAAAGCAGATTTGACATCCATCTGATACACTTTGAAATCTTTGAAGATAGCAAATACAAGAAATAGTTTGACTGCTTCAATTCTTGCCACCGAAGCAAAGGTTTCCTCAAAATCAATCCCTTCTATTTGAGAGTAGCCTTTGCAGACTAATCTGGCTTTATTTCTGATTACTTCACCAGCTTCATTTAGTTTGTTCTGGAAGACCCATTTGGTTCCAATCACATTCTTGTTTCTAGGTCTAGAAACAAGATCCCAAGTGTGATTTTTCTCAATCTGCATCAACTCTTCCTCCATTGCTTTGGTCTAATTTTCATCATTGCAAGCTTCATTTATTGTCTTAGGTTCAATCTTTGAAATCAGACAACATTCATCTGAATTTTGAGCAATTTTCCTTCTAGTTTGCACACCTTTGCTTTTGTCACCTATGATCTGATCTTCAAAGTGGTTCAGTCTTACATACCTTGGAACTTTGGGAGTTTCATGCACTTCTGCTTCTTGATCAGGCTCATTTAGACCTATCTCTTCTTCCTGATTTACCAGATCAGTCTGAATCTAACTTTCAAGAGAGGATTGAGCTCCTTGAACTAGAATACCATCTTGATCATCTTCATCATACTCAGGGTTTCTCTATTCCCTCATCAACCTTCACATTTGTACTTTCTATCATCTTTCTTAGTCTCTTGTTATAACGTCGATATGCTTTGCTTTGAGTGGAGTAACCCAAGAAAATTTCTTCATCACTTCTAGCATCAAACTTTCCTAGATCTTCATCTCTTTTAATGTAACACTTGCTACCAAATACTCTGAAATATCTCACAGTAGGAGTGATGCCAAACCAAAGTTCATAAGGAGTCTTACCAGTATTGCTTCTGATTTGAACTAGATTGAGAGTGTAGACTGCAGTACTGACAACTTCTCTCCAAAACATCTGGGGAACATTTGCTTCCATCATCATTTTCCTAGATGCTTCCTGGATGGTTTGGTTCTTTCTCTCAACTACTCCATTCTACTGAGGAGTCCTAGGAGTAGATAACTGTCTCTTTACACCATGCTTCTCACAAAAATCTATGAATTCACCGGATGTGAATTCACCACCTCTATCAGACCTCAGACATTTTAGTTTTAATCCGGTTTGATTCTCTACCATAGCCTTGGAGATTTTGAACTTCTCAAAAGCTTATGATTTCTCTTTTAGAAAGGTAACCCACATCATCTGAGAATGGTCATCAATCAGTAACATGAAATATCTATCACCTTGCATACTCTTGATTCTTGTCGAACCACATAGATCAGTATGAACTAATTCTAATAATCTGGTAGAGGAGTGATCCTTTCTTTTGAATGAAGCTCTGCTCTATTTACCCAGCTGACATTCTTTGCACAAACTATTTGTAGGTTTTACCAATTTTAGAAGATCTCTTACAGCCTGAGTATTGCTAATCTTGATTATGTTATCAAAATTTACATGACACATCCTTCTATGCCATAACCAACTCTGATCAACTTGAACAAACAGACAACTTTTACCAGCACCAACCAAGTGGAAGATATTACCTTTAGTTTGAGTACCGGATGCAATCTGTATTTCGAACCTTTCAAAGATTTTGCATTTTTGATCCTTGAATCGGAGATCATAGCCTTTGTCCACCAACTGTCCAACACTAAGAAGATTGTGCTTCAAACCTTCAACATACAGCACATTACCAAATTTGTTTCTTCCATTAAAAGAAATAGTTCCTCTTCCTCTAATTCTACCAGCAGAATTATCACCAAACTTTACCATTCCTCCTTCATACCTTTCAAAATCTAAGAACTTGTTCTTGTCACTTGTCATGTGGTGAGAGCATCCACTGTCAATAACCCAATCATCCTTCTCTTCAATTTGGGCAACCAAAGCTCTTTCTACAACATTATGATTGATAGATTCAGAGGATATTGGATCTTCTTCCTTGATGGCAATAAACACCCATTCATTTCTAGATTTGTTTCCTATCTCTGATTCATCATCTGTTACTCCTTCATTATCATCTTCTTCATGAACATAATAACAATTCTTTTTAAACCTTTGTCTGTTAGAATTTGACCTTGTAGATCTTTCCAGACATCTTGAGGCAAATTGACCAATCTTATTGCAGTTTAAGAACTTAAAGGGTAATTTTCCTTCATACTTACCAGATCCTCTTAGCAATCTCTTGGCAATGAGGGCTTCAAGTTGAGTTGTTTCTGCTTCTTCTACTTCCATGTCTCTTCTTGCTTGATCATACCATGACAGCTTCCTTGAAGAGTTTTCTCCCGGATCAAAACTTTGTTTACCTTTCACATAGGCACTAGCTTTGAATACAGATTCAGTCTTGGGGGGATCATCTCCAAACTTAGTCATTTTAAATGCAGCCAATTTGCTAGCCAATTGGTCTCTTGTGACAATTGTATGGGCTCTGAATTCATCAATGGCAGCAACCTTGATTTTGTAGGCAACAGGAAGGGATCTGAGAATTTTGCCAACAATCTCATTTTCATCCAAAACTCCACCAACATTCCTAATTCCACACACCAGCTCATTTAATCTTGGCATAAAGGTAGTGATATTTTCATCAGCTCTCATTTTCAGTCTTTCAAATTTCCCTTTGAGACTCTGCAACCTTGCACTCTTAACATACTCATCTCCTTCATGCAGAAGTTCTAGCTTAATCCAGATCTCATAGGCAGTTGGTAGGTCAATAACATTTGAGAGCTCTGAGTCAGTTAATGCGCTTAGAAGAGCCTCTTTGGTCCGCAGATTGTTTTCAGCATCTGTGATTTCATTTAGAGTTGTCGGACCACCCTGTGGAGGTGTATATGCTTTTGTGACCATGGACAAGTACGCCTTTCCCATACACTCCAAGTGACATTTCATGCGACCTTTCCAAAGAGAGAAGTTGGTTCCATCAAACTTCAGACTGTCCTTCTTGTATGATGACATCCTGGATCTCCTCAAGCAATTAAGCTCCTTTTAGAGGAACTTAGCTCTAATACCAATTGTTAGATCTAGGGCACACAACTGAGAGGGGGAGTGAATCAGTTGTACAAAAACTTGCTTCCAATTCAAACACTTAAATCCTCTTTGTTATTTAATAGCATATCAATTAATCACTCATGAAAGCATAAAGCATAAACACCAGAGCAGATACACATCAACACATGAGACACCAAGATTTTGAGGTGGAAAACCCAGTCAAGGGAAAAACCACGGGGTGATTAACCCAAGGATTATTCTCTATTAGAAGAATAAGAAAAATAGATGGCACATGCCAATTAGGGCTCACTACCTGAGCACACTACTCACAAGAGGCACACTGCCTACAAGAGACATACTATCTACAAAGTAACAAGTCTTACAAACTTGAACTGGGGATTGACATCTTTACCATGTCTGGATCAGTTCCATTTAAGCCTGAAAACTCCTTCTCTGCCTTTCACTCTTCTTCTTCACTATGCCACACTCATCCACACCAGGACACACTTCAAAATGAATTCACAATCCCTTATTTATACAAGGCATCGACTTAGGAACAATCATCTAAGTCAGAAAACACCTATAAGATCATTTGCAAGACGTGTAATACATCTGGTCGGCCTGTCTTAGGAAGAACACCAATATCCATGGTTATTCTTCAAATGCAAACTCAAACTTCAATGCGGACCACCAATAAGAATTGTACACGATCCAAAGATCACCAAAACCTTTCCTGAGTCATCAGGAACAACCGCACTTTAACAGCTTACTAGAATTCTTCTCTTCTTCATCCGGAACTTCAAGAGCACAGTCTGTCATTACTATTATAATGAAAAAGGTGCTTCCAGACCTCCAAACCATGAACAAATCTATTTGTTACTTCACACAATCTTCTTCAACACTCTCTCCAATCCGTAGAATGAGATAATGCAATTCCGGAGCTCACCAGACCAGTCTGTGACACTCTGTCACCACTGAACATCTGTCAGAACTGGTTCTACTTGAGCGACCATAACTTCTTCAGATCTTCATGTGGACCTCTGAAATCTTGACTAGATCATCTCAAGACTCATATCTACAAACCCTTTAAACCGCATCCTCTGATCTTCACCTTATCTTGGACTTTTGCCTTAATGTCATCACTATTCTTCACTGTTCCTGATTGAGACTTATTCTCTCAATATCCTCAGCACACAGCTCATCCAATCCTTCTCATTAATGCAATATGAGTATGTTGACATCAATGACAACACTGGTTATCCTCATACTTGCAACAATCTCCCCCTTTATCATTGATGGCAACATATGATGTGAAAAACCATCAAGACAAGAACTTCTCCTTTCTGTCACAGCTCCCCCTATCAGCAACAACCCTTCACATGTCTTCTCTTCCTTTACTGCTCCCCCTTTGATCATCAACCACTTGTTTTTCACATGTCTTCTCTCCCCCTTTGACATCAATGGCAAAGGGCTCATACTTGCAACTTGAACACACCAAAATCACACCAGCTGCTCCCCCTGAGTAGCAGCTCCCCATCATCAATCCAGATCACAAGATATGACTGTGATATCCACTGGACTGATGCACATCAGTGCTTCCTAGTTCATCACTCGAGGGGCAATGACCCCTAACTTCTCCCTGAGATACTCAAAAGAGTCCTTGGGAAGAGGTTTAGTAAAAATATCTGCAAGCTGATCCTTGGAGGGCACATACTCCAATCTGACTTCACCCTCATTCACTTGCTCTCTCAAAAAGTGAAACTTGATAGATATATGCTTAGTCTTAGAATGCAACACCGGATTCTTAGAAATATTTATCGCACTTGAATTATCACATAAAATTGTGATAGGCTCCTCATATTCTACTTGAATATCTCTTAGCATTTGCTTCATCCACAAAAGTTGAGTGCAACTTCCTGCTGCTGCAATGTATTCTGCTTTAGTTGTAGACAGGGATATTGCCTCTTGTTTCTTGCTTAGCCAAGAAACCAACCTTTTTCCCAAAAAGAATGCTCCTCCACTTGTACTCTTCCTATCATCCACATCTCCTGCCTAATCTGCATCTGTATATGCATGAAGAGAAAAATTATGATCTCTAGGATACCATAGACCATACTCAATTGTTCCTTTTAAGTACCTAAAAATTCTTTTGATTGCCATGACATGAGATTCTCTAGGATCAGCTTGGAATCTCACCACAAGACCAATAGCCTACATTATATCTGGTCTAGTCTGAGTGAGATACAATAATCCTCCAATCATTGATCTATACTTGGTCTGATTTGTCTTAGGAGAGTCATCATCTTTGCTCAACTTACATCCGGTTGCCATGGGAGTGTTCATTGGCTTTGAATCTTCCATTCCAAATTTCCTCAACAATTCTTTCACATATTTGGTCTAAGAGATAAAGATTCCTTTCTTTGTCTGAGTAATTTGCAGACCCAAGAAGAAATTCATTTCACCGAGCATTGACATTTGAAACTCACTTTTCATTTGATTTGCAAAGGTTTTACACATACTGTCTCTTCCTCTAAAGATGATATCATCAACAAATACTTCAACAATCAAGATGTTCTCATGATCAATTTTGAAATATAGGTTACTATCAGCAGTACCTTTGTTGAAACCAATCTTCAAAAGATGTTTGTCCAGCCTCTCATACCATGCTCTTGGGGCTTGCTTTAGACCATACAGTGCCTTCTTTAATTTGCAGACCATATCACCATGCTCAGATAACTGAAATCCATCCGGTTGTTCAATGTACACCTCTTCTTCTAAGTCACCATTTAGGAAAGCAGATTTGACATCCATCTGATACACTTTGAAATCTTTGAAGGCAGCAAATGCAAGAAATAGTCTGCCTGCTTCAATTCTTGCCACCAGAGCAAAGGTTTCCTCAAAATCAATCCCTTCTATTTGAGAGTAGCCTTTGCAGACTAATCTAGCTTTATTTTTTATTACTTCACCAGCTTCATTTAGTTTGTTCCGGAAGACCCATTTGGTTCCAATCACATTCTTGTTTCTAGGTCTAGAAACAAGATCCCAAGTGTGATTTTTCTCAATTTGCATCAACTCTTCCTCCATTGCTTTGGTCCAATTTTCATCATTGCAAGCTTCATTTATTGTCTTAGGTTCAATCTTTTAAATCAGACAACATTCATCTGAATTTTGAGCAATTTTCCTTCTAGTTTGCACACCTTTGCTTTTGTCACCTATGATCTGATCTTCAAAGTGGTTCAGTCTTACATACCTTGGAACTTTGGGAGTTTCATGCACTTCTGCTTCTTGATCAGGCTCATTTAGACCTATCTCTTCTTCCTGATTTACCAGATCAGTCTGAATCTGACTTTCAAGAGAGGATTGAGCTCCTTGAACTAGAACACCATCTTCATCATCTTCATCATACTCATGGTTTCTCTATTCCCTCATCAACCTTCACATTTGTACTTTCTATCATCTTTCTTAGTCTCTTGTTATAATGTCGGTATGCTTTGCTTTGAGTGGAGTAACCCAAGAAAATTTCTTCATCACTTCTAGCATCAAACTTTCCTAGATCTTCATCTCTTTTAATGTAACACTTGCTACCAAATACTCTAAAATATCTCACAGTAGGAGTTATGCCAAACCAAAGTTCATAAGGAGTCTTACTGGTATTGCTTTTGATTTGAACTCGATTGAGAGTGTAGACTGTAGTGCTAACAGCTTCTCTCCAAAACATTTGGGGAACATTTGCTTCTATCATCATTGTCCTGGATGCTTCCTGGATGGTCCAGTTCTTTCTCTCAACTACTCCATTCTGCTAAGGAGTCCTTGGAGCAAATAACTATCTCTTTACACCATGCTTCTCCCAAAAATCTATGAATTCACCAAATGTGAATTCACCACCTCTATCAGACCTCAGACATTTCAATTTTAATCCGGTTTGATTCTCTACCATAGCCTTGAAGATTTTGAACTTCTCAAAAGCTTCTAATTTTTCTTTCAGAAAGGTAACCCACATCATCCGGGAATGGTCATCAATCAGTAACATGAAATATCTATCACCTTGCATACTCTTGATTCTTGTCGAACCACATAGATCAGTATGAACTAATTCCAATAATCCGGTAGAGGACTAATCCTTGCTTTTGAATGAGGCTCTGCTCTGTTTACCCAGCTGACATTCTTTGCACAAACTATTTGTAGGTTTTACCAATTTTAGAAGATCTCTTACAGCCTGAGTATTGCTAATCTTGATGATTTTATCAAAATTTACATGACACACCCTTCTATGCCATAACCAACTCTGATCAACTTGAACAAACAAACAACTTTTACCAGCACCAACCAAGTGGAAGATATTACCTTTTGTTTGAGTACCGGATGCAATCTCTGTTCCGGACCTTTCAAAGATTTTGCATTTTCCATCCTTGAATCGGAGATCATAGCCTTTGTCCACCAACTGTCCAACACTAAGAAGATTGTGCTTCAAACCTTCAACATACAGCACATTACCAATTTTGTTTCTTCCATTAAAAGAAATAGTTCCTCTTCCTCTGATTCTACCAGCAGAATTATCACCAAACTTTACCATTCCTCCTTCATACCTTTCAACATATGGACATTCACCTAGGTGAATATCTGGTGCCTAATGTCCTGATCCCAATGACACCACATCATTCTGATCTTATAAAGAACCCTGAACATGCTTACGTCATAGGGATATTTACTCATATGGATATTAATTTTCTTAATGTCCACACCTTAGTTTAATATCCATGTCCACATGACATCATGTCATTCTAATTTTATAAAGACTCTCGATCCTGCTTACATCACTTAGACATTATTAGAGTGCATGGACATTAGCTTCCTTAATACCTAGGCCTTTACATAACATTCTGATCCCAATGACATCATGTCATCTCAACCTTACAAAGAACATTAAGCATGCTTACGTCATCTAGATGTTAACTCATAAGGATATTAATTTCTCAAAGATCTGCACCTTATTTTAATATCCAGATCCTGATGATGTCACCTTACCCCAACTTAACACTAAGGATTTATCTTGCCTATGTCATCTGGATGTTATACCATAGGGATATTTTGTATTCTTATTATCCTAACCTTATTTTAATATCCTTATCCTGATGACATCACCCTATTATGTCACAATGAAGGAATGTTCTCATAGTGACATCACCCAAATATTTTGACCATATGGATATAAACTTAATGTCCTCACCTCAACTTAATACCCATATCACATAGTCTAGCCAATGATACTATGCCACATGTCCACATGGACATCCTAACCTATTATGGATAGATTTGAAACCTGATGGTGAATCTTGAGTCAATGATGGTTGACTAGACTCATATACTAACGTCATACGGATATATCTAGATGGATATATCCATATGACTATTCTAAAGGTAATACAAGTCCCTCTTGGTGTGCCCTTTTCACATTTAATACATGTAAAATCCGTTGGCTTTTAAATTCAAATTCATGCGAACAGACACTTGTCCCATTTTCTCATGATTTTGTCAATGGAATCCATTTGATCCTCCCAGCAGTAATTAATATGCCCTAATCTGATGAATTCTCATTATTTAAATGGTAAAATTTCTTTCATAATTTCACAATTGCATTTAGAGAGCTAAGATTCTTACACAGAGAACCTAAGAACTTCATGAAAGCTACTATAGTGAACCTGCGATGAGATTCTGACTGCACAGAGGAGCATGTAATAACATTGGTATTCATCTGCATATTTTAATTCAAGTTCTTCAAACTAGGTATGTATGAATCGAGCCCTAGATGGTTATTTTATAAGGATATTCCATGATTTTGAGCTAAAAAGGACCTTGAATGCTAGAATTAAAAGAGTTAGGTTTAAATCTAGGTTAAATGTGTATGTTAGAAATCAATGTTTATTGATTTTGTAGATTTAGCAATGATAACCTTAATATTACAGAGTGCCCTAATTAAGATGAGTCCATAAAATTGTAGGACAAGATGTCTCAACCGTGTATGGATAAGCATGATGCTGAGTTTAAATAGAACATGTTCCCAAACATTCACAACATATATAACAAATCTAGTTTTGCAAAGGATACCCATTCTGGTAATATGGACATTGAATCTTTTAAAGCCAGGATTAACAACAGGGAGGATCATCTCATCTAGAAGAAATTAGTGACATCAGGGATGTATTATACAGCTAGTTTCCTGTATGCTATAGAAGTTCAAAAACTTGTGATTGAATGTGCATGCAATTAGTCACCAAGAGAGTCAAGAATGTGGATTTGTCAGTGGATGGCATAACCGAGGCTTTCAATTTGCCAACATCCAGAGGAATCTGTGTGCCAGACTTAGAAGCATTAGCTAAGGAATATGATTCCAATTAAAAGGATTGTAGAAAAGTGATATTTCTAGGATGGAGAGATCTGGATAGTAAAGCCAAAGTAGTGGCTAAGATGCCACAACACCTTTATAAGTATGACTTCAACCCAGAAGTCCAGTATATGATCTTCTTGCTAAGTAGAATGAATGGAAAAGAGAATTGTGGGAACTTTGAATCATGGATGTTTGAATTGATTCAGATGGTCATTGAGAATAAAGATGGAAAGGTCTAGTGGGCCAAAATCATCAGTGATGCCATGTACAATCAAATGGTAAAATAGAGAAGAGCAAAAGATAGAGTCTTCAAAATGACTTCATATCTAGTATATGCCTGTGCAGCCAAAGGTGCATTTGATGGACTGCAAACAATAGGAAGAATGGGATTGTCTCATGAGAAGACTCCCTGGGAGTATTATCCCCAGCTAGATAGAGCACAATCTATTCAACATTATAATATTGTGAATGGTTGTTTCATAATGATATAGTCAGGCTCTTGGAAGGAGATAGAGCCAAAACATTTTTAGTTGAAGCCATGGAGAAGATTAGTTCATATGGATCCCTCTTCATACTGGCCCAAACCTATTCATATATCAGGATGGAAGGTTCAGTGGGAATCCCTTCATGTTACCAAAATATCTCTCAGACAAAGTGGTATTAATGGAGATGATTAGACAACAAATCCCTGTATTTGAGATGTCTAAGAAAAAAGAACGAAAACCATACGGGAAATTCCCTTTACAAATCAGTTGGTTTATGGTTGGAGCACTGGATAATGCCAGGGAAGTTGAGTCAGACTTGAGGAGTATGAATTTACAAATATTTCCTTTGGCAAGGGATTTTGATCCATATCATAGGGTCAAGAAATGTTTCAATAAGAAGTATAAACATGCCATTCATCTGGAGGACTACTGGGTCAATTGTGATGATGAGGATGAGAAAAGGAAAAGAGAATATCAAATGCTAACTCTGGATCAGATGTGGACCATTGGACAACCAAAAGTCCCTCCCTAGCTCAAGAAGGATGATGATGATATTATGGACCCAAAGTATGAACAAAAGAAGATATATAATGACACCATCTCCTCCCCAGATTGGACATAGGGAGATGAGACCTCAATTGATGTCCTTACTACCAAAATAATGGCAAGGACCAAGAGCTGGGTGAATAGGAAGGTTGATGAATTAAAAGCAAAAGGTGTTTTTGTCACCTATGATAAGAAAAGGAAAATGAAAGAAAGGGAAGAGCCTGGATATGATGATTTCCTGGTACATAAGAGGTAGGCCCTTGAGACCAAATTAGTGCAGCCCAGTTCATCAGGGATTGTAGGACAGCCTACAGATGAAGTAATTTCATTAGTATATGCACCACCCTCACCTCCTAAGGATATGCCACTAGTGGATATTCCAATCTCTACACCTCAAACATCAACTACAGAGGAGGAGATTTTGGAAGAAGAAGATCAAGGTCTAGTGGGTACTATGGTAAGAAAGGGATTCAATTTCTGGCAAGGAGTTAATATCCCTAGATATTCTACGTACCAAGGCCCTCACATGAGAGGAACCATGTCACTTCTTGTAGCTGCACCACAACAACCTGACCTGGCTTTGAATGTGGTCAAATAGCTACAACACAATGTGCCCACCAAGAACATAATTAAGGTGAAGACAGAGATGGCACAAGAGGATAGGAGGCAAACATTGGAGAGGGAAGTAGCTAAATATTTCCCATTGAGACCTTATTGCAGCATACAAAGTCCACAGTATGAGGGACTGCCACAGAAACACATGATGAGAATGTTGGCAGGGCAAATTCCCCTAAAGGTGAGGTACAAATGGGATCTCTAAATGTTTTGATTGAGAATGTAACTCACCCAAAAGTAATAAACTTAACATATCAGCCTAGGAGTATAGAGATAGAAGAAGAGGGTGTCAATGGTGATAAAGCATAGGAGGAAAACATCCAAATGGATGTTGATAATCCATAGGGCATAGTTCATGATGAAGAAGCATAATAGAACATCCAGGTAAGTAGACCTAAACAAGAGATTGAGACAATAAGAGGAGTGGACAAAGGTTCTTAAGATGAACAAATGCAAGAACCTCCTTAGGGTAATTAACCACTAGCTAATCAACAAAACATCCAACAGGCACTAGTGCATAAGGAACAAATTGAAGATTTGCCTAAGGATGGGACAATACAAGACAAACCATGGGATGTAGATCAATTACCCCCTAACCAAGGACAAGAGAATCTAGAGCCGGAGAAGGAGAAACTAGATGCTCAAATGGAGCAACAGGACCAAGCGACATCTAGGCCTTCTACATTATCATGGATATCATCAGAAGTGGGTCATCCTCAGGAAGAACTGGCACCATTTTACTTTAATTCCTTGTTCACCTTGGATCCATCAAAGCCAAAGAGAAAGGCTAGGGTAGTCTCTACTATAAAGAGAGATCTTATGACCAGGAAAAGAACAGCCCAGGTAGAATTCCCCATGGTAAAGAAGGCCAAAGGAGAAATGAGGTCAAAGGAGTTCCAGGTGACTCAAATGGACTTGGGTCATACCACTACAGAGTAGGAAGTTCAAGAGCATATTGAGAGTACTAGAGCTATAGTAGCTAAAATGCTCAACTACAACAGTTTGTTCAGGGATTAGTGAAGCCTGATAACTTGGCCTCCACCATACAAGATATAGAAAGGCCCATTGCCTTAACATTGATCAATAAAGAAGAAATAATAGGTTTGGATGCTCAAAATCATCAAGCCCATGTCATGAGCAATTGGTTCATGAAATTCATGACTTCAGGCTAGAACTTAATAAGGACATCCAGGTCCAATTGGAACACATTGTCCAATTTGCAAAAGGATGTTGATTTGTTAAAGAAGGAGTTTATACAAAGAATAAAACAATGTGATTACACATTGGGTAGAATCCAAGAGGATAAAGGGATGACAGATCAAGAACTCTTAGCCAACAAGAGTGTGACAAACATGACTCTACCTCTTCTAGATACCTGGGTCATTGAATTACAATTTGAGAAGGATGTATTTAAGACAAGTATGTCCAAAGTCAAGGATCTCGATACCAAAGTGCATCATCTATTGTTAAATGAAATGAAGGTGTTGGAGGAATTGCTAGAAGATGTTTTCGAAGGAGAAACCCTACCAGATATGGATGAAGCCATCTGAGTATTCAAGGACATATTCAAAGATGTGGCAGAAGACCTAGTGAATTGCTTTAGAGAGGATGTCATGGATGAAATAGCCAAGCTAAATGTTAAAGTAAAAGCATATGACAAACAAGTGGAGAACAGAGTCACCAAGATGAAGTCTTTGTATGAACTAATGAAGGCATTAAAGTATGCCAAGGCAAGGGCTCAGACAATCAGTAAACATCAAATAGATACATTTGTACTAGCATATGACTAAGTTACAAGAAATTGGACACAAGGATGATTGTCCATGAAGGGTCCAATATATCTGAGTAGAGGGTGTGCAAAGACATCACAAAGGTATTCTTGGTATCTTGTTCCATGTTCTTACTAGTTAACTAGGTCAAGGATTCAAGAATATTCTAGTCCACCAATTGTGACCCACCAGATTGATTGCCAACTGGCAATCATGTGCCACTATTCTTTGGGACCATTAGATCATTTTGAACCAATCCTAACCATTGGATCTTTTGTAACTAAATCCTATCCTTGGTATATACAAGGAGATGGATTGTTCTTTTGTAATTATTAGGAGCTTAATCAAGAGAGAATTGTTGAGTTACATGGTTCTTTGTTGAGATTGATTATATATATGTATACATTTTGAATGTTGAATTAAATAGAGATCAGATTATAGTTACATCGTAAATCTTGAGTAATCTTTGTGAATGATATCTGGACATTTCACTTTGATTTGCTGCATCCCTTAGAGTGCATTTCAGTTTGCGAATGTCATTGTTATCCTACTCCCTTTGAAGATTAGCATCAAATGTGCATAGTTGTGGAATAACCTGGCAAAGCATGGTTTGATTTTATCTCTTTTTATGAAATATTGAATTGTGCATATGGATCAATGGTCAAAACTCACTCATTTCAAATAAAGTTAGAATTCATATTCATTTCTTTTAAATTTCATTGATCATCATCATCAACTACAAATATTGATACATGATAAGCATAAACAAAGTAAATATGTAGATATCCGTAGATACATGAACATCTTATGCATATTTGAGAAAATTGCATGTAAGATTGGAAATATCATGGTAATACTTGGAAATAATGATAAAAATCATGGAAATATCAACTTGTAGGCACACTATTTAGAAGAATTTAAGGTGCAGAAGCATAATTAAGTAAAGATCAGTTCAAATTCAAGCAAATTGGAGATAGTTTCAAAAGAATTAATCAAAGTTGCATAGATCATCATAAACAATCTTAATTAGAGTAAAGATCATAAGAATTGATCAAACTTAGAACAAATTCACATGAATATGTGCATATCTTGATTGTAGATTGTAGGATTTAACATCATTTGTTGAGATTCATGCAGAATAGGTAAAACAAAGTAAATATTTACATATCTAGATACAAATTACATTGAAAATCATGCATAAGGCCCCTGAATGATTAAACAGCAAATTCACATCAAACCACTAAGAGATCATCAGAAGATCATGACCTAATCAATAGAGGCTTGGAAACATTAATTAATCCTGAATTAATCATATTATTGAAGACGATAAAGGTTTTTCATATTAATTATTATCTCTATTAATATGACTAACACTTGTATCAATAGGGTCCTAGCAGCTGACAGATGTCTCCTAATACCATGATCTTCACAAAATATTTCAAATTCATTTGAAGTAAATTCACTCTTCTATCAAACCTCAAGCATTTGATCTTAGCATCTATTTCATTCTCAAACAAAGCTTTGAACACTTTAAATTTATCAAGGGAATCTAATTTTTCTCTTAAGAAAGTAACCCAATTCATTCTAGAATAATTATCAATAAGCAACATGAAATACCTCTCACCTTGTTGACTCTTTATTCTTGTAAGGCCATATAGATCAGTGTGAATAAGCTCCAATAGCTTTGAAGAAGAATACTCCTTACTTTTGAAGTTTGTCATTGTCTACTTTCCCATTTGGCATTCTCTGGATACTACATTTGTAGGCTTGATTATCTTAGGCATATCTCTCACTGCATGGGTAGAACTAATCTTTACCATATTGTCAAAATTGTTGTGTCCAATTCTCTTATGCCATAGCCAACATTCACTGGATTGATCCAACAAACATGTTCTTCCATTTACCTCCTTCAAGTGATAGATATCACCATATGTCTTGATACCTTCTATAAATAATTTTCCAGATCCTACCTTCCTGATCTCACAACCTAGTGCAGTCATGGTCGGAGGGTTCACAAGATGAATTGTCCAACCATGTAGCTAGAGTAAACACAACGGAAACAACACAAATGTAGAATGCAATGGAAGATTCATATATTCAGAATATCAAAGAATTATAGTACTCATATGCTGACAACATGCGGCTACAATCAAAGGGCTCACAGGCAAGATATGGCATTGAAGTGCCTTTCCGGAACAAAATATCTTATCTAAACTATCATAATCACTAACTACTTTCCTAATACATCTAAGAGATCTGTATATATCATCTTCAAGCTCATGGAATCCTTCGCATTGGCCACAAGTGGTTACAATCTCTAATTAAAGATGTAGCGTGTAGAAATAGGTAGGTCAGCCTACAACATCTGGTAATGCTCCGTAAATGGATGAAACTTGGGGCAGACCTCAAGGAAGGTCTATCTAATCCTTATGTGCCATGTATGATTTTTTAATAGGGCTCCACAAACCTTCTCCTTTAGCTAACTATCTGAATGCTCTGTTCTGTGAAAACTATTGATCTTCTCATAGTGATAACTTTTACCAGACAAATCCAAATGACCCAAAATTTGAATATGATGTAGATGATGATATGTAGATGCTAAGTCCTACTCCATGAGCTCTGAAATGAAGATGCAGTGAAATGCGTTATAAAATCTTGAAACTACAAATGACTGAACTAAACCAAAAATGCAAGAAAAGAAAGTCCAAATATTTTTGGTTGATGCAAGATTGCTCTACAACTTGGGATGCTCCTACATCAAACACCCAAGGTTGTTGAAAAAAGTAAATCCCTCAATTTTTTGGGGCTAGAGGAAAACCAAGATAGTCCACCTCAGCCCAAGAAATCCATGTATACTCTTCATCCAGTCTGCCTTTCCACTTTACCAAATATTCTTTATACTGCTTGCCTCTAGTACTGTATCCAACTCTGCTACCCAAGATGCTCTCTATCTACTCTAGTTGTTGTTGTGGTAACTAATTTTTCAATTCTTCTTTAATGCTATCACTTGATTCTCCTTCATGATATTGATATAAGTTTGTAATGTTGAATACAGGTGATATACTCAGTGTCTCTGGTAACTCCACTTCATATGCATTTCCTGAATCAAAATTCCTAAGTATCTTACATGGTCCAAACTTCATCTTTAGTTTGTTGTATGTCCCTACTTAGTGCAGGAGCACCTAATTAGTTTAGTCAAGTTGATGTAAATATGAGTCAAGTGTGTAAATATGAATCATGTTTTGAGTCTTGTGAGTCCAATAAGGTCATAATAGACCTTCTACAATGTAATTGGAGTCATTTTAGTTCATATTTTACAAATATTGTTAATAATGTCATGTTGTCATATAGTGTCAAGATAGAGAATATGAAGAGTCGGTTGGGCATTAGAAAGGTTTTGGTCATGGAATCCCAAGGGATAGTTGGGAAAAAGATTATAAAAAGGTATAATAAGACCTTATATGGTTGGAGGAGGACTGTATCTAAGAAGAAGATCAATAAAAAACTTTGTATTCATACAAAAGATTGTGTTCTCTGTGTTTTTGACTGGTAAAACTGCTGGTGTAGAGAATTGTACAGTCCCATACAAGTGGGTAATGAGATAAAAACTGTTAGAAACCATGAAGGCATGAGGTATCATTTATTTTCAATTGGTTTGATTGAATTCCATAAAGATTTGAGAGTTTTATAAGGATTTTGTTGATGACTGGTCTGGAACCCTATCTTGAGGGTTTGAAAACATTTGTTATGTGCAAATCACCTTTTCACTATTGGAATCACCTAAGACTTAGTGGATTAAGAATGAATAGGTCATATTAGAAGTGTTTGAAGTGATAGTGGAGAGATTTGGGGTCTGGAACCAAGAGAACCAATAAACCCTTGTGAGCACAAGCCTAATTAGGCCTAGGAAAAATAGAGGACAGTCAGTGTTTGAGCCTTTTGTTACAAAGTAACCTATGTTGAATTTTTGATATGTTTTAAAAATCCTAAATGGGTATCCAAAAAGCCTCTCATTGTCTTGAGTTGAGGTCTGCATCAAAAGATATGAGTGACAGTCTGTAATTGAAGAGTTAATTGGCTTAAGGGGACAACATACCAGTCCATTTTAGGGATTGATGTTTCAAAACAAGTATATGTACCTTTGAGATATGTCAAATAAATCCTTAATGGGTATCTAAAAAGCCATTTATTTTGTGGGTTTGAGCCATTTTCAGAAAGTTATGTCAAAATTACTACTTTGGTTGTCTTAATTAGGCCTATTTACAGCAGCATCAACGAATTGTTCACTAATTTAGTCTAAAGAAACCCTAGGCAAGTTTCATTAATATGGTAAAACTCAATAATGGGTGTCTAAAAAGGTATACCTTTTGTGGGTCTGATGTTGTCTTAAAAAGGTATGGCAAGAAAACAGTGATTGGAGGGCTACTAGCATTTGATGCAGCCAATAAGGAAATGGTAAAGAGTTGAAAGTGCAGACTTGAGTAAGGGTTTGGGATGATTTTGTTTGAGTCCCTGAGGTGTAATAAGACTCATAGAAACTTTTTTTGGCTTTAAGACCATAATTATGCCTTGATAGAGGGAGATTACTTAAGAGGAAAGCCTAAAAACTTGAAGAATTTGTTGGTATGAGCCCATTGTTACGAAATATGCCTCCATGTGCGTGAAGTGAACCCCTTGGACTACATCACTATTGGAAATCTCTCTTTTCTTAGATATACCATTACTTCATCTCCCACTGAAAATTCTATCTCCTCTTCTCATCTGCTTGCTCCTTATACTTGTTGTTCATCTCATCCAAATGCTTCCTAACTTGATTATGTACTGTCTCCATGTATCTTGAAAATTATTCTACCTCTACACTTCTCTTATCCTCCATACTAATGTCTCTCAATTCTATAATTCCTCTAGCTTTGACTCCTTTCAAATCTCAAATAGTGTCTTCCCTGTACTCCTATTCACTGAATTATTATATGCAAACTCTACTTGCGGTAGAATTAGATCTTGATTTCTTGCTTTATCTCCTACTAAGCATCTCAACAAGTTATCCAAAATCCTATTTACCACTTCTGTTTTGTCCATTTGTTTGTGGATGAAATGTTGAATTGAAATTTAGGTCTATCTTCATCTTCTTCCACAATGTTTTCCAAAAGTATCCAATGAATCTTGTATCCCTGTCTGAAACTATACTCTTAGGTAATCCATGCAATATCACAATCTCCTTGAAAAATAGGTCAGCAACATGCATTGCATCATTAGTCTTCTTATAAGGTATGAAATGTGACATCTTTGAAAATCTATCCACCACTACAAATATAGAATCATGTCCTCTATGTGTCTTCAGCAATCCTAATATGAAATCCATGCTTATGTCTTCCCAAGGTCTCTCTCGTACTGTCAAAGGTTTGTACAATCTTGTATTCTGACTACTCCCTTTTGCATCTTAACATATTTTGCAACTCTGAAGAAACTTTCTTACATCCTTATATATATGAGGCCAAAAATAATGTCCACTTACCAAAGCTACTATCTTATCAATTCCAAAATGTACTACCAATCCACCACTATGTTTCTCCTTGATCAAATTATCTCTCATTGAACTCAGAGGTATACACAACTGATTTCCTCTAAACAACATATCCTCCTGAATGAAATAGTCTAACCACTTACTTCTATTTGTCACAATAGGTTCCTTACATGCTTCCCATGGTTCTGTAAAATCAAGATCTTCCTCATACAATATGTGCTTCAGTTCCTCAAAATCCAATACCTCAACTCTCATCTCTGTCAACAAATTCCTTCTTCTACTCAATGCATCTGCAACTTTGTTTAACTTTCCATTCCTATGCTTCAATACAAAGGTGTAA
The DNA here is from genome assembly GCA_027924645.1 of Cunninghamia lanceolata. NCBI lineage: Eukaryota > Viridiplantae > Streptophyta > Pinopsida > Cupressales > Cupressaceae > Cunninghamia > Cunninghamia lanceolata. Next base: position 7,899,591 of record BSBN01000135.1, on the reverse strand, counting down.
CTTTGCATGAACTCTACCCATCTCGTGTGTCTCTAATTCAACTTCCCTTGACTTCTCAAATAATGTCTCCACTTCTTCAAAGCTTGAATTATGGCATAGAACTCCTGGTCATAAACTGAATATCTTCTCCTTGCATCATTCAACTTCTCATTGAAATATGCTACTGGTCTACCTTCTTGACTTAACACTGCTCCTATTGCATTCCACTAGCATCACAATCTACTTGAAATACTTTGTTGAAATCCAATAATGCTAGCACTAGTTGCTCTGTCACTTTTTGCTTCAATAATTTGAAACTTTTATTTTCTCCTAATGTCCATTTAAAGTCTTTTCTATCACCTCTCATTGTCTCTGTCATTGGTGTGCATAATAAACTAAAATTTATAACGAACTTTTAGTAGAAACTAGCTAGTCCATAGAATGATCTTACTTCTCCAATACTCTCTAGTGTTGGCCATTCAACAATTTCTCTAACCTTCTCAGGGTCCATCTTCAATCCTTCTGGAGAAATCACAAATCCCAAATATACCAACTCTTCCTTCATGAAACTACATTTCTTGATGTTTATCAACAATTACTCTTATCTCAACCTCTACAATACTTGTCTAATATACTACAAATGTTCTTCCTTTGTCTTACTGAAAATCATAACATCGTCCAAGTATACAATAACAAACTTACCCAAGAATTTCTTCAAAATCTCATTCATCAACCTCATGAAAGTACTCAGTGCTTTAGTCAATCCAAAAGGAATCACTAACCATTCATACAATCCTTCGTTTGTCTTGAATTCAGTCTTTCACTCATCTCCTTCTCTAATCCTGATCTGATGGTATCCACTCTTCAAGTCTATCTTCGTGAAATACTTTTCTCCACTCAAACAGTCCATGATGTCATCAATCCTATGCAATGGAAATCTATACTTAACTATGATCTTATTGATTTCTCTAGGGTCTATACACATCCTCCATTCTCCATATTTCTTTGGTGCTAGTATTGCAGGTACTGCACAGGGGCTTAAACTTTCTTTGATCAATCCTTTCCTCAGCAGCTCATGTATCTGTCTATTCAGCTCTGCATTCTCTGTTGGTGTCATCCAATGTGCTACTTTGTTAGGAAAACTAGCTCCAAGTATAGGGTCCATATGATGACTAATACTCCAGATTGGTGGCAATCCTTTAGGTATATTATCTTATATGATGTCTTCATACTCTGTCAACAATTCAATTATCTTCTTTGGCTGTGATTCTTCTTCTTTTCTGGTAATAGTTTCTACATTTAGGGTTCCTCACTTCTTAGGAATCAAAACAAAACACATATACTCATGTCTCTATCCATCCAGAAATTTTCTCTTATCAACTAAATAGATTCTAGCATTCCCACATACTTCACTTTTAGGCTCATCTTCCAAAGGTATCAAGATATGTTTCTTCCCATTCGATGTTATAGTGTAAGTATTCTTTCTCCCATCATGTATAGATTTTCTATCATACTGCCATGGTCTACCCAACAGTATATGACATACATCCATCAACATAATATCACACAATACTTCATCATTATAAGATCATATATGAAATTTCACCAAACATTGTTCACTCACTAGTACCTTATATTCATCTTGAATCCATACTATCTTGTAGAGCTTAGGGTGTTTCAATCTCTCCAGGTTCAGCTTAGTCACCATCTCCTCTGAAACCAAATTATCATTACTACCACTATCAATGATCACTTTACAGCTTATACCTCCTAATTTGCATCTGGTCCAGAATAAACTTTTCCTCTGCAGTGGTTCCTCAGTTGTCTATGCTTGAAATAGTGCTCTCCTCATGACTAATGATTCTCCTTTCTCTAGTTTTCCAACTGAACTAGGTGATCCAATAGGTTCTTCCTCCACATAAGTTGCTCTTGCATTGTTCTTTGTTCTCTTGCTTATATTTCCTTAATGACATTCAAATGCTCTATGTCCTTCACCTCCACACTTAAAACAGGTTCCTCTAAATGATCTCTTACCAAACCCTCTTTCATCTCTTTTATATCCTTCATTGTGGTAAGAATTATGATGTTATCTGTTGTTGTGGTAGAAACTTCTGTCATCTCTCCGGTATGAATTGGTATCTCTGTCTTCCTTCTTGTATGGACTTTCTTTGTTTTGCTCCACACAGGGTCTTTCTCCTCTAGAATATGTTCTACCTCTCTCAAATGTACCTCCTCTACCTCTTTGTCTTTGCTCATGCTTCTTATTCAACTTGTCTTCAACTTTCAATGCAAATGGATATGCTTCTTCTATTGTTTTTATCCTTACCAGACTCAGTTCTTTTTGAATGTTCATCCTCAATCCATTTATGTATCTTTCCACTTTCTCCTTGTTTGCTTCACTATGTCTAGTCCTTATGATCATCTTATAAAATTCTTCAATATACTCCTTCACAAATTTCTCCTTTTACCTTAGGTTCTGCAATCTCTTCAACAATTCCAACTCATAGTCAGCAGGTATGAACTAATTCTTCAAATTTGTCACCATCCCATCCCATTTTATGATCTTCTCTTTTCATCTCTTGTTTCTATCCAATCGAACTTATTTCCAAAAAATAGTAGCATGTCCTTTCAACTTAGTTTTTGCAAATCTCACTTTCTCCAGCTCTTCAATTTCATCATATTCAAAATATTCTTCCAAATCATTTATCCAATCTATCAATTCCTCTGGATTCAAATTTCTAGTATAATTTGGTACATCAACTCTAGGTCTCTTTCCAATCTTTGAAATATCTTTCAACATCTTCACCTGATCTGATTCTTCTTCTTCTAGGGCTTCTTCATTTTGATCTACATATTGAAATTCTTCATCATCACTCTCAACATCATGTCTAGGGTTTAGTCCTCTTCTTCTCTCTTCTTCTACAATATCCAATCTAAATTTCATTATCCTCATCATCTCAATCATTTCTTTCATTCTTCTAGCAATATTGGCCATAACAAGCATCCTCCTCAGCGACATCTCTTCCTATGATCCGGTGCAACTACCTTAATTTAGCGATCTGACTACAGGGTAGCAACTACCTCACAACCAGTGCTCTATTGACAAACACAAGTAGATTTCCTTAGTTCGGCAATATGTTCACAACAAGATCATATGGAATGCCTTCGCTTCCCAAAGGATTCAAAACCTCACTCTGCAGGATGAACTGTCCAACCTTGCAGCTGGAGTAAAAACAAGGGAAGCAACACAAATGTAGAATGCAATGGAAGATTCATATATTCAAAATATCAAAGAATTACAATACTCATATGCTAGCAACATGCAGCTACAATCAAAGGGCTCATAGGCCTAATTTATGTTTACAACATATGCAATGTACGACATTGAAGTGCCTTTCCAGAATGAAATATCTTATCTAAACTATCGTAATCACTAACTAATTTCCTAATGCATCTAAGAGATCTATATATATATTATCTTCAAGCTCATGTAGTCCTCCACATCAGCCACAAGAGTTTACAATCTCCAATGTAAGATGTAGTGTGTAGAAATAGGTAGATCAGTCTATAACATCTGGTAATGCTCTGCAAGTGGATGAAACTTAGAGTGGACCTCAAGGAAGGTCTATCTGATCCTTATGTGCTATGTATGATGTTTCATTAGGCTCTGCAAGTCACAAGAGTGCTCCACAAACCTTCTCCTTCATCTGATTGTCTAAATTCTCTGTTCTATGAAAACTGTTGATCTTCTCATAGCGATAACTTTTAGCAGACAAATCCAAATGACCTAAAATTTGAATATGTTGTAGATGATGATGTGTAGATGCTAAGTCCTGCTCTGTGAGCTCTGATATGAAGATGCAGTTAAATGTGGTAAAAAATGTTGAAACTACAAATGATTGAACTGAACTAAAAATGTAAGAAAATAAAGAATGCAAATATTTTTTATTGATGCAAGATTGCTCTGCAACCTGGGATGTTCCTACATCACAAGCTTCAACATGAAAGGTGATATTATACCCTTTACTACACATCTGAGTGACACTAAGAATATTTTGTTTTAGCCCTTTGACATAGAGGACATCCTCAGTCCTATTCTTCCCATCAATGGTTATAGCACCTTTTCCACAAATCTATGCTGACTCATCACTACCAAATTGGACAACACCACCACCCCACTTCTCAAGGCTGATAAACTTCTCCTTGTCACCAGTCATATTATTTGAGCATCCACTGTCAATTAACCAAGCCTTGGATTCTTCTTTTGCATGAAAGGTAGTCCATATTGTTGGAATTAGTCTAGACAACTGAGAGGGGGGTGAATCAGTTGTCACACAATTTAAACTTTTCTGCCTTTAATCTTCTTTTACAACTTCTAATCAAATAAACATTAAAGCATGAATCAATAACACATGAGCAAAAGCATAAATAACACACTTGACACCAATATTTTTGATGTGGAAACCTGGTTAAGGGAAAAACCACAGTGGGGGTTAACCCACAAAGATTATACTCTGTTAAAACTATTACAATGGGGAATGCACATGCATTCGAGCTCACTACTCAAAAAGAAGGCTCACTGCCTACAAGAAGAAAAAGTACAATAAGCTTGAACTAATAATTAGCATCTATCAATGCAAGGATTCAGTCCTGGTTAAGCACAAAATACTGACTTGATACACTTCATCTTCACTCTGCCCTGTTTACTGTTCTTCTAACATCTAAGCCTTAGATCTCTACACTTTTTACACTTATTCCATACTCGCATCACACACATCTTCTATATCATTCAAATCCATCAGCTATATATCTGCATCTAGATCTTCAACCACTTTTCAGTCAGCTTCAAGAACACTTAGAACTTTATTGAAAATTATGCTCTGTCGGCTAAATCCATGCATAACTTGAGATGCGGACCAAAACTTGCACTGACAAATCATCAATTAGGTCGGCTACTATCATTGATCAACACAACTTGTCTAGCTAACAACTTCCATACATCCAGAACCAAGATCAATTACAAGGTCGGCATGTTCTTCTATCTATTCTGTCAAATTGTTAACCCAATACTTAGATTCTAAGAACTATTGAATCCTTCATTATGGGAGGCCAAAACTCTAGATTTATATTATCCTAACAATGTTTATGACTCCCTCAAATCCGTAGTAGACTCTGATCTACCCCCGAGGAGATTTGGACCAAGAAACCAGACCCTGTCACACACTCTGTTCTTGACTTCCCAGACTTAGACAAATCTTAAACGTGATTTCTGGTATGGGCAAATTATGCAATGTGGATGTATAGTATAGACTTGGTTGCCATCAATGACAACACTTATCATGTCTAGTAGTGTCTCTTGCCAACAATCTCCCCCTTTGGCATTGATGGCAATCACTTAATGAAAAATGACTAAGTGTCAAATGCAGCTCCCCTTACTCTGTACACTTGTGCTTTCCTCTATTTCCAAAGCTCCCCCTTTGTTGGATTACTCATTTTTCACTGCTCTTCACTCCCCCTTTGACATCAATGGCAAAGGATGAGCTCCGCAAGACAAAATTCTCCCAAAAATTTTGTGTATAATGTCGCATATGTACAACTAATCATTAAGTTCTATTCACATGAACTTGAGAATATCTTCAAAACTATTTTTCAATTGCACAAGTTTAGAGGCCCAAGTTCCCTTCATTCCATCTAAAATTGAGATGTGTCCACTTAGGACAAATGCATATGCTTCTGCCTTTGTCAGATCCAGAGGGTTACTTGTCTGAAGTGCAGTCTAAGCTTCTGATAAGGCATTAAACATGGCTTCTAACTTGGGGGCAATCAATCCCTGGAGCTCACACATTCTCTTCATTATGTTACCTTTTTCTTTAACAAGCCTCTTTAACATCTATCAAGCTGATCACTTGACATTCCTAACTTATAGGCGAAATTGTTTGAGGATCAACATTTTGAGAAAGATCTAACAATTTTTGTTCTTGGTCCTTTATCTTCTTCTCAATATCCTTGCTAGCTTTGGGCCATGATAGATAGAATTTGTACATATCACTTCCATCATTTAGAGCATTATGAATACTCTTTATGCTAATGTCGAGTATCATCCTATCATTTCCTATTAGACTCTTCACTTCACTAAATTTCTTATCCAAAAATTTCTTCTTGACTTTTGCCTCTGCACATTTTTCAAAAGACTCAAAATATGTACTTACAACATTTACAAGATTCTTCAGGTGACCGAAGGAGGAATCTGATAGAATCTTTTGGCAAGTTGGCAATAACTTCTCCAAGACTCCGGTTGCAAGCCCTAATAGTTCATTGTCCTCCATGTGATATTTTAACATCTTCTCTCTGGCCTTGGCTTGAGTGAAGGATGCAATCTTCCTCACTTGTACCGAAGAGAGAGCATCTAGATTAATTAGTCCTTGGAGTAGTTCAAGCTCATCAAACTCAAGCATCTCTTTATCCAGAAGACTTTTCACTGCATCTGCAGTGTCTCTTGCAACAACTTTTGGACCACCCTTTTGTTCCTGAGATTTCTCAGCATCTGTAGATGTATCAACATTTGCACCATCTTCTTCTATTTTGTCTTTTATTACCCTTTTCTTTCTCCTTTTTTGCTTCACCTTTTTCTGTATTATATGCAGGAGGAATCTTCTCCTTGTCTTCACCACTAGCATTCTAATTTAGAGGGCTTTGTGTAGTAGCAACATCATCTTCTTTTCTGGATTGATCGGGTGGAGTAGGAATATATCCAACACCATTAGTTTTGACCATCATCTCTGAGTCTTCTTTGTTTAATTTCTCCTCTTCTAGAGCTGAGGAGTTATCAACTTCAGTTTGCTGCCCACTGATGTTTACTTTTTCAACATTCAAAATTGATGAATCAATCCCATCATCTGTCTCGTTATAGGTTTGTTCTGGAGCATCCAAATTAACACCTTAGTCATCAATTCCCTTGTTAATCTCTTCTTCTAGAACTTCTTGTTCTGGAACTAGAGGATTGTCTTCTTCAACTTATTTCTCTGAAATAATATAATATTTATCTTTGTCTAAGGCCTTTCTCAAAATTTCCTCTATTTCTTTTGCAATTTCCTCAATTTTACCAAGCATTAGCTTGTTCATCTAGATCTTGCTTCTGAATTTCTCCTTAACTTCTCTAAGGATTTTATTTGCTTCTCTTCTAGTCATTACAGGACACAAAGTGGAGAGGACATACTCTCTGAGTTCTAGATCTTTAGCCTTGGTTGCTTCTTTCCTCATTTCCAGTATTTTCCTTAAACTTTTAGGAAGTTCTTGTAAAATTTCCAATAGGGCTCTATTGAATTTATTCAAATACATGATGGTGGCATCTTCCAAAATTTTATTATTTGCTTGATCAAAATTGTCATAGTAAACTCTGATAGGCTTTAAATTTCCATGAACAGTGATTGTTTTTACAATTTCATCAATAGTCATAGCGACCTTACCTGTTTCTTGCTTTTTACTGGCCTTACTACTTCCGGAAGGCTAGTCTTCAAAAGCCTTTGAAGTCCTAGCTTTCTTTGATCTTATTTCTTTACCTTCTTCATTTGTCTCTATCTCCTCATCATCTTTTGTGCTTTTGTGAGTTCTTGTGGCCTTGGTTTTCTTTCTTTTCCCTCCTTCACCAGATGGAGTGGCTTCTGGTTTCTTAGTGGAAGTAGACTTGGGTCTCTTAGCAAGAGTTACAAAACTCCTTGTCTTCCTTGAGGATCTTGGAGGGACTTCTAGAGTGGCTGCTGGCTCAATTTCTACTTTTTCCTCTAAAGTTTGCTCAGTGCTTTTCTCCATCTTTTCAATCCTTTCTCTATTCTTTCTTACTACTTCTTTTGTAATCCCAATGCTTTCTGCAGACATCTCCACTTGCTTATGCACTTTTCTTTTTGTTTTCGACTGTCTAAGTTCCACGTGCAACTTTATACTTAGTTCCTTGTATGTTCCAAACCTTTCCACAAAGGTGTCTTTAGGTTTGCTCACAAGATGCTAAGCATATATGTCCAGAACTCTCTCATCCACCTCATAACCCATTGGCATTATCCATACTGTTCTTGGTTCTACAACCTCCATCAGACATTGATCAATGTCAACCATGAAACTATCTCATTCTCATATTTTTCTACAACTATCTTAGAGATTCTCTCTCTTGCATGCATCAATCTCTGGAAGTTTTTGAAGTAACCCCAAATAGCTATCTTTTGAGCTTGGGCATCACCAAGGCTGAGTAAGTGATCTCTTATTTGCCATGCTACTAGCCTGTCAGTTGTCTAATGCACACTCGGAACTCCAAGCACTTCATTCATGAAATAGAAGAATAAACAGATAAACAGAGAACCATATTTGAAAGTATTATTCTTATCTTTCTTTATTTTGCTCAGGTTCTCAATTAGCTAACTTTGAAGCAACCCACATAGGTCATAATTAGCATTCTCCTTCAACATCTGATAGGCTGCATATATTGCAGTTCCAGAGACTAAATTCTCCTTGTTGGAGTGATAGATCTTGTATCCAATGACCATAGAAGCAAACTTGACATCTAGTTCTATGATGTCATTAATTGCCATTTCTCTCTTATCAAACTTTGCACCTATTGCTTCTATAACAGTTTGATTTTTCATAGATTTCAATGTAGGTAAGCCACCAGTTGAGTTCAGTCCAGTCACAATCTTAATAACATCCTTAGTGATCTTAAATGGTTTCAACAGCCATATAAATTCATCGTGCATTCGCCTTAACACATAACGAATCCATTCACTCTCATCAAATGACGGAAATTCAATTACTTGCAGAAAATGTTTGCTTTCTAGGGCTTCAAATTTAGGTTTCAGTTGGTAATTGTCATCCTTTAGATGGTTCTCAAATAATTCCAATAGTTTCAAATTTCCAAATTCTTCTACATTGCAATGAATGTATGCCCTAATGTCTTCAACATGTAAAACTCCAAACGAAACACTAGAAAATGCACCTAATAGCTTGATTTCAACAAAATTGTGGGGATGTTTCTTAAACTTTGGCCGAGGCCTCTCAATGATGTCAACAACTAGAGGTGTAGCCATTTGCAGAGATTGAAAATTCAAGTAGATTTGCGAGAACCAAAAAGACCTTGTTTCGTAGATTAGGGTTTTGCTCAAAAATCCTTTTTGTGCCTTTAACTCTTTGAGAATTCACAGCACTAGGCTCGTTCACTTCACTAGTTGCTTTCTTCTGATGCAAAGTGCTCCAAATGAGGAGTGAATGACCTTTTTATGCTCTGCAGCACCTAATTTGCCTTTGTAATAAATGCTTTGCCCTAACACATCCAGTTACTCTATTTCTTTGAGCACTTTCTCATAAAACACTCTACAATTTGCCATATCCACCTCTTTTCTTCTAGAAATCTTTCCAAATGATCTAAAACAATCCAAGATCTCTTTTCTCACTGTGCCAGATTCAAGCACTCACTTACTGGCTAGGGGAATTTGATTTTCATTGTAGCTCCACCTGAGCCAAAGCTCTCAATTCAATTCTCGAAGGAATTACCAACACCAGATTTTGGTGTGGACCCACTACTATTGTTCACTATTACTTTCTTGACCCATATCTTGCTCATTTCATTCTGGATCTCATTCACATCAATTTTTTCTTTGCCTTTGTCTTGTCTCTGCTCATCAGGTTTTTTGTTTATCAGACCCCTTCTTTCATTACTCCTCTTTCTATAGAGTCTTGCAATATGACCAGATTTATTGCAATTAAAGCACATAACATTTCTTCACTTATATACTTTATTTCCTCTTGATCTGCACTGGTTAGCCATGTGTCCAAATCCATTGCAAGAAAAACAGTAGCCATTGAAAGAATTGCCATTAGAGTTATTCATTATCATACTTCTACATTCATTGGATTTATGACCATACCTCTTGCATTTGAAGCATTGACCAGAGAAGGATGGATCACTTTGATTTACTCTTCTTCTGCACTGATTAGCCTTGTGACCAAATTTATTGCACTTGAAATAGTTTCCATTGAATAATGGATATCTTTGAGCATCAGGTTAGCTACTATCACTGATCAACACAACTTGTCTAACCAATAACTTCCACACATCTAGAACCAAGATCAATTACAAGGTCAACCTGTTCTTCTATCTATTCTATCAAATTGTTAACCCGATACTCAGATGCTAATAACTATTGAATCCTTCATTACGGGAGGCCAAAACTCTAGATTTAGATTATCTTGATAATGCTTATGACTCCCTCAGATCTGCAGTAGACTCTGATCTACCCCTGGGGAGATCCGGACCAAGAAACTGGACCCTGTCACACACTCTGTTCTTGACTTCCCGGACCTAGACAAATCTTCTATTTGATTTCTAGTATGGGCAAATTATGTAATGCGAAGGTGTAGTATAGACTTGGTTGCCACCAATGACAACACTTATCATGTCTAGTAGTGTCTCTTGCCAACACATACAACCATTGATCTTTCATTATTATGATTTGTTTGTAAGGTATCAGTCTTCTCACAAGTTCTAGCATCATCCTTTTTGTTACCAACATTCAGGGCCATGAAAAGTGTTTCATCATTTGAATCATCATGATCCTCATCTTCTAAAGAATAATTTCTTTCTATGGAATACAAACTTCTCTTGTACTTGTCTCTTCTGTTATTACCCCTTGATTCTTTGAAAGGGTATTTAGAAGCAAAGTGACTAACCTTTCCATAATTGAAACATTTGAAGGGTAACTTACCTTTGTTTTTGCTAGTACCTTTCTTTAGTCTTCTTAAAAAAATTTCAACTTCGTCAGAGCTCTCATCTTCATCAGCAACTTCTTCTCTTGTCTTCATACTAGTTTTGAAAGTAGCTTCTTTCTTTAGAGCATCACTGCGAAACTCTCTCATTTCAAAGGCAGTAAGGGTACCAAACAATTTGTCTATTATGTATGTATCCAAGTTTTCATTCTCCTCAATGATAGATACCTTATGACTCTAAGATTTGGGAAGAGATCTCAAAATATTTTTCACAATCTCATCTGCTTTCACTTCTCCACCAAGACCAGTAATGACATTGACCACTTCATATATCCGGATTAATATCCAACAATGTCTTCATCCTCTGACATTTTTAGATTCTCAAATCTGTTCTTGAATATCTACATCTTGGCTTGCTTTACTTTCTTATCTCCATAGATGGTTTTAAATTTATCCCAAACTTCTTTAGTAGAATCTCAACCCCTTTTTTTTTAAAGTTCTGAATCAACTAGCCCACTCATGATAGTAAATTTTGCCTTGGTATTGTTATCATACTTCTTGATTTCATCTACATCTATAGGAATAGTAGCAGGAACTATGTAACCAAACTTGACAGAATCCCAAACACCATACCCTAGAGAATTAATATAAGCTTCCATCCTTAGCTTCCAAAAAGCATAATTTGTTCCATCAAACCTAGGTATCTTGCTAGATCCATTTTGTGTCATCCTGGACCTTCCTCAAGTGGTTAAGATTCCCTCAGAGGAACTTGGCTTTAATACCAATTGTTGAACACACCAGGATACTAAGAGGGGGGGTGAATTAGTATCTAAACAATCTTCAATTCTAACAACTTCAACTTATCTAGAGCATATCAAAACTTAATCATTATAGCATAAACATGAAAATGAAATATTAACACAATGCACATCAACACATAACACCATATTTACATGGAAAACCCTAGAAGGGAAAAACCACGGTGAGGATTAACTCACAACATATGAAGCTCAAATAATAACTTTGTTTTAGGGGCTATAACCCAAGGAAGCTGCTACTCCCTAAGAAACTTTGATTTAGGGTCACTCCCAAAGAAGCTTCTACTCCCTGATGACTTTGTTTTAGGGTCACTCCCAAGGAAGCTACTACTCCCTAAATTGAGAAAACACTTACAAAATATTAGAGTATGACAGTCCTTCTACTATTTGAAAACTGACATTGAAGCTCACACCTTTGATGATTGCACTTCTACCTCTTCACACTTTCTTTTGATGATTTGATCAGTCAGGCACACTCTATACTTGATCACTGTCATAAATTTGTCTTTAATATGAATCGGGACAGCATCAACAACTTCTGCTCTTTCTCCTCCAGTCACTCATCAACAATCTATTCATTCTGCCTTTTATCTGCTTGTGAGCTTTTTAACCATCTTGCAATCACAGCTCACCTCACTCAATTTGATTCACTATTTATACATGATATTACATTAATTACATTGCTTGTCAACTAGATACAACATGAAAAATACATTTACAAGTTGCCCAGACAACACACAATATAAATCGTGTATCACATTACATCCAGGAATTTTTTAGTGGCGAATCTTAGCCAATTGGAGAATAGTTTGAATCTAGGAATTCAAAATTGGTGAATATATTACAACCAGTGAGGGGCTAAATCACCCTATTTTTACAAAAAAAATATTTTTTATGGGTTAAATCACCAGAGAATTATTTTTTAAATCAATAAATTAAATTGTTTCGCAAGTAAATTATGTGTCATTAGAGTTGATTCGCCAATAGTTTTAAATATAATTATAACCTTAATTGGATTCACCATTAATATTATATTCTTGTCATTACTTTAGGGGTAATATTACCATTATTAAAGTGGTTTTTCATATACTTTAGGGTTAATTTAATTTTGAATATGCCTTTGACTCATTACCATTGATTATCATTTTAATCAAATGGTTGTAGTTGAATTTCGCGGCCCTTTTGGCATGTGCCTTTTAAAAGGATTACTGGGGCGTGAAATTTGTTTTGGGCCACACGATTAGATTATGATCGTGTGGCCCAAAACAATTTTTGGGCCCCAGGAAGCCTTCTAAAAGGCACATGCCAAAAGGGCCGTGAAATTGAACTATAACCATCTGATCAAAATGATAATCAATGGCAAGAATTTGGTTTTATGTTAGTCTTTTTTTAAGTGAAATATTTAAAAAATAATTAATCCAATGCATTTTGGATACCAAATTTGTTCTTGGTAGCGAGGGGCTCTGCCCTCGACCCCGCCTAAATTGCGACAAGAGTGCATTGGGGCTACTGTCCCCGGACCCAGTGAGGGGGCACTGTCCCCTCGACCCCCGCAAGGGGGCATTGCCCCCTTGACCACCACAAGAGGCACTGCTCCTTGACCCTGCCAATAGCTGCTGCCCCCGAGCCCCTACTTTAAAATTAAAAAAAAAAAAAAAAGAATATATGGGGGATTACATCAACCAAATATGCAATTTTTTAAAGGAAGAATTCACCATTGGTTTTATTTTTTTAGTGAATTTTCGTTAGAATTTGCCACAAATTTACAATTTTTTTAATAATGTGCATCGATTCACCGGAAAAATTAATAGTTTTTCAAAAAAAAAGAAAAGATTCACCAGGAAAATTATAGCACTTAGCTAGGATTCGCCAGGATTTTATAAGTGTTTTGAGGGGGTGTTCCTTAAAGTTGTCCCTAATTACATTGGCAGAAGATCCAAGCCTTGTGGACATCAACACTTGCTTAACTAGGTCCAAAACATCCTTCACAACTTCAAACACTAAGGGATTAAATCAGCACACTCTGATCATTTAAAAATAGGACAGCGTTAAACAAAACATGTGAAATCTTGAAGCATAACGACCACAACAACTTGAAAACCTTGTACGGTACTAGAAATAAGAAATATCTTCATGAAAACTCTTCCAAATGAGTCCACATGACTCATACAACATCTCCAAACACTCCTTTGCCACTACACATCAAATAATTATGCCGCACATCTTCAAACAAGAACTCTAGGAACAATCTGTCTTCTGAAACACACTACAACATGTTGTCATTTGAAAAACTAAGTTGTGGACTGCCAAGGACCTTGAAACTACAAGGAAGCATATAATACACATCCATAAACATGTCCTTAAAACCACAAAGTCAATGATTCATTTACGGAGGAATGTGGAGCATTCCATCAAGCCTTCATCACTAGCTTGCTATGCCATAACACATGCCAATACTCTACCATGCATAACTTTCACAACAAAAAGAAAAATAATCTAAAAACTTGAATTTATCACCTTCATTGCATCCTGAACACAATTCCAAAACCCTTGGCCATATTTGCAAATGTAGAGGAATGCGAAGCATTCCATTGTCCTGGAAAAAACATCTTCACATAAGTGACACTGTTTTAAAAAAATCAACAACAAAATACTCTTCCGATAATACAATCATCGTGGAACTTTGATCATACATACTACAGGCCATGAGTAGCATCAACAACACATTTGATCATCTTTGTGCTTCTAACTCCCATCTCAATAAGAACTGTATCTTCTCTCTTTTCTTGTTGGATGGGACATGACATCCAACCATGAACTGTATCTTCTTCTCTTATTGGATAGGACATGGCATCCAACCATGAACACCATCACACCACCAAGATAGTGTTGACATCAATGACAACCTAGTGACAGTTTTGACATCAATGACAACCCTAGGAACCATATGTGTAACAAAAAATACTGATCCTTCTTCTTCAACATATTATTATACTTCTCATTCCAACAAAGATTCTCATATGACCTCTCCTCTTCCTTTGGATTTGGAGATACGTTATGGACATGGATTTATAATTCTTTCAAAAAAAGGATATAATGGAAATGGATTAGGATGCAAAGAACAATGAATTAAGGAGCTTGTGGAACCAACACCACACTTGTCTAAAGTAGGTTTAGGTTTCTGGCCTTCTCCTACATTCTCTCCACCATGTTCACAACAAAAAGGGTTGCTTCATACTCCCCCTATATCTTCTATTTTACCTCAACAAGAGTGCATTTTGTCAAGTCTACTCAAAGACGGCCTAATCACTCTCCCTAATCTAACACAAAAACATTCAACAAAATAATCATTCAACACATTATTGTGCATATCATCAAATGCTTGGCCATTCCACTAAGGAATGTCGAGTCTTGGGTGACAAAATTCAATAACTTTGAACAAGATATGGCTCTAGCACTCTTCACCATGCTTGATGTGTTGAAATACACAAGACAGCTAAGAGGGCGGGTGAATCAATTGTCTCAAAACTTTAGCCACTTATCAATTCTTTAAATGTTCAATCACTGTTATTTAGATTTCACCATGAAAGCATGAAACGTTAAGCTCAACACAATAACACATTCAACACATAAGACACCAGATTTTTACGTGGAAAACCCTATAAGGGAAAAACCACGATGGGTGTTAGCCCACAGAAATATATATGCTATAACAATACCAAAAATCAGAGGCTCACTGCCTAGAATTTGTGAACTGATTTGATAGCACCTATTCCATGCCTGAGTTTAGTTCCATTGAAGTGTAATATTTCTCCTCTGCTCTACTTTACTTCGCACTTATCTTCGCATCTTCACACAAGGATATTTTTTTCGTAACTACATTACATGTCTTTATACAATTCATCAACGTTGGAATGTACATCAACGTCGACATTACATTCATCAACTATTAGAACAATCTCCAATGTCGGCATTACAAAACATACATAGAAATAGGTCTAGACCTAATACAAAATTAGCTAAGGAAAAGATGTAAAGATGTATGTTGATCATGCCATGCCTTAGCTGGGACTCAAATGCAATCCTCCACACCATGACACACTCCTACAATCTTTAATGCATCTTCATAATTAGTAAAAATAACCAAGTCAGCCAAGACTAGTGTTCTCATTAAGACTTCCAAGAACATTCTTCATCCATGATCCAAATTTCTCTCTATAAACCAATCCAAAGGTAGGAACATGATTAGGAAACATCCACAAACACATTGTAATCACTAGGAATAACCGCACAACTTCTAACCACTCTGACAAGAAGATTCTTCAAACCGGAGCTCATAAACAACATTGTCAGCTACTATCATAAAGAAAAGATGGCTTGCAAACCACCAAATCATGAACCATTGGAGTTGAAGGCACATAACATCATCTCAGACTTAACTCTAGAACTACAGACCAAAATACTTCAATGCGAAGGAATGCAGAGCATAATACTTTCTCCCTGTCACCACCAAACATACAGAAAAAGCAATTTTCACTCTGGTGAACATAACTCACTCAAATCTTCATATCGGATGCTCAAACTTGGAACATATCATCTTTAGACATGCATCTAAATAAATTTCAATCCCTAGACAAAGATATTCATTCTACAGCAGATGTGGAGCAATCTGTTCTTATGTAGACAAAGGTACTCTATAACACATTGTTTCCATCGGAGGAGTAAATTTTCTCAATATCCTCAATATCAATATTTCCAACACTTACATAGGCAAATATAAAGCATCTAAATCATTACAAGAAAGCATCAAAATAAGAGCATAGTTGACACCAATGACAACACTGATATGTTGACATCAATGACACCACTGGTTAGGCACATACTTGGAACAATCTCCCCCGTTGTCATTGACGGCAACATATGATGTGAAAAATTGTAAAGACCATCAAGACAAGATTCTCCCCCTTTCTCTTTATACATCTGCACTCTTTCTTCTCTGATTTTTTCACATGATTTCTCTCCCCCTTTGACATCAATGGCAAAGGGCACATACTTGCACTTTGCTGCTTTGATTCATTTGATTTTTCACACATACTGGTAACATCTAGCTACTCCCCCTGAGAGGTAGCCCTCAAATCATTAATCCAAATCAATGAATGAGGCTCTAGGCACCACTAGAATGATGCATTCTTATGCATCTTAGTTCAGAGTAGGAGGGGTAATAACCCCTAACTTTTCTCTGAGATATCAAAAGTATCCTTAGGTAGAGGCTTAGTTAAAATGTCTGCAATCTAATCCTTTGTGGATACATATTCCATCTTTAGTTCATTCTCTGTCACCTTTACTCTCAGAAAGTGATACCTTATAGATATATGCTTTGTTCTTGAGTGCATCACTGGATTCTTTGAAATGTTTATAGCACTTGTATTGTCACAGAGAATTGCAATTGGATCTTCATACACAACTCTTATGTCCTTCAATGTCTGATTCATCCATAACACTTGAGTGCAACAACGTGTTGTTGCAATATACCCTACTTCTATAGTAGACAAAGAGATCGAATCTTGCTTCTTGCTCAACCATGAAACCAATCTATTACCCAAGAAGAAAGAACCCCCACTTGTACTTTTTTGTCATCAACATCTTCGGCCCAATCTGCATCTATATAGGCACTGAGAATGAAATCATTATCTTTTGGATACCATAAGCCATGATCTAGTGTGCCTTTTAAATACCTCAAGATTCTCTTAACTTCCATCACATGTGACTCTCTTGGATCTGCTTGAAATCTTGCCACAAGACAAATTGCATGCATTATGTCAGGTCTGGTTTGTGTTAGATAAAGTAATCCTCCAATCATAGATCTGTACCTTTTCTGATCAGCCTTAGGTGATTCATTAGTTTTGCTCAACTTGCAGCTAGTCACCATAGGAGTACATACCGGTTTAGAGTCCTCCATCCCAAATTTCTTCAACAACTCTTTCACATACTTAGACTGAGAAATGAAGATTCCTTTATCTGATTGAGTAATTTGCAGACCTAGAAAGAAATTTATTTCACCAAACATAGACATCTCAAACTCTTTTTGCATTTCCCCAACAAATTTCATGCACATACCTTCATTGCCTCCAAAAATAATGTCATCAACAAAGACTACAACAATCAGGATTTGATTATCATTGATTTTGAAATAGATATTACTATCTGAAGTGCCTTTACTAAACCCTAATTGCAACAAATATTTGTCTAACCTTGCATACCAACCTTTGGGGGCTTACTTTAGTCCATACAAGGCCTTCTTCAATCTGCATACCATATCACCTTGTTTTGATAATTAAAATCCTTCTAATTGCTCAATGTAGACCTCTTCTTCCAATTCACCATTCAAGATGTAGACTTAACATCCATTTGATGCACTTTGAAATCTTTGAATGTTGCAAATGCCAAAAACATTCTAATTCCTTCAATTCTTGCCACAAGAGCATAAGTCTCCTCAAAATCTATCCCTTCAACCTGATAGTATTCTTTGCATACCAATCTTTCTTTGTTCCTTAGTACTCCATTCTCATTCAACTTGTTTCTGAAAACCCATTTGGTGCCAATCACATTCTTATTAGCAGGTCTAGGAACCAGTTCCCAAGTTTGATTATTTTCTATCTACATCAGCTCCTCTTCCATAGCTTTTACCCAATTTTTATTAGTGCAAGCTTCATTCACAATTTTAGGTTCAACTTTAGAAAGCAAATAGTAATTTACCTGTTCTTCTGCAACCCTTTTTCTTGTCAATACCCCTTTGCTTTTGTCTCCTATAATCTGATCTTCAGAATGATTAATTCTTACATACCTGGGTGTCTTAGGAGCACTTTTCGGAGCCTTTTCTTCTTCATCTTGACTATCTTCTTGTTCAACTTTTTCTTTATTTATTATAATAGTAGGTTCATTTGATTCATAGCCACTCAAATTTGATATTCTTCCCTTGTCTTCATCAACCTTCACATTAACACTCTTAATGATCTTCAATCTCTTATGGTAGCACCAGTAGGCCTTACTCTTGGTAGAGTAACCAAGGAAGATTCCTTCATCACACCTAGCATCAAACGTGCCTATATCTTCTTATCTTCTGATATAGCATTTACTACCAAAAACTTTGAAATATTTCATTATAGGAGCTCTTCCATTCCACAATTCATAAGGAGTTTTAGCACTGTTACCTTTAACTTGAACCCTGTCTAGGATGTACACAATAGTGTGTATGGCTTCTCTCCACTATACTTCTAGTAGGTCACCTTCCTTCAACATAGTCCTAGCAGCCTCTTGAACTATCATGTTCTTTCTTTCAACAACTCCATTCTGCTGAGGAGTCCTAGGTGCAGATAATTGTCTCTTTATCCCTTGTTCTTCACAGAAGATATTAGATTCATTTGATGTGAACTCTCCTCTATCAGACCTCAAGTATTTGATCATCAACTCTAACTCATTCTCAACCATTGCCTTGAAGGATTTGAACTTATATAAGGCTTCTGATTTATCTTTGAGAAAAGTGACCCAAATCATCCTAGAGTAATCATCAATAAGCAACATAAAATACATGTCTCCTTGCAGACTTCTTGTTCTTGTAGGACCACACAGATCTGTATGCACCATCTCTAACAATCCAGTAGAGAATTTTGCTTTTCTTTTGAAACTTGTTCTTGTTTGTTTCCCAAATTGGCATTCTTTGCAAATGGTGTTAGCAGGCTTCACAAGCTTAGGCAGATCTCTTACAACTTGAACAGAACTTATCTTTACCAAGTTGTCAAAGTTGATGTGACACATCCTTCTATGCTATAGCCAACTCTCATTAGTCTAAGTCAATAAACAATAATAATTAGTTCCCTTCAAATGATAAACATTACCTCTGGTATTTTTCCAATAGCAATCACTATTCTAGAGTTTTCCATGGTCTTGCATCCATTACATCCTTTAATCTCAAATCATAACCTTTGTCACATATCTGACCAACACTTAAAGGATTGTGTTTTAAACCCTTCACATACAAAACATCATCAATGTTGTGTTTTCCATCAAAATAAATAGATCCTCTTCCACAAATCTTACCAGATGTATCATCTCCAAACCTAACCAATCCACCATCGTACTTTTCCAAACTTACAAACTTACTTTTGTCACCAGTCATGTTATGTGAGAATCCAATGTCAATAACCCATTCATCCTTATCTTTCTCAATTTGAACAGCCAAAGCACTTTCTTCCACTAGTTTTTCTTCCTTTACACAGGTAGCAAGATTAGTAGACATAGGTTCTTCTTTAATAGCAATGAACAAGTATTCATTTGCACTAGTACTAGCATCATTAGATTCATCATCTATCACACCTTCATCATCAATATCTAGATAACATAATAGCATTTCTTTGGGATCCTAGGTCTATTTTCAAATCTTTTTCTATTCCTTTCAATTCTCTCCGAACACCTAGAAGCATAATGACCAACCTTACCACATGAAAAATATTTGAAAGGTAATTTGGCTTTGAACTTACTAGAGCCTCTTTGCAATCTATCAATAAAGTTGGCTTTAATTTCATCAAGTTCATCATCAAGTTCCACCTTGTACTTTTCTTCTCTGGATATCTTCTCTGACGTACTGGCTTTGAAAATAGTCTCTACTTTTGGCAGAGCATCACCAAACTCTCTCATTTCAAAAGCAGTAAGCTTTCCAAGCAACTGATCCTTAGTAATCTTTTTCACAGTCATTATTTCTTCAATTGTAGCTACCTTGTGACAGTAGGATTTAGGTAATGACCTAAGAATTTTCATCACAACTTCAGTTTCATCAATAGTTCCTCCCATACCTTTGATTCCACTGACAAGGTCATCAACCTTTTGCATGTAGGATGTTATGTTTTCATCTTCGCCCATCTTAAAACCTTCATATTTTGCTTTCAGTCCCTGCAATTTGGCACTCTTTACAGGTTCATCTCTTTCATATAGATTTTCCAACTTTTCCCAGACTTCATTAGTAGTTTCATAATTCATGACCTTTATCAAGTCAAAATTAATCAATGCACTTAATAGAGCATCTCTAGCTTTTATATTTAACTCATATTCTTTGATTTCATCTTTAGTTGTCAGACCATTCTTAGGCATGGTATATTTAGTCTCTGTTGCTTTCCATACTCTATAACCAATACAAAGCAAATGGCTTTTCATGCGTATCTTCCAGGTCACATAATTCACCCCATCAAACTGTGAAGCCTCCTTCTTTTAAGACATTCTGGATCTACCTCAAGCTGTTAAGCTTACCTCCAAAGAACTAGGCTCTAATACTAATTGTTAAAATACACAAGACAACTAAGAGGGGTGGTGAACAAGTTGTCTCAAAACTTTAGCCACTTATCAATACTTCAAATGTTCAATCATTGTTATTAAGATTTTACCATGAAAGCATGAAACATGAAGCTTAATACACTAACACATTCAACACATAAGAACCAGATTTTTATGTGGAAAACCCTATAAGGAAAAAACCATGATGGGTGTTAGCCCATAGAAATATATATGTTATAACAATACTAAAAATTAAAGGCTCACTGCCCAGAATTTGTGAACTGATTTGATAGCATCTATTCCATGCCTGAGTTCAGTTCCATTGAAGTGCAATACTTCTCCTCTACTCTACTTTACTTTGCATTTATCTTCGCATCTTCATACATGGATATATTTTTTGCAACTACATTACATGTCTTTATACAATTCATCAACCTTGGAATGTACATCAAGGTTGACATTACATTCATCAACCATTGCAACAATCTCTAAGGTCGGCATTACAAAACATACATAGAAATAGGTCTAGACCTAATACAAAATTAGCTAAGGAAAAGATGTAAAGATGTATGTTGATCATGCCATGCCTTAGCTAGGAATCAAATACAATCCTCCATGCCATGACATGCTTCTACAATATTCAATGCATCTCTGTAATTAGTGAAAACAACCAAGTCGGCCAAGACAAGTGTTCTCATTAAGACTTCCAAGACAATTCTTCATCCATGATCCAAATTTCTCTCTGCGGACCAATCCAAAGGTAGGAACATGATCAGGAGACATCCACAAGCACATTTTAATCACCAAGAATAACCACACAAACTATAACCACTCTGACAAGAAGATTCTTCAAATCAGAGCTCATAAACAACACTATCAACTACTGTCATAAAGAAAAGATTGCTTGCGGACCACCAAATCACAAACCATTGGAGTTGAAGGTACATAACATCATCTCAAACTTAACTCTAGAACCGTAGACCAAAATACTTCAATGTAGAGGAATGTGGAGCATAATACTTTCTCCCTTTCACCACTAAACATGAAGAAAAAGTAGTTTTCACTCTGGTGAACATAACTCACTCAAGTCTTCATACCGGAGGCTCAAACTTGGAACATAGCATCATCAGACATGCCTCTAAATAACTTCCAATCCACAAACAAGGATATTCATTCTACAGGAAATGCAGAGCATTCTATTGGATTGTTCTTCTGTAGACAAAGATACTCTGCAACACACTATTTCCACCGGAGGAGCAAATTTTCTCAATATCCTCAATATCAGGATTTCCAAAACTTACATAGGAAAATACAAAGCTTCTAACTCATTACAAGAAAGCATCAAAAAAAGAGAATAGTTGACACCAATGACAACACTAATACGTGTTAGAAATGAAAGTAATGCTACTTTAATGGAAATCTGATTCGAATAAATTTTAGCAATCTTTTAAGTGTGCATTAACAATGGAGATTGTAACAAAACATAAACCCATAATACATAAATATACCAGAAGCAGAATGAAGCACATAACACAAGTGTTTAACGTGGAGAAAACCCTTGCGGGTAAAAAACTCTACCAAAAAAAGTGGCCAACTTGTATTATATTCACAAAAGGAGATTACAAATACATTCACTTCCTCTATCCTCCAACCTTCACTCTGGCAAAACTTGAGTACCTGTAAACTGTTATATGCATCTCATCTACTATGCTATGGTTTATATAGAATTTACACAACCTCAAGACATTAAATGACTTCTTACAAGCTCATAACACTTGTCAAGAGTCAATAATACAACCCTGGGCGTCCATGGCCAAGAATAGGCTCTTACAGGGTCATAAATATTGTCATACATGCATCCTACACTTGAGAAAAAGTGCCCATGCAAGCTTGAATGCATTGGGGCTAAAAATAGCCACTTACAACATCTTATGATGTGTCATATGCTATTATAAGTGTCATAGATTCTTATGACAACTTACAGTTGTCATAGAATCTCTTACACCTTCTTACAGAATCTATGGCGAGTGTCATAACACTAAAAATAGATTATTCCTCCACATATGCACTCCACTTTGACTAATTACCATTTACCATAGTAAATGACATCATGTAACTACCGCCGGTAACTCCAGGACTTACCGTGTAGTAACTTCGTAATTACCGTGGATAGTAAATAATTTTTACTTTTGCCGGTGAAACTTGTACATCCCTTATGGGTAATTACAAATAATAAATGGAATAATACAATAATGGGATTTACAAGGTTAATGGCACCTTATCCCAACATTCTCCCACTTGACATTATACATTGTAAATCAACCCATAGGAAATCAAATGAAAAATAATCAGGCACTAGAAAGAAGGCCCATGGCCTCTCTGCACCACACGAACTTCTCTATGCTCACAGGCTTGGTCGATGAATCTGCAACATTCTCCTGAGAGTCTATCTTCTTCAGTTCAAGCTCTCCATTTACAACCAACTCTTGAACAAAGCGATATTGAACATCAACATGCTTAGTCCAAGCATGATACATGGGATTCTTGGCCAAATAGATAGCACTCTAGCTATCACAACCAATCTAAATGATCCTACAATCAAAACCAATACCTGTACATAGTCTCCTCAACCAAACTACCTCCTTAGAGACATGAGTAGCAGCCATATACTTTGCTTCTGTGGTGGACAAAGAAACTGTGGGTTGCCTCTTACTCATTTAACTTACTGTACCTCCAAATAGAGTAAACACATAGCCACTAGTGGATCTTCGACTACCTAAGTCACCTGCCCAATCTGCATCAACAAAACCCTGTGTGTCCAAAGATTTATCAACACTATCAGTACCAGAATAAACCAAACAATGATCAGGAATGCCTGCAAGATACTTAAACACCATCTTCGCATAGTTCCAATGTTGTCTACCAGGGTTAGACATAAATCTGCTCAAAACTCCCACTGCTTGGGCAATATCTAGTCTAGTGCAAACCTTCAGCACTAGCATATGGCACATTAGACATATCCTCAAGATCATCCTCAGTCTTTGGACACATATCTAATGAATTCTTATTACCAATCGGTAAAGAAACTCTAACTGGGTTACAGTCATGCAAGCTAAACCTCTAAAAAATAGTATTCACATACTTACTTTGTGACAACCAAAGATTTCTATTAACTCTATCCCTCCTAATCTCCATTCCCAAAATATACCTTGCAGCACCAAGATCCTTCATCTCAAATGCACCTAAAAGTTGAGCTTTAAGCTCACTGACCATACCCTTAGTATTGCTGAAAAACATGTCATCAACATACAAAGCAATAACCAATATAGAATCATCAATACAATGAATGTAAACACAATGATCCTCCACACTTCTAACAAAACCCAATTTCAAAATAAATGAGTCAAACTTTTGATACCACATTATGGGGGACTGTTTCAGACCATAAAGAGACCTCTTTAACCTGCAAACCCAATGTTCTTTTCCTTTTACCTCAAATCCTATAGGTTGTTGCATATAAATTTCTTCTTCAAGATCTCCATGCAAGAATGCAGTCTTAACATCCATTTTCTCAATCTCTCAATCATAAGTTGCAGCAATGGATAAGAGAAATCTAACAAAAGTCAATTTAGCAACAGGAGAGAATATCTCACCAAAATCAGCTCCCACTCTCTGAGAGTAGCCCTTGGCTACCAGTCTAGCCTTGTACTTCTCCAATGACCCATCTGCTCCAAACTTCTTCTTGAAGACCCACTTACATCCTATGGCCTTTCTTCCTTTGGGCAAATGAACAAGATCCCAGGTATTACAAGAGTCTAAAGCCATCATCTCCTCTTGCATGGCTAACTGCCAAGACTCACTATCATCTATAGAAATAGCTTCCTTATAGGATCTAGGTTCATCATTAGTACTCAATAAAGCATATACACAATAGAAATCTGGTGGGCTATACCTGTCAACTAGATTTCGTTGTCTTGTGGACCTCCTCAAGGGTGGAGTAAGAGACTCTACTCATTCTTCTGCATGATCATTTGTACCAACTTCTTCTGTCACAATAAATTCATCTTCATCAGAACTACTCAAATCTTCTTCTTCTTCTTCACCCCCTAATCCATCATTCTTTTCTTCTTGAGATGCATCTTGCTCCTCTAAATAAAAGTGCACCTTCTTTACCTTTTCTTCTTTCTCTTTTGGTTGTTCAGGTTCAGAAATAGCTCTAAGTTCCCTGAAAATAACATCTCTAGAAAAGATAATCTTGCAAGTTAGTGGATTCCAAAGCTTATAACCTTTGACATTATCACCATATCCAATGAATGTACACTTTTCAGCCTTTGGATCCAACTTAGATCACTTTTCCTTAGGCACATGAACAAAAGCCTCACAACCAAAAACCCTTAAATGTGAAACAGAAGGTTTCTTACCTATCCACACTTCATAAGTTGTCGAATCAAGAGCCTTACAAGGAGATCTGTTTATCAAGTAGCAAGTAGTACACATAGCCTCTACCCAAAAGTATTATCCCAACTGTGCATCACTAAGCATACTTCTGGCCCTTTCCATAATTGTTCAGTTCATCCTTTCTGCAACACCATTCTACTGTGGTGTATATGGAGTTGTCTTTTATCTGATTATAACTGCATGCTTGCAAAACTCATCAAATTCCTTAGAGTAATATTCCCCTCCATTGTCAAATCTTAATATTTTTATCTTTAAACCTGATTGGTTCTCTACTAAGACTTTGAATTCTTTAAACTTAGTGAAAACTTTAGATTTATGCTTCATAAAATAAATCCATGTAAATCTGGATACATCATCAATGAAGGTTACAAAATAACGATATTTTCTGATAGATCCATTATCCACAAGTCCAAACACATCCATATGAATAATTTCTAACTTTTGTTTTGCTCTATTGCTTCCTAAAGGAAACGATTTTCTATTTTATTTACTAGACACACAATGCTCACAGAAATTAAAGTGCTCATCAGAATAAGAGAAACCGTCCAACAAATTTTTATTCTTAATAGTTTTCAGTACATTATTGCTTGTGTTGCCCAATCTACGGTGCCACAACATACATGTATTTTCAGTAGTGGCCTCAGATACATAAGAGGCATTACAAACTATAGTGGCTTCAAGCTTAAACAAGTTCCCAAATCTTTTATCTTTCGCTACCACCAAGTTCCCTCTCACCAATCTGCAACCATGCTTGTCAAATGTCACATGCATTCCCAAATCATTCAACTTCGAAACTAAAATCAAATTTCTAGCTAATCCAGGAACATGCAAAACACCAGGGAGGGTTTTAATCCTCCCATCACTGAAACACAACAATACCTTTCCTTTCCTGACAATTGGATATGTAGAGTTGTCACCAAGGTATATATTACCAAGCCATCATATTCTTCATATGTGGAGAACCATTCCTTATGCAGGGTCACATGAAATGAGCATCTTGAGTCAACCAACCAGTGACCATTAGGAACAAGATTACATACAAAAAGTAAAACTTCTTCACCTGCATTCGAGGACTTATCTGAAGCACTCTCCCACTGTTTCTTGGGGTTTCTACACTCCTTCACATGTCCCCTTTTACCATAGTTCCAACACTTAACTATGTTCTTTTTACTAGGAGTCTTAGACCAGCCCTTGGACTTGTCCTTAGCCCCTTTCTAATCTCCTTTAGGTCCCCTTTTCTTAGACCTTCCCCTAACACTAAGAGCATCCCCTGAACTATCCAAACTCTTCTTCCTCAATTCCTATGACAGTAGCATTGAAACAAAAGCATCCAACTTTGGATCCGTAAGGTTAGCAGTGATAGCGAGGATAACATTCTCCCAAGACTCAGGTAAAGAACATAGAAATAAGATACATTTATCTTCCTCACTAACCTCAACATCTACTGAATCAAGATGACTCACCAATAAATTAAAATAATTGAAATGCTCTGCAACCGACTCACCCTCTTTCATTTTCAAAGAAAACAACTTCATTTTTAAATAAAGTTTATTTACCATACTCTTGGCTTGGTAGATCTCAACCAACCAATTCCACAATTTGTATGTGGTCTCTTCCTTTGCGACATTCAGCAGCACAAAATCTAAAAGACACAAACGGATGAAACTTCCTTGTGCCTTCTTATCTAGTCTATCCCACTCATCTTGAGAGACATCGCCAAATTTCTTCTCTTTTTGGATAGCCAACCACTAGTTTCTTTCTTCCAACAAATCTTCCATTTTCAGCTTCCACAACTCATACCCCGTTCCATTGAACTTCTCAATGCCCATTCAAGAGGTTGATGCAATGGTGGATGCAGCCATAATAACAACACAAGATCTGTAAAATAAATGCAACTAAATCTCCCACTGCAGCTATAGCTTCCACACTACCACCCAAGAGTCAAAGCTAGCTAGGCTCTAATACCAAATGTTAGAAATGAAAGCAACGCTGCTTTAATGGAAATCTAATTCGAATAGATTTCAGTAATCTTTTAAGTGTACATTAACAATGGAGATTGTAACAAAACATAAACCCACAATACATAAATATACCAGAAGCAGAATGAAGCACATAACACAAGTGTTTAATGTGGAGAAAACCCTTGCGGGTAAAAAACTCCACCAAGAAAAGAGGCCAACTTGTATTATCTTCACAAAAGGAGATTACAAATACATTCACTTCCTCTGTCCTCCAACCTTCACTCCGACAGAACCTGGCTACCTGTAAACTGTTATATACATCTCATCTACTATGCTATGGTTTATATAGAATTTACACAACCTCAAGACATTAAATGACTTCTTACAAGCTCATAACACTTGTCAAGAGTCAATAATACAATCTTGGGCGTCCATGGTGAAGAATAGGCTCTTACGGGGTCATACATGCATCCTACACTTGGGAAAAAGTACCCATGCAAGATTGAACGCGTTGGGGCTAAAAATAGCCACTTACAGCATCTTATGATGCATCATATGCTATTATAAGTGTCATAGATTCTTATGATAACTTACAGTTATCATAGAATCTCTTACACCTTATTACAACATCTATGACGTGCATCATAACACTAAATATAGATTATTCATCCACATGTGCACCCCACTTTGACCAATTACCATTTACCATAGTAAATGACATCTCGTAACTACCGCCAGTAACTCCAAGACTTACCATGCAATAACTCTGTAATTACCATGGACAGTAAATAATTTTCACTTATGTCGGTGAAACTTGTAAATCCCTTATGGGTAATTACAAATAATAAATGGAATAATACAATAATGGGATTTACAAGGTTAATGGCACCTTATCCCAACAATATGTTGACATCTATGACAACACCGGTTAGGCACATGCTTGCAACATGATGTAGTCCCTAGAGCAACTTATCCTCTATCTTTTTTATAATAATCAAGTCAGGGGAGGATAATTTTTTATAGGCCGATGTAATAACCACTCCAAATAATTAGAAGAATAAAATAATATTATTCTCATAAAATAGTACAGAAAAGGGGAAGAATTTAATTTTTTTCCAAAAATAAGCCAACCCATGAAAATAACTTTCATCAATATATTCAAATAAGATTCCATACATCACCGAATTAATAAACATAATAAAATAGAACTATGCCTTTACAATATTTAGCCATGTAGGCTCATACCAAGGTATATCACATCAAACAATGTCTTTAATACCAATCTGCATCCGCTCCATTGAACCTGGTGGAGAGAGTATCATT
This sequence comes from Cunninghamia lanceolata, assembly GCA_027924645.1. NCBI lineage: Eukaryota > Viridiplantae > Streptophyta > Pinopsida > Cupressales > Cupressaceae > Cunninghamia > Cunninghamia lanceolata. The sequence continues at coordinate 7,870,982 of BSBN01000135.1, read as the reverse complement.
GAGGCAATTTTCCACCCAGCCACAAGGCTCACGCCTCCCCAGTCTTCCTCATAACAAGAGAATCCTGACCCTTCGCAAGGGGGTCTATCAAACTAAAGCAAGTATGTGTAGGAGTCCGGACAACACTGAGAGGGGGGTGAATCAGTGTTGTATTAATTTTCAAACATTTTACAACTTTTTGAAAGCTTTCTCTTACAGAACAGATGGAAATGAATACATTAATGATTTGTTGAGTTTATATGCACAAGACTTACAATAACAGATGTAAACAAAACATGATCAAACCAATAATATGCACACACATAGAATAAATTAAGACACAACCTTTTTACCAAGTGGAAAACCCTCAGGGGTAGAAAAACCACTCATGAAGTGCCTCACTGGCTTAACTGAAAAACATGCCTCACTGGCAATACAAATTGTCTCACTGACAAATATTAAGGTCACTCTGACCTATAAGCCTCACTGGCTAATACAATGCCTATTAACAAAACATCAATCTTTGTGTGCAAGACATGATTGTTGTTCAATCGGATTTGCACCATTGTTTACAACCTTATGCCTTCTGTTTGATTTTCAAATCAGGACCATTTTCTTTTGCAAACAAGCTCCATATACAAATCTCTATAAACAATTTTCTCTGCAAATTAATCTTGTATTCTGATCCATTCAACAACACTGCATATCAATCCTGTATTCTAATCCTCCATACAACAACACTGCATATCAATCCTCCATACAACAATACTGCATATCAATCCTATATTCTAATATGCTTAACAACACTACTTTTCTCTGTATGTTTCATCTCTACCTTACTAGCCATTCAATCAATTTCACCTGATTATCATTGCAATTGCATATTGTCTTTTTGATCACCTTGTCAGTCTCTGTACCTGTATTTGATCCCTGTCAGTTCATCATTGATCTGCACAATATCACACATCAATCTACCTGCAAAGCCATTATATACAATATAATCATTTCACCTTCTCTCTGCAAACAAAATTATTTCATCTTCTCTCTGCAAACAAAATCATTTCATCTTCTCTTTGTAAACAAAATCATTTCACCTTCTCTGAGAAATTATTGTCTTTTATCAATTTCACTTTATCTGAACAAACATTAATCCATCTTGATCATTGAATGACTCTATCCATTTATTGAACCAATTTTCTTTCAAAACTTCAACATTATTCCCTGAAAAAAATTGTTTCTTCATACCTGCAAAAATATATTTCAAAACAAAAAAATCATACTCAAAAATTTCTTGCAACCTTCAATCTCATCTCTTCTCTGCAATCTCACATACCTGCCATACCAAAAATCAAATCTTATACAAGATAAGATTCCATCATATATTCTCTTCAAAAAACTGTTCAACTTCAACATCATGTTGTTTTATTTTCTCAAACTTATCACATTCTCTTATGAAAATCAAACAACAAAACAGAAAAAATAAAATCCCCTTCGAAGAGCTCTACCTTTTCATATTCTTCTTAATTAGAAACCTTCTTAATCTTACTCTTTCCTACACAAAAATCAACTTCATTGCCCCTTGAACTTCGGTGGGAAAAGTCAAAAAATAACATGTTTTATTGCCTTTTAATGAACAGTGAACGTCAAGTTTAACAAAGTAAACTGACCGTTTGAAAAACTTTCTAATTTAAAACACATCCCTCCGATGTGTGGTGCACGCCAATCTCACATTAAATTGTGATCGTTGGATGCAAAGGCTTAAAACACAACTTACATCCACCATTTGCGCTAGGAGATCGGGGTCCATGTGACTTACCCCATCACGACTAAAGCCACCTTCGACCGGTCACCAATTAAATGAAACCTGCTAACAACGGTCAATTCAAAATTATAACATAAAGTGCAAACAAATGTGACGGGCAGATTATGATTACTTTGAAATGAGTGGTAATCACATTTGTTCAAAGCTTGTTAGGTATTGATCACTAACCACACTTGCCACTCCAAGAAATCTAATCATCATAATACCTTTAACTCAGCAAAATGAACCATATTGTATCAGATTTATAAAATTATGATGCCACTGTCATGATATCAATCTAAATGAAATTAATATAATGCATATGCAATGAATGCCACTATTAACTTTTGTAAACCATATTAACTTTTGTCAAATGATACAAGCCCTTGCCCTGATTCAAATATTGATAATATGCAATGAGTGCCACTAATCAAAATGCCAGACCACTGAGCAATTTAATCCATTGAAGTAATCAAAACTGAGAGAAAAACATGTCACTGAAAACCATTATCACTGATGTAGACCATATCACTGAAGTCATTACCATGAAGACCACTGAAATGACTAAGTCACAAAACAACTTCACACAAGATCAACACTGATTGCATAACCAAACATGATATGTACCTGACCACATATGCTAACTACAGATAAGTATTGATGAGACCACATATACAATTGATAAGTATATGACATAACATAGAACATGTCACATATTCACTCACACCATTTTACTGTAAAATCTGATGTCCCTGATCTGAAATCATTACTATGAAGACCATTCACTGATGAAACTACCATTTTGGCATCTACAAGACACATCGGATTTCAAACAACCAATACATTGTCTTTGCATTAAATCTCTCCCACTTGAAGACATCCTGTCAATGGTGTCAACCTTAACATGCTTGGAGATATACTAATTGAGACCACATCTCCTGCAAGACCTTTTTGACATCAATGACAATCTGACACCATCAGTATGCATGAAGGAATCTGGTGCAGCATGATTTATATATCATCCCTATAGCATGTGTCAAATACATATACTAATCTAAATCATGATATGGCAGAGAGAAATAAAATGTCAAACAAATACTATTACAAGGTTTGACCGACAAGCTTTGTCCAAAGCATCTTTTAATTTGTACATGGCAAATGGATTTCTATGGGAATCCACCCTTCTCTATTGCTCCATATTCGGCACCGTCCATACTCTTTTTCATCTCATCATATAGAAAAGAAAGAATAAACTCATAACATACATCAATGCATACAAGTTCTTTATGAAGTTAAATATCATTCATCTACTCAACAGAGTATTCATCCATTTGATAGCAACATCATGTAGTTATAAACTTACAATGGTTCCACATTCGATATGCATACAAGTATATTTTGACATTCTAAAATTCAAGTCACAAGAGACATTTATATAGTCTTGAATTTGCAATATAAGTCTAAGAGCTATCTTTTTAAGATGCTTATTCACCCAATTTAGACACCAAGATTTCTCATATCATAATGAAGAGATTGATCTAACTCATATATTTTGAATAGGTATTCAATTTTACTACATACTAATCTATGTTATTTCAAAAGATGTAAGCATAGGTTTATATTATTCACCTAGTAGTATTTTGATAATCAATCAAGAGAAACTACTTCCCATTAAACAATGATTTTTTGACCATAATAATGGATTTTATCAATACACATATTATTATATCAATTTCAATATCCAAATCAATATATCTTTGACTCGAATATTCATATTCTTACCATATTAGGATTATAAGGTTTCTAATACCTCTAAATGCACTACAACAAATTCAGTTTTAGACTAGAAACATTTACTATCCAAGTTTTATCCGACGATCTTTAACATATTATACTCTTACTTATGAACAAAAGCATCTACATATCTCCACATTTTCTCTGCCATCATATAAATTCTAGAACAATGACAACTCCAAACTAATATCCTAGACATAAGTTATCCAAAATGGAGATCATTAATAAACTTGTACATTTAGAGTATTTTTCATAGATGGAATTGGGTCAAGATATTATGGCAACCTAAGGAAGTACAAATAATTATGAGGGGTTTTTCTCCAAATCTAATCAATCCAAACCTAGATTTACAATCCAACTACTTATTAAATGAAATAAGAGATGATTCACAATCAGGTTCCTAATAATTAACAATTAAGGTTCTACCCCAAACATATATTAGTGACCATTTTTTGTATATATAGGATCAGGGATGACACAATGTATTGGATCTCATTATTTTTCTAAACTTAAATTTCTTTATTCTATATGGACTAAGGTAGCATATACCAATTATAGTTTTATAAAGGCTTTTCTAGAAAACGAAGCTACATTTATTTTCCTAGCATTTTACTTAAAAATCTAAAATATCCATTATATTTCTATTATCCAACATTAACATGCAATTATCCAATATCATAAATAACAAGTGTCACTTAGTGGCCAGTACCTGTCTTGTAGTGTTGTTATTATAGTATTTGTTTAGTTGTAATTTTTTTTGTTGATTATCTATTGGTTGTATATAGTATTTGTTTAGTTGTAATTTTTTTGTTGATTAGGTATTGGTTGTATAAACAAATTGCATTCCAATAATTGAAAAATTAATTTTTGAAGAGTGTTGAAATGTCTTGACTAAATAAAATTGAAATCTTAAAAATAATTGAGGACTAAAATATTTCCTTAACTATAAAACTAAACTTTACAAAGCCTGTTAAATAACACAAATATTTCCTTATTAAAATGTAACAATACTAATACTTTTATAATTTAAAATGCATTAAAATATTGTAAGTTTGAGGAATAAAATAAACAAGAGCTGCAAAGCAGCCAAGTTTCTGCCAAAATGTTCATGAATAGTTGTGTTTTTATTTGTTGTGTTTACTTAGTTTTAGCAACAATGTTCATAATATAATAACTTTATAATAATCTTGAAATTTGTCAATTTTTTGGTTTAAATTAGAGTTAGACAATGTTGTAATATTTGCACTGAATGCTAAAAATTGAGGAACTTAAAAACAAGGGCAAAACAATAAGAGAGGGTTTAGACAAAAAAGAAAATTCACCTAATTTATAAACAATTTGGAAATTTAAACCATTACAGTTCAATAGCCTTGCTTTCATATAAACAACAGTGCTTTCCAAAACCTTAAATTGAAGATATGTTCAAGAGTTGAAAGTTTTGCACTTCAATTTGTTTGTGTTAGAATAAGAATAACTGCAATCTAATCAGGTAGGGTCTTATAAGGCCTAAAATTCATTCTACTTCAAAAATACCTTGAATATTTAATTTTTGGTGCTTCCATTTCCATGCTAATGTAAAAACAAGGGCAAAGCCGAAGGGCAGAGACGTAAGAGAAATAAGTAAACTTATGATACACAGATAATGTTTTGCCACTTGGACTATTTATTAGGTGTCCACATAAAATATTTTGCCATCATCAGAGTTCAATGCTTTTGTCGACTTATAAAATAAAGTCAATACAGAAACAAAAGGTTTTATTAACTTTAATTTCACCTTACTTCTGAAAATTTCTAGAAGATTTAAAATTTTGCAGCTCAATTGAAAATACAAAATGGAAAACAAAGCCAAATGAAAGGGGTGGGGTTTAACACATATAAAACTCACTTTACTAAGAGAATAATGTGCCACTTTAAACAATGTAGCAGATAGATCTTATTCAATTATATTCTCTTTTACATAAAATCAAGTGCACCAACAGCGGTGCAGCATTTTATACAACATAAAAATTTCCTTAAAATTTTAACTTTTACTGTTCAATTTCTTGTTAACAAAGGATCAAGGGAAAAGCAGAATATCAGAGTTCTAAGAAACTCAAACTCACCTTGCTTAGACAATTCTTTTCTGATCGGGCCATTTCCTATGCATAACAAATCTTACAATCAATTTTTTTGTCAACATAAAAATAAGGGCAAAAAAAAGTATAGAGTTCAATTGAAAAAATAAAATTCACATTATGTTGAATAAATTTAAGAGATTTAAACTTTTGCAGTTCAATTTGCTTGTTCTTTGTCATCACATAAACAAGAACAAAAGACAAGGGCAGGGCTTTCTAGTACATTAAAAATGTCTCCAAGATTAAAAGTTCTGCATTTTGATTTATAATGTCAACCCAATTGGATAGAATTTTATGACAAATAAAATTCACTACACTTCAAGAATGCCTTTTGCAAAGAACAAAGAGCGGGGTTTTAAGAGAGAAAAAAAACCTTACACAAAGAACTGTTTGCTCATTGAACCATTTCTTAGGCATAAGATATGTTACCATGATCAAAGTTCACTATTTTTGCTGACATAAAACAAAAGCAAAACAAAAAGGCAAGTTTTCACTAAATCTAAAATTTTCTTTATTATAGAAAATGTCATGAAGATTCAAGATTTACACTTTTGAAGCTCACATGGAAATATGAGATGGAAAACAAAAAGACACGGTTTTGAGAAACACTAAAGATCACTTGACAAAGAACTTCTATGCCAATCTTATCATTACAAGAGACAAATCTTATTAAGTTCAATTCTCTTTTTGCATCAAAACAAGAGGAACAAAATGACATATAAGTGCAAAGTTTAACTGAACAAAAGAATTTCCTTAAAATTTGAACTTTTGCTATTCAATTTTCTTCTTAACAGAAAAAGGCAATTGGCATAGTTTTAAAAGAATTTAACCTCACCTTACTTAGTCAATTCTTCGAAAGGGCAGTTTCCTGTGCATAACAAGTTTCAGAGTTCAATTTTCTTGTTGACATAAATAGAAAAACAACAGGGCATTGTTTTACAAAACCTAAAAATTCACCTTATTCCCTTAAGACTGCGAAAGCTCAATTTTCTCGTTAACATACAAACAGAAGAAGCAACAAAAGAAAACTTATTGAGAAAACTTGCCTTACTAAGACAACTTATTGCTAAAAATTTAAATTTTGGAAACTCAAATTTCTTGTTAGCCTTAAAAACGGGAGAATCAATAGATTTTAAGAAATATAAAACCCCCATTACTGAGACAATGGTAAACCCTGCAAACCAAATTCCTTGAGGCAAGAAACAAGAACTTGTAATTCTTTAAATGATGCGCTAGACAAACTAACTACTTTGCTAATAGAGATAAGCCTATCAAGTGCTTGTTGAAGCATTGGAAAAGGGGAATATCATTGTTTTCTGTGGTGTGATGAAATGGACAGCGTAGAGGATAGACCAAAGACGTCCCTGTTCATTACATGGTGTGGGAAAATAGTGAATGGCTTTGGAAAATACAGAATGGAATAGCAGCCTATAAAAAAAACAAATTCATTTTGTCTGTTCAGAAAATAGTCATGGCGTGAGAGATTCTGCAATGTTTGGACTGAAATGCATAAATTTTACCCAACTACCCGCTATGACATGCCTAAATTTGGGGGTGATAGGGTGTGGCTCCTTCCTCCACTCCCTTAAAACTCTGGCACCATAGAGGTTAAGAAGTATAATGTTATATTCGGATAATTTTTAAGAAAATGAAAGCAATGCATAAATTTATTTTCATACAAAACTTTATAATTTAAACCTTGATGATCCGCAATAATCGCTTTATCGGGGAAAAATTATTTTTCAAATATGTTTTGTTAAAATATATGCATCTATACAATAGCAATAGCTAAATATTTTTTAAATAGAAAAACTATTTCACTTCTTATTGGTTGGAAAAAAAATTATTAATAACTAGTTAAGCACAGGCCTCGCCTATAGTTTTCTTGGCAGAAACTAAAAATGTAATAACATGGAGAAATGTTTTTGATAAGATAAGGCGACTAAAACTAGGGGTCAAACCCTTTAACAAAACCAAGCCCAGGGGGCAAGAAAATACATACTGACAGTACTCAGCGAGCACAAAGAAAAGACCAGTAGCAAAGGCACAACAACCTTGCTATAAAAGAAACAACAACAAAGCCCAACAGACTAAGCAACCAGGTTGTAAGGAGCAACAACCTAAACAATAGTAGAACCAGACCTATCAGGTCGAACACCCTTGGCATGAGTGTGGTTCAAAGATACATGCTTGGGAAGACCTCGCTTCCTCCTTTAGACAATAGTCCAAAGAACATCATCTCCATCCACAGAAATAGGAGAAGAAGGAGAAACTCTCTCCAAATCCTTGGAAGGAGGCAGAGCTTGGGGTACAACAACATCAGCCCCAGCAACATGTGTACCTATATTAATAGTGTGAGACATATCAGCAGCTGAGATCTCTGCAGCAAAACCACTAGCAACACCAGCAATCCCAGCAGCAGAACCGCCAGTGATAGAACCACCAGCAACACCAGCGATAGAACCACCAGCAACACCAGCGATAGAACCACAGCAACACCAGCAATCCCAGCAGCAAAACCACCAGTAATCCCAACAGCAGAACCACAAGCAGCAGTATCCAAATCTATAAAATCTGGAACCCTCTCAATATCAGGAGTAGACCCATCATCATCAGAGGAAGATTCAACCGCCTCTAACCCAGAAATATCCTCAGTAGCACCAACTGTAAGATGTTCATGTAAAGAATTCTTCCACCAGGAGGAAGAATGAGGAAACTTTAAGCGAGGACACTCAGAAGCTAGATGACCTGTAGCAAAGCATCTACGACACCGGAAGGGAATATCTTCATAGTCCAAAGTTTGTCTCCAAGAATTATCAGCAACCTGTAGCATAATCTCAGCCGGGAGAGGCTTAGAGAGATCGAGATCCATAAGAACATGAGCGTATGTGGTATGAGAAAACAAGGTAGTCGCTTGATCTACCATAATAAAAGAGCCCAAAGAATTACCAATACCCTCATAACAAGATTTGCACCAAAGATGCAGTGGAAGATTCGGGAGACGGATCCAAACAGGCATTCTATTGAAAGACTCAGTCAATGGGTTAAAGGAGGGAACCCAAGGCTTGAGAAGGAGGGCATGATTGCCCCAAAACCAGGCCTGAGTATGAAGGATAGCATTCTGATCAGAAACTGAAGCAAAAACAACTACAAAGAAACCCTTTGCACAAGGGTAAATTTCTATTTTTCCCTCCGTGATAGGGCGCCAATGCTCTGAAATCCAGAGGTTCAAATCGGCCAGCCGAGGCCACCAATGGTCAAATCTACAAATCAAACCCTGCTTAGAGAAATATTCAATATTTTTGAAAACCTCATCCCCTAAGACCACAACAGGGGGAGGCAAGTCTGACTGAGAAATAGATCTCTTAGATACCAGAACAGCAGCAGCATTAGCAGACTCCTCACATCGCCGAGGAGAACCACTACTAACAATCTTTGCATAAGATGTATCAGCAATAGCAGCAGTCCCAGAAATGGATGGCGTACCAACAGCCGCAGAAACCCCAACAGCAGACGGAACCCCTGTAAATAAAGCAGCAGACGATAACATGGAGAAATATTTTTGGTGATACTACATTTTTAATTTTGACTAAATAAAAAATCCTAAATTTTTAACTCTTGAGTAAATAAAATTGAAATCCCAAAATAATTTAATTTCATAAAATAAAATATGTAGAACCCTAACACTAGTTGGGTGTGGAGATATTTAAAATGTATGCCTAACATATCAAAATGTAATAATATTGAATACTATTACCATTTAAAATGCATTAAAATATTGTAAGTTAGAAGAATAATTGCACAATATAATAACAATAACATATTCATATTTAGATCACTACAGTATTTTATCTTAGTCACTTAATTTTTTGTTTAAGTAATAATAGTCACTTTTAGATAACATGATTTTAATTATTTTAATTAATCCAATATTGTGGTTTAGTAATAATTTTTTTAAAGATAAAGAATTGTTTATCATTTCAAATTTGTAACTATTACATTACGAAAAAATTATCTGAACTCCTTTTGAAATGTCTTACGTAAATAAAATTGAAATCTCAAAAATAATTTAATTTGGTAAAAATAAAATAGCACTAAAATATTTACTTAGCTATAAAACTAAACTTTACAAAGCCTATTAAATAACACAAATATTTCATTAACTATAAAACTAAACTTTACAAAGCCTGAATATTTGTATTATGTGGAGATTTGAAATGTCTGCTTAAGATATTATAATATAATAATATTAATACTATGATAATTTAAAATGCATTAAAATATTGTATGTTTGAAAAATAAAATAAAAAATGTAATAACATGGCGAAATATTTTTCATGATACTATAGATATAGATTTTTAACTTTTTAGTAAATAAAATTGAAATACTAGATTTTTAATCATGAGTCAATAAAATTGAAATCCCAACAATAATCTAATTTCATTAAATTAAATGTGTAGAACCCTATATTTTTAATAGTATTATTAATATTATAACTTTGTAAGTAATTTTTACGTTTAGCTAATTAATCAAAAAATTAAATTCATAAAAATTGATGATTCTTCCCTCTCATAATTATCGACATCCATTTAGGCATGACTTAACTAATGGGAGACAAAATTTGTGTTCATAATTTGTTTACTTGCCACATCCTCCCTTCAAAACAAAATTCTCTCCACATTTATAGTTTTTAGTGCAAGCTTTTTGTTGCACTAAAGAGGTCATTTTTTTCAGCGAATGACAATACAAATAAATTATTTTTCAATAATTTTTTGTTAAAAATTTATCATATTGACATAGGAAAAGTACAAATTTAAATCAAATTTACCCGACAACAAAAATAATCATGTCTTTTGATTGGTTTGCAATCAATAGATTAATAATTAGATAAGTACAAACTCATTGCAATATTACCTACGGAAGGCAGCTACTAAAAATAAACAAACTAACTTTTAATTTTAAATTACTAATTATCATAAGTAGATTTTTGTTGAAGAGAATATAGGCAACTTATTTAAAATTATAAGAAAAATATAAGGATTTCTTGCTCTCACAGTCGTACAGTCTTAATAGGGAGTCTAAACTTAAAGTCATATTTATCTCCTAACATACTTCTAATTCCTATTGCAAATAATTAATGTGACCTATAAATGCATGCCTTACACTGAAGTGTAAAGAAACTAGAGACGTATTTTACGAGGATTTGTATCAATGAATGTGTTGTATGCTCTTCTATCTTATTACAATATTCTACTTGACTATGCTATGGAGGGCGATCTCCATGATGAAAAATCTAGTTCCATAGAATAAACAGTAAACTGAATTATTTTATATGCAGGTGGAAGCTTTGCTCTTTATTCTCTACTATGCCGACATGCAAAAGTGAACACAATCCCAAATCAGCATGGAGAAGATAAAAATTGACTAAATTGAAGGTAGTAGATGCAAGAGCAAAACAATGGTTGGAGGAAAAAGCTATCACCAGAATGCATTATTTAGAACTTTCTAATCCAGGGTGAAGATTTAGCTATCTGTATGGATGCACGCTTATTGGCAGCGCTAGACTATCATAAGTAAATATTTACTCATCTCCACGTAAGAGAGAGATATACCAATAGGGAATCAATTACCAAAATTTATGAGCATAAACTGAACTTCCACACTTGACATATATGTTACTACTATTGTTGGATACTCACACAAATGTAATTTGCCACAGAGCCATGAAATGGGAGGGGTTTTTGTTTCTATACGAAAGTGCGCTCTAGGGAATATAGATCGAAAAGAACAGAGGACAAGTCTCCAACCTCATCCATTCAAACTTATTTCCAGCCAGCGCTAAAAATGGGAGTTTTGGAACAGGGCTCAGACATACATCAAAGCGTAAAGGAGAGAGATGAGTTTCATCGGTCTTATTAATATTTTAAAAGAAAATATTTACAAATTGGCACAAAGTAATTATTAGAAACTTCCCAGCAAATGCAATAGGAAGGTAAAATCTCATGACCTGGCGTAGGATTTTGAATAAGAAACAGACTGCTGCTTAGTTTATTTTGGCTAGCATCCACTGCTGAATTTTTAGCAGGTATTTATAGAGACAGTGACCCTATGAAAATTTATTTTTCTGCTTAAAATAGGCAGTTATTTTAATTTGTACTTTTTTTTAATTATATTAATTTAGAAGGAAAAAAAAATTTAAAAGGAAGGAAATATATGTAGCCACATGGCATATTTTTTATTATGCATGACTGCGTATTTCCAACCCCCTTTTTTTCCATTGCTTAACATATCACCATACTACTGGTTAGCTTATTTTGGCTAGCAGCGATTTTTACGAGATATTTGTGGACCCAGTGATCCCATGAAACTTTATTCAGTTAGGGCATGTCCCCATACTGCTGCTTATCTTATTTTGGCTAGCAGCGACTGCTTAATATTTTTAGGAGATATTTTTGGACCCAGTGACCCCATGAGATTTTATTTTTCTGCTTAAAATAATCAGTTATCTTAATTTGTAGTTTTTTATAATATAAAAAACAAAAAAATAAATTATTTTAATTATGTTAATTTAGAAAAAAAAAAAAAATTTAAAAACGGAAGAAAATATATGCAGCCACATGCCATATTTTTCATTATGCAGTGGCTGCTTATTTCAGCCCCCCCTTTTTCCATGGCTTATTTGCAATTTCTAGTAGTTGTTCCACAAAAAAGGGAAATATTCAGCCCCCCCTTTTTCCATGGCTTATTTGCAATTTCTAAGCAGTAGTTGTTCCACAAAAAAGGGAAATATTCAATATTATTCTTTTCCTGCGGCAATTAGAAATTTCCATGGGGCCACTCCAATTGCTTAAATTTAAGCAGAAATTTAACTTAAGCAGCCGCATGGGGATATGGGGTTAATTTGTAGTTTTTTGCAATTCCTAAGCCGTAGCTGCTCCACAAAAATATGGAAACATTCAATATTATCCTTTTCTCACAATTATAAATTTCCATGGGACCACTCCAACTGTTTAAAACTACTTAAATTTAAGTAGAAAATTAACTTAAACAGCCACATGGGAACAGAGGGTAAACTTAGGCGGTTTCAACTAATATGTCGCCTAAGAAAACAACGCTGGGTAAGACTTTTGTCTTTCCAAGATCTTAGGTGCTTAAAAATATAAGAAGTCTGAGATAATAACAGTAGTTGTAGCGATAAAGTAATAAATTTCTGTTTCATTATCATATCAAATTGCAGGGGAACAGAACAGCAACAGACGCCTCCAAAATCATGGCAATGAAGGAGTTTTGAACAGGGGTTAAATTCAAGTTTATGCAAGATGAGATACTGAGACACTATCCAAGATAAAATCCTGGCTCAGCATAGGAGAGAGTTCTACATGATAACACATAATTGGTGCCACAAAGGTCAAAAGAGTGCACAAAATTCAAACAAATAACCTACTCACAATCATCTCTCAGACATTCATTACTATTCTATTAAAATCCACACATGCAATACGGATTTCCAACAAATCTAATCCTGCACACACTTCTTTAAAAAAAATCCAAAAGAGAGATCCAAAGAACAACTTTTCTCAGATAAACATATTTGATGGAATGCAGAGTCATTATCAACCAAGTGATTTTCAAAATAAACGTACCCGTATTATTGCTACTCCAAAATTCCTACTTATCACCATGATTCTCCTTTTTCCTTCCCGTTTGCATTTTTCCCCGGACTCCTCCAAAACATTTCTTGTTCCAGATTAAATAGTCCCCTGGAGAAAACGTTCAAATATTAAAAATAGAAAAACCAATTAAATTGTTTTAACTCCCTTTTCCCCACTATCTCTCTCTTTTCCCAATTTAGTCTCCTACTGAAAGGAAACTAGGAAATTAGTATATTTTATTTAAAAATATATATCTAAAGTACACTGAGATATATTCTGAGGCACCTTTTTTTTTTATCAATTTACGCACTTTCTTTCACCTCACTTCAAATCCTACAATTTGATATGTTCATTCTACATGTGAAAAAAAATTGAGGCAATATAAATAGATTGAATGTGTGTCTTTTCATAGGCCATTCTCTAACCTTTCTTTCTTTCATCTTAGTGCATAATGATGGCTTCTTTGAAACTGCTATCCATTTCTTTCCATGCAGCATGTATTTTTTTTTAAATTTTTATTCATTTCACTTTTTTTTTTAAAAAAATTGTGGAGTGACTATTTGGTTTTTTAATAAAGATTCTAGATTGGAATCTTATAAGTTTACATAGAAATTCCAGAATCTTTCAGCTCTCATTCGCGCTATGAATGTAGGAACACCACGCTGTGAATGTAGGAACGCCTTTCGGTGTAATAAATATTTCTAAGATTTTGGAGATGTATAACTGCTACTTGCATGTGGCCTAAAATAATAATGAAATAAGAGAATCTTTCTAAAATATGAAAATAGAAAAGCATATAATCATAATGCATAATTTATCTTTTCCAAAAGATATTAAATGATCTAAATGACTAAAACATTACAATTTATCAATTAATTTATTTCAAAAGCAATTATTTAAAAATCTATTGCGACTAAATATTTTAGTCTAGTCTAACAATTTAAGTATGCAATTATTTTCACGCAACCATATATATATAGATGCAATTTAATCTACATGAAACTATGTGGTGTGTGTAGATTCACTTCACCACAAGTCGCCATCAATCAGCTAGACACCCTCTGCCTCGATGATACTCTTTCTCCGTCAAGAGAGTGAGAGAGCGTCCTATTGCAAACACAAGTTGATATTAGTCAACAATTAATTAAATAATAATATTTAAATTCATAATTACTTATTGAAAACAAGGGGTTGTGACAACCAACTTGTAAGAGTGGTCCCTCCTCATTTCTCATTATGCTTGTATATACTGTTATCCCCATATTGTGATGTTTTATATTTTTTCAGTTCTCCCTTGGCACCTTTGTTAGCACAAAGGTACAAGGAGAAAGAACGTGTTGTATCATTCTTCTATATGTATCTTCATTCTTCTATATGTCGTAATATACAATTCTATATTCTTCTTGGATGATTTAGCATCCTTTCATGATCCAATTTATGTGTACTCTCATGTGATCTTTCTTCCGTCATCTTCATCTTTATGTGACACCTTGTTGCAATGCTCGGCATCATACCATGACTACACACATCATTGTGTATCATGCTTATAAGCATCACCTTGGTTTGCTCATCTTGAGGGCAACCCCTTATCGTGATGTAGCTTTTGAAATTACATATCATTTAGGCATGTGCTTTTAGAAAAATCTCGTGCATGTTTTGCATGCCTTCGTTATTCTACCTTAAAGGCAGTTGCTTCCTAATAGAGTTAGCAATCACTGTAAGGTGGGGACATGTATCGTGCTATGAGCCTTACTCTCATCTTCCTATCAAAACACTTGAACTGATTATCTGTGTTACTACACTCTCATGGAAAGGATTATAGAAAGCTTGGAAGCAAGATCTTTAGTCTATCTTTTCTTCTAAGTTTAAATCCCTTACATGTTTGGAAAAAGGGTTGCGGCACCAACTAGAGTTTGGTAGTAAGGTCGTTCTGCCTTCTTATTCTACAAGGCTTCATGTAATTCCTCTTGCGAGAGGTGGATTGTGTATTCCCTTGAGTGCAAACACTTCTCTTTAGATAGATTATGTGTATGATGTGTTTGTATCATCTTATGCTTCTCATTTCCAACTAACACCTTAGCATTCTTCTTATTGCATCTTGGGGAATGATGCATGGTGATTGAGACACATTTTAGATTGAGGTCTCTTTTATCATGCTGACTCAAGGTCTTATGTTATGTGCTTCTTGCGATTAATGTATAATGCATGTATTCTCTCTATGTACCCCTTATGTATGTCTCTTGCATGCTTTGCGTGTATTCCATGTGTGTGTTCCATGTGTATTCTATGTATACTTTATGCCTTATGTGTATACTTTGTGTCAAGCATGTATACTTTGTGTCAAGCATGTATACTGTGTGTATGGCTTATATACTTTGTGTATGACATCTATGCCTTGTGTATTATGTATATGCATTGTAGTTTCTCAAGTGCATGCGTTGTGTATGTTTTGTCGTATCTCATGATTTCTAAGTGCTTCATGTATGCTTAAACTATGTCATGTGTCTTATGTGTATGCAAATCATCATAGACTCCTAGAATCCTAAACTTGGGGACTTGATCACCCCTCAAAATTTGGTGACATTATAAGGCTTCTATGTTCATTGTGTTTGAAATTTGTCTTATACATCCTTTAGTGTGAGTTCAAATGTAAGTTTGTACCCATGCTAAAGTGGCAGCTAAATGTTATGGATTAAAATGTATACACTAGCATTTTACACCTAGTTTAGCACCTGGGTGGACCTAAAATATTTACACTTGTTAATCAGGACTTATTTCAACACCTATTTGAACATTAAACAGTTAATTTTCTCGATCTATATTATAAAACCCAACAAAATAACTATGAAGTCGACCTAAACACACATAATGGAGCTCATGCCAAAGTTTTTGGGGCTAAAAGACAAGGATGCCCAAGCGCCTTGGTCCCTCATTTATCCCTAACCTAATTTCATAGCATGTCAGCTTTAAGCATCTTAAATGGTTCCTCATGTCAGCACCATTTGGTTTTATTCATCATTGGTGAATGGTAACGCATATAAAAGCAAGTTAGTTTATTCATTTGAACATCTCTAAGTTCTCTAAGAAATCAAGGCACTCTTGCACTCTTTCTTCTTCTCTCTCATGCTCTCTATGCTTCTCTAAAGCTCTCTATTATGGATTATTATTGCAACACTAACTTATTACAAGTCTTGTGAAGATCTTTCTACTTGTTTAGGCTACACCAACTTCTTGATTCAAGTTGTGACACCGCTTTAAGCATGCTAGGGTTTCCATGCTCATGGTGACTTCTTTCCTACATGTTTTTGATGTAGGACCACCCCGGGTGAATTGGCAATCAACATCACCCAAAAATATTTCCAGTTTGATTTTTAGTTTTAGCTTGTTTGGATATCATTGGCTTCTCTTGACATTAGAAGCAACATGAAATTCAATGAGAAAATATCAACATGTCGATTATTTAATAAGCATTTACAATTTTCACTTGCAGGAATAATATGGTCATTCTAGTGTAGAGATTTGAAACCATTGGCAATTACAACTTGTATAATGTTTGTTGTGTTGTGATGATTCCCATAATGTAGATTATATGATGTTGGTGCTCGATGTTTTATCGCAATCAATTGTTTCATTTGATGATGCCTGTAGATACCACCCAAAATTGGATGTTATTATATGTTGAAAGACTTATTTATGGTTTCTAAGTATGCATCCATACATGTGATGGATGCAAGATGGGAGTTGCCATATGGTAGATGGGCCTAGACAATTGCCATTGTATTCAACCTCCAATATGAAAGAATAGAGGGCGTCTCCTCACATCCTCCAACAAGATTTTCTTTCTATACTTTCTAGCATTGGGAGATAAGAATGGTGAATCTAGAAGGTGTGGCACTTATGGGAGGGAAGAAAAATGAAGTGTTGACAGTGTTGATGTCTTCATATTTAAAGAGTGGAGAGCCATCATGTGACTCAAGGAATTCCTTTGCAGGGTCAAAAGGTAATGTGTTGCCAGATAAATCTGACCACTATATTTGACACCATTCAACTTAACTTTCAAATGTGAAGAGTCATGCATAAGAATAATTATTTAGATTTCCCATCACAAGTCTGTATCGTGATGTATAATCATATTTCATAACATATTATGAAACCCAGGGAGAACAAAAATTGGAAGGAAAAACCATAATATCACACGCATCATGACTATATGAGGTTGTAGAAATGATAAGCACCAGATGTTGATGGGAGCCACAAGCCATTTGGTTTACTCCCTCTCAAATTCAATTTGTTTGTTTATGAGGCATCCCTTCATCTTCAACTTGATTGGAATGCCAAGAAAAGATCTAAATCTTTATAAAAACTAATGAGAGAAGAGAAGTAGGGCACAGTCCAAGAAATTGAAGTTGGGATCAGCCAAGTGAAAGGAGAGAGATTGCAGAGAGAGAACGGATTGAGGTGCCTGAAGGTGCAAAAGTGCAACCAGAGCAATGGTTGTGTGGGAATGCAGATGAGAGTATGCAGATATTGTGAAATCTGAGTGTATACATGAGAACATGTAAAATAGGAGATGTTGTGTATGTGTCAGAGGTCATCTAAAGTCTTGAAATGTAAATAATTTTGTTACAGAATTATTTTTTCATTTGAATTGAATAAAATTGAAATGAATTTCTTGTTGCAATCTATAAGTGTATTGGTTTGTTTTGAGAATTAAGCTATGACTGGGTAAATATTATGAGTGGTTAGTGGGCAAGAGGGGTTTTCTCTTATGTCAAGTGGTATTAAAGAAGGTTTTCCTGAGCATGGAGAGCATCCACCAGGACCATGGGTGAAGATTTTGTGAGGAGTGAAGAAGCCTTGAGAGGCAATTGGTTCCATGGAAATCATGTTGACTATCCTCCAATAGAGATGAGGCTGGGTAGGTGTGCAAATCTCTTCCATTGAGAGGAAGTGGGTAGAAGAGATCATGAGGGTGCATCTTCCAGAATCTTGTTGGGTAGAGGATAGTGGTGAGAGTTTGTTGCAGGAGAAACTTGTAGAGGTAGTGAGTGTTGATTTGTTGGAGGTTGCAGATAGAGAGTGTGTCATACTTGTTTGACATAATGTTGAAGAGGAAAAGTATGAGGTTGGTCTTGAGAAGACCTTTGGGAATTTCATTCTTTATGAGGAGATAAAGAGTGATGATGGCAGAATTGGAGAATTAACTACAAGATTTGTGACAAGAGGCACGACATATTGTGAGAGAAACTATAGCAGAGATGAAGATGGAAAAGAAAATGGGTAAGGAGGAGTCCCATGTTTCTTCTAATGATGTTTTTTATGCAGGTGGATTTGTGTGTGCAGAAAATGAGGAATGAGATGAAGAAAAAGATGGAGAAAAGAAAAATATTGTAGCAGAAGAAGTTGCAGCAGTTGAAGACGTAGAGGTGGGTAGTGAGGATGAAGAGATTGAAGGTACAATGAAAGAATATCAAGAGGTTATAGCAATAGAGCATGGTGAAGGTGATGATTTGTTATCACAAATGTTGGCAATTGAAGAAGAGTGGATGTCAAAGCTCGTTGTTGCAGCAAAGGGAGAAGAACAAAATATTGTAGCTAAAAAGGATGTGAAAGATGTTGTAGTAGAAATTGATGTTGCAGTTGAGGTAAATTAGTTATGTGATGTTATTTTGTTTCCAGGCGTGGTAGTAGAAAATGAGATGAATAGAGGACAAGAGAATGTTACGTGGTTGTGTATAGAGATGGTTAAGGATGTTGCAAGATATTGGTGGAGGTGGACGATTAAAGGCGGGTTTGAACCCATGGAGGAGGAGAGGAGTGAGAAGAGAATTTAGTGGAGGAGGTCAGGCTTTAGTGGACATGAGTGCACAAGGGGAAAGAGGAGGAAGAAGCGATGTTGCTAGAGGAAGGTGGTGCGTGTTCTGGCATGATGTTGGAAAAGGCAAAAGAAAGATTAATTTTTAGCTATTGGATAGTGAAGGAGTTCACTGCAATTTGATGGCAACCTGGAAGAATAGTGCAACTACTTAACTCCACCTTTGTGAGCCCATACTCACAAAATTTTTACCCAGTGTGTCTAATGCAGGAGCACCCCGGGTGAATTAGCAATTAGCATCACTCAAAAATATTTTTGGTTTGATTTTTAGTTTTAACTTGTTTGGATATCAGTTGGCTTCTCTTGACATTGGAAGCAACATGACATTCAATGAGAAAATATCAACATGTCGATTATTTAATAAGCATTTTCAGTTTTCACTTGCTGGAATAATCTAGTCATTCTATTGTAGAGATTCGAAACCATTGTTAGTTGCAAAGTATAACATTTGATGTGTTGTGACGATTCCCGTGAAGTAGATTGTATGATGTTGGTGCTTGATGTTTTATTGCAATCAATTGTTTCATTTGATGATGTCTGCAGATACCGCCCAAAACTAGACATTATTCTATGTTGAAAGACTATTATTTATGGTTTTTGAGTATGCTGCCATACATGTGATGGGCCCGAGCTAGGAGTTGCCATATGGCAGATGGGCCTAGACAATTTCCATCTTGGCATTAGTATTCAACCTCCAATATGAAAGAATAGAGGGCATCTCCTCACATCCTCCAACAAGATTTTCTTTCTATACTTTCTAGCATTGGGAGATAAGAATGGTGATTCTGGAAGGTGTGGTGCTTATGGGAGGATAGCAAAATGAAGTGCTGACAATGTTGACATCTTCATATTTGAAGAGCGGAGAGCCATCGTGTGACTCGAGGAATTCCCTTGCAGGGTCAAAAGGCAATGTGTTGCCAGCTAAATCCGACCGCTACATTTGACACCATTCAACTTAACTTTCAAATGTAAAGAGTCATGCATAAGCATAATTATTTTGATTTCCCATCACAAGTCTGTATCATGATGTATAATCATATTTCATAACATATTATGAAACCCAGGGAGAACATAAATTGGAAGGAAAAAACATAATATTCAACACAGCATGACTAGATGAGGTCGCAGAAATGATAGGCACCAGATGTTGATGGAAGCCACAAGTTGTTTGGTTTACTCCCTCTCAAATTCAATTTTGTTTGCTTATGAGGCATCCCTTCATCTTCAGCTTGATTGGAATGCCAAGAAAAGATCTAAATCTTTATAAAAACTAATGAGAGAAGAGAAGTAGGGCGTGGTCCAAGAAATTGAAGTTGGGATTAACCAAGTGAAAGAAGAGAGCTTGCAGAGAGAGAATGGATTGAGATGCCTGAAGGTGCAGAAGTGCAACCAAAGAAATGGTTGTGTGGGAATGCAGATGAGAGTATGCAGAGATTGTGAAATCTGAGTGTATACATGAGAACATGTAAAATAGAAGATGTTGTGCATGTGGTAGAGGCCATCTAAAGTCTTGAGATGTAAATAATTTTGTTGCAGAATTGTTTTGTCATTTGAATTGAATAAAATTGAAATGAAATTCTTGTTGCAATCTGTATGTGTATTGGTTTGTTTTGAGAATTAAGATGTGACTGGGTAAATATTATGAGTGGTTGGTGGGAAAGAGGGGTTTTCTCTTGTGTCATTTGTTCTAGCATTCTATTCTACTTTAGATTTGCCTCTACCCTCCTAGGTATTTATCACTCATCACTACTATTGTGGAGGTGGGAACACCATTAACGGGGCTTGACTTAGGTAATCTCCTAAATAGAACCCAACATCTTTCCTTTTCTTATGTGTGTTGGTTGCATCCAGAAGAA
This sequence comes from Cunninghamia lanceolata, assembly GCA_027924645.1. NCBI lineage: Eukaryota > Viridiplantae > Streptophyta > Pinopsida > Cupressales > Cupressaceae > Cunninghamia > Cunninghamia lanceolata. The sequence goes on along the minus strand of BSBN01000135.1, from coordinate 7,849,910 downwards.
TTTACAGAAACTATGTTACAAGAAGTAGGAGGACAGAAAAGCAAAGACATAGAGTACCTCACTTTATGCTAAACCCTAATCAAGATCTAGGGCACCCAAGCACCCCTGTCCTTTAGGTCCTATATCTAGATACAAGTTCTCTTCTGTCCCTCGATCTATGCTATCTATTTAGATTCTAAGTTTTTGCTTCCGACAATCTATTATGAGTAGATCTTCATTGACTAGGGTTTGATATTTTTCCCTAGTTTACTTGGTTATATTTGGTTGGATTTGGTTGATTCTCCTCTATACAACAAAGGGAAAAAAAACCCCTTTAGTTTGGCTCTCCTTCTTGGGTAGAAGCCAATCTTGGTTTGTGCCCCAATGTTAATAGAAGAGGGTTTGACCTAGTTAACCTTATTAGGCTAAGTCACTCTTTTCTATCAAATAGTATTCAGCAACTCCATCATTTGGGAAGTCACTTTACTTCGATATGCTAGCTGTAACAACACAATTTGTAGGGTCATGAGGCAAGAAACACACCTCACACCAAAAAGTATCATCTTGCACATTTACATGGTATCTTCTTAGAGGGTCAAGAGTGTTATCATCCCATTCTCTTGGGTTTCCTTTCCCTAGGGAAACTGACTTATCATCATTCCCCAGTCTCTTTGACCAATCATAATTGTAGGGGTAGTTATAAAGTCACTGCCCCTCATTTAAATTAGTAGAAACATTATTAAGAGGTAAACCTTTCTCATTCCTTGCAACTCTATAGGATAAATATTTCACTTCTCCCATTAACTTGTCAAACTTGTCTTCAATAGTGACACGTTTGCTTAAGGATGCTACGTCCAGTTTTAGGATTTTTACATGAGCACTTTTGACATGTTTCCCGGATGCTCTCATGTTGATTTCTTTGTTAATTTCTAGGGTGTAGGCCTCTCTCGAGATTTAAGGATTCTTTTCATGGAGACAATACCCCAGCTTTGCATCAAAGACTCCATAATAGAGAACCAAGCACATTGATTTATTTGGTCTAAGATTGAGAGTAACCTTTCTCATTGTCATCACAAACTTGTTGTTAAATTCAGCTACAATATCATTTAACCCTTTCTTGATTGTTGTCAATTCGTTAATGGCAAACTTGGGGTCTATTCTATCTTTGTACTGCAGTCTAAATACCCTCATAAACTCATCCCAAGAATCAATGTTGTTGTTTGGTAAGCTCTTGTACCATCCCTTAGCACTTTCTTCTAGTGATTGTGTAAAGAGTTTCATCATGATATCCTCATCCTTTATCTCGTATTCATCAATTACATTGGTAAATCTCTTGAGGTATTCTTCCCCAATGACAACATTGTTCCCTTGGAACTTAGGCACTTTACCCAGGATTTCATTTGGAATTGGGTTGAGATAATCTAGGATACCATAAAAGTCTAGCTACCTATACCTTTCTAATACCAAGGGGTGTCTTGGTGGTGTGAATCTTTGAGCATGTCTCCAATTAGGAGCTCTCACATTTTGTTGATTACCCTGCTAATTTTTTTGATGATTTCCTACAAGTTTGTTAGGAACATTTTGGGGTTGAAGAGGAGGTTGTGGCCTATTTTGTTGTTGTACATTTTGTGCCAAATGATCTTGTTGTAATTCAATTTAATCTTGCAACACCCTTTGTTTTTGTCTAAGATAATCTAACAAGTCTAGACTTTTATCTATCTCCCTTTCTCTATGCTCATTCTCTACCTGTGTGGCAACATCAACATCATAAAATGTAACCTCTTTCTCAAATTCAATCCCATGTGTAGAAATAGGGCAATGAGAATGTGACCCTACTCTTGTGGTTATCATGCTTGTAAGATTTGAAGTGTCCAATTCTTCATATTGTGCATCTATGTATGTTCTTCTATTTTTTCCAGCCATGTTTAATAAATCTCTAGGCATGTTGTACTCATATTTCTGATTTCTTCTATCTAATTTACCAATTCTATCACCAGAATCATCTAAAGAAGATGAACATTGCTCTACATATGCATCATTCCCAATTGAAGGACCAACATTATCTCTTTGAGAAGTATGTTTTGTGGACATACATTTAGTAGTTATTTTCTAGGGAGTTTGTTGCCTCCCTGAATGTGTTCCCAAATCACTAGGTTTTTGTTGGTTCCTCAAATTCTTTCCTCTCTCCATTTCTAAATTTTCTTCTTATGTATTTTGCTGAGTTTTAGCCAAACAAAGTCACCACTCTTCACTTGAGAAGATAAAAAATTTCTTTACTAGTATGAGATTCAGGACAACAACCAATAATATAATCAATTCCCTAGTAGCAGTGCCAGTTTTGTTGGTGCACAAAGTAGATGTTCCCCAAATCCCTAAAGCTAACCAATTCTTGAGTACTAGGGGTGTCAAACTCAAGACAAAGATCATGTTGCAAGTATGGGCCTAACTGGTGTTGTCACTTATGTCAACATACTCATGTTGCATTAATGATAAGGATTGGATGAGCTGTGTGCTAAGGATATTGAGAAAATTAGTCTCAATCAGGAACAATGAAGAACAGTGATGACAATAAGGTAAAAGTCCAATATAGGATGAGGATCAGAGGATGCAGTTTAAAGGGTTTGTAGATATATGTCTTAATGTGATCTAGTAGAGATTTCAAAGGTCCGCATGAAGATCTAAAGAAGTTGTGGCCGCTCAAGTAAAACTGGTTCCAGCAGATGTTCAGTGGTGACAGAGTGATACAGATAGGTCCGGTGAGATGTGGAAATGCATTATCCTGTTATGCAGATTTGAGGGAGTATTGAAGAAGTCTTTTTGAAGTGTCAACTTGATTGGTTCGTGGTTTGAAGGTCCGCAAGCATCTATTCCTTTGTGACAGTAATGACAGACTGTGTTCTTGAGGTTCTCGATGAAGGAGAGAAGGATTTCAATAAGCAGATGAAGTGTAGATGTTCTTGGTGATTCAGGCAAGCTTGTGGAGGTCTTTGGATCATGTCCAGTTCATGTTGGTGGTCCGCATTGAAGTTGGAGCTTGCAATTGAGGAATAACTTCCGGATGATGGTGTTCTTCCTAAGACTGGCCTACTGGATGAGTTACACATCCTGTGGATGTTCTTGTTGATGTTTGCCAAATTAGATGATTATTCCTAAGTCGATGTCTTGTATAAATAAGGCATTGTAAATTCATTTCAAAGTGTGTCTTGTGGAGATGAGTGTGTGATAGCGAGGAGGAGAGCGAAAGGCAGAGCAAAAGTATTAGGCTTAAATGGAACTAATTCAAGCATGGTGAAGATGCTATTCTCCAGCTCAAATAGGTGATACTTATTATTCTGTAGACAGTGTGTCTCTTGTAGGCAGTGAGCCTCTTGTGAGCAGTGTGCTCGGGCAGTGAGCCCTAATTGGCATGTGCCATTTTGTTCTTTCTATTCTTCTAACAGAGAATACAATCTTGGGTTAATCACCCCATGGTTTTTCCCTTAACCAGATTTTCCATGTCAAAATCTTGGTATCTCATGTATTAATCTGCTTATGCTCTTGATTTATTGCATTGTGTTTCCATGATTGATTTATTATCATACTACTGAATTGCAAAGTGGAGTTAAGTGTTTAATTGGAAGAAAATTTTGTACAACTAATTCACCCCCCCTCTCAATTGTCTGCCCTAAGTCTAACAGATCATGCACTTATAATCAGGATGAGACAACTAAGGACAACATGATTAAGGTGGGTAAGACCTTCATCTTTTGGATATGTTAAACCAAGGGGGGTATTCCCTAAGGTGTAAGTAAGAAAACCTAATAATAGTAGTATGAGAAATCCCTAATCAAACCATACCCAATGCACAGTATCTCCAGATTTTGGCACTAAGCGACTTGTATGTTGGTTTAATGAACTTTAGGTGTTACACCTTTATAAAATAGACACACAACCATATAGATAACCTTAGAATGATGTTATACTAGCCCCTAATATGACAGCATACATCTAGATATGGATGTGAAAGGAACAAACAACTCTTGATGAGTAATGTATTTGTGCTATGGTGTGTTTGATGGTGTGAAGGAAAAGGGGTGTTGAGTAGAAAATAGATTGGTGCCTACTCTAGCTTGGGCCACAGAGTCAAGAAAAACATGCAAATGGGACACCAAAATAACCAAATTTTCCATCTAATCAAGGCAACAACAAAGATAATACCGATAATATATTATGTAAGTTGGACTCTACACAACACAATAATAATAATAATAATAATAATAATAATAATAGAATTACAGGCCTAAACTTCAATCATTCTTCAATGATCCATGATTATATATTGAATTTCATGCATTCAAATAGAGGACGCCATTACAACATCATTGCAAAGTGTGTTTTACAATTCACATAGACTAACCAGTGATATAGAATGCTCAAAACAACAAATTGAATAGGGCATACAAGAAATATACCAAAGATTTAACATACACCTGAGAAGACACTTGAAAGAAACCAAGATCTACACTATTAATTCATTCTTTACACATTACAATATATATTCATTGCCTTTGAATGTGAATTGGATTGGAATTATAATACAAATGTCTTCAAAACCCTAGTTGGGTGAAACATGCAAGTTTCTTAAAAAAAATTGTATTTTTGACCTATGATCTGTACAAAAAAAATTCCATCCCTTTTGCAAATGAATGCAATGTTGCAAGTATGTGCCTAATCGGTGTTGTCATTGATGTCAACATATCTTTGTTGTCATTGGTGTCAATTGTATCCTCTTGTACTACTTGTTTGGAAACTTTATATGTTGAGAATATTGAGAAAATTGGCCTCTCCAGAAGATTCAAATGAGTCACAGTGAAGTGCAGTATAGACAGTGAGTTGTGTGCTGAAGAACAATCTGATAGATTGCTCCGCATTTCTTTTTTCTTAAAGATCTTGGTCCGTAGATTGGAAGTTATTTGAATGGTTATCTGAAGATGCTAAATCCTGAGTTCAAGCTTCTAGTGTGAAGATTTGAGAGAGCTGCATTCACCAAAGTAAAACTTGCTCTTTCTGATTATTCTCTAGTGACATAGAGAAAGTGTTTTTCTCCACATTCCTCTGCAATAAAGTATTTTTCTCTGCGGTTCTAAGGGGAAGTCTGGGATGATGATAAGTGCCTAAAATTGTAGTGGTTCATGTTTTAGTGGTCCACAAGATATCTTTCTTTTATGATAGTTGAAGATAGTGAAGTTCATCATGTGTTTTGGTGTGAAGATTCCTATGGCTAAAGTGGTTAAGGTTTGTGTGGTTGCTCCTGACGATTATAACGTGCTTGTGTATGTCTCTTGATCATGTTCCTATTAAGGCATTGGTCCGTGTTAAGGAATTGAGATCATTGTTAATTCTAGTAATTACAGAGATCCCTTGAAGATCATGGAAGCATGTTGTAGCATGGAAGATCATGTTTGAGCCCTAGCTAAGGCATGACGTGATCTGCATACACTTTTACTTCATTTCCTCTAAATAATGTTGTAATAGGTCGAGATCTATTTTATAAATGTTTGTAATGCTGACCTTGGAGATTGTTCCAATGGTTGATGATTGTAATGCTGACCTTAATGATCATTCCAAGGTTGATGAAGTGTATAAATATTTGTAGTTGAGTCATGGAAAATATGTCGAAGTGTAGAAATGGGAAGATAAGGAAAGAAGTGTAAAGGTAGAGCAGAGCAGAGGAACTATTGTGCTTCAATCTCAGACATGAAGAAGATGTTGATCGTGGCAATGAGCCACCAGTAGGGTTTAACAACCCTTATTGTAATCTTTCTAGGTTTAGGGTTGAGGCAGTGAGCCAGCTAGACCTAGCTGTACTTCATGGTAGTGAGCCAGTATGTTCTGGGCTCGTGAAGTGACCGAGCCTGAACATTATTTTTCAAAGATTGCAATATATTTTGAGAGCTAATCCTCTCCATGGTTTTTCCCCACCTTGGGGTTTTCTACATAAATCTTGTGTCTCTTGTGTTTAATATTGTATCTATGATTAAGTTTCTGATTTCATGTTTTCATTGTTAAATCATACTAATTGTGGATGAGTGATTAAGTTTTTGTGACAACTGATTCACCCCCCCTCTTAGTTGTCTGACAAATATCAACAATTGGTATCAGAGCCAAGTTCCTCAGAGGAAAGTCTAACAGCTTGAGGAAGATCCAAAATGTCTTATAAGAAGGAAGCACCGCATTTTGATGGGACGAATTATGCTCTTTGGAAAGCACGAATGAAAATCCATCTTTGTCTTGGTTACAAAGTATGGAAAGCAACAAAAATAAAATACACCATGCCTCAAAATGCTCTGACAACTGAAGATGAAATCAAAGAATATGAGATGGATGTCAAAGAAAAAGATGCTCTACTAAATTCATTAAATGACTCAATACTGACAAACATTGTGGATCTTGAAATTGCAAATGAGGTATGGGAGAAGCTGAAAAATCCATATGAAGGAGATGATTCTGTGAAGGAGGCCAAGCTATAAAGTCTAAAGGTGAAATATGAAAGTTTGAAGATGAATGAAGATGAAAACATAACAGCCTTTATGCAAAGAGTTGATGAACTTATCACCGGGATAAAAGGTATGGGGGGGACTCTGGGTGATAAGGAAATTGTGATGAAAATTCTCAAATCACTACCAAAATCCTACAATCACAAGGTAGCCGCAATTGAAGAGTTTATGCAAGTAAAAACCATTGACAGAGATTAGTTACTCGGTAAGCTTATTGTCTTCGAAATGAGAGAGTTTGGAGATGCCCTGCCAAAAGTCAAGACTGCCTTCAAAGCTAGTACTTCTAGGAAAACTTCTAGATCAGAAAAGTACAAGGTAGAATCTGATGATTGGTTTGATGAAATTGAAGCCAACTTTGTGGATTGACTGCAAAGAGGATCCGGTAAGTTTAAAGGCAAATTACCTTTCAAATGTTTTTCCTATGGTAAAGTAGGTTATTTTACTTCCAGATGTCCTGAAAGAGTTGAAAGAAATAGAAAAAGATATGAGAATAGGCCTAGGACCCAAAAGAAGTGTTATTATGTTGAAGATTTTGATGGTGCTACAGGAGTATCAGATAATGGTGAAGATAATGCTAGTACTTTTGTAAATGAATGCTTGTTTATTACTATTAAGGAAGATCATGTGTCTACTAATCCTACTAGCTATGTGAAGGAAGAAAAACCAGTGGAAAGTGCTTTGGCTACTCAGGTCATTAAAGACAAGGATGAATGGGTTATTAATAGTGGCTACTCTCACCATATGACTAGTGACAAAAGTAAGTTTGTGAGTTTGGAAAGATATGATGGTGGATTGGTTAGGTTTGGAGAGAATACAGTAGGTAAGATTTGTGGAAAAGGATCTATTTCTTTTGATGGCAAGCATAATACTGAAGATGTCTTGTATGTGAAGGGATTAAAGCACAATCTTTTGAGTGTGGGTCAAATGTGTGACAAAGGCTATGACTTAACCTTCAAGGACAATGGATGCAAGATCAAGGAAAGCTCTAAAATAGTCATTACAACTAGTAAGAAGACCAGAGGTAATATCTATCACTTGAAAGGAACTGACAAATATTGTTTGTTGCCTCAAACTAATGAGAGTTGGCTATGGCATAGAAGGTTGTGTCACATAAATTTTGATAACATTATGAAGATAAGTATTGTGTAGGTTGTTAGAGATTTTCCTAAGCTTGTGAAGCATGCTAATCCTATTTGCAAGGAGTGTCAATTTGGGAAACAAACAAGAACAACTTTGAAAAGCAAGGACCAATCAATTGATGGACTACTTGAGCTAGTGCATACAGATTTGTGTGGACCTACCAGAGTAAGAAGTTTGCAAGGAGACAGGTATTTCATGTTGCTTATTGATGATTATTCTAGAATTATTTGGGTTACCTTTTTGAAAGAAAAAGTTGAAGCTCTAGATAATTTCAAGGCATTTAAGGCAATGGTTGAAAATGAAATGGATTTGAAGATCAAATTGTTGAAATCTAACAGAGGAGGAGAGTTCACATCAAATGAATTCAATTTCTTTTGTGAAGAACATGGAATAAAGAGACAGTTATCTGCACCTAGAACTCCACAACAAAATGGAGTTGTTGAAAGGAAAAGTAGAACAATTCAAGAAGCTGCTAGAACCATGATGAAGGAAACTGATCTTCTAGAAGCATATTGGAGAGAGGCAATTCACACTATTGTATATATGCTAAATAGAGTCCAAGTAAAAGGTAACAGTTCTAAGACTCCTTATGAATTGTGGTATGGTAAAGTTCCTACTGTGAAATATCTCAAAGTTTTTGGTAGCAAATGTTATATTAAAAGAGAAGAAAATCTAGACAAGTTTGATGCTAGGTGTGATGAAGGAATCTTCCTTTGTTACTCCACCAAGAGCAAAGCCTACCGGTGCTATAATAAGAGGCTGAATAAGATCATTGAAAGTGCAAATGTCAAAGTTGATGAAAGCAAGGAAACGTATCCAGAATTAGGTGGATATGAATTAGATGCTTCAAAAATAGTGCAACATGAAGATAGCTCAGATGAAGAGGAACAAGCTCCGGTAAGTGCTATCAAAACTCCAAGGTATGTAAAACTTAATCATTCTGAAGATCAAATCATAGGAGATAAGAGCAAAGGGATCTTAACCAAAAGAAAAGTTGTAGAGGAACAAGTAAACTTCTATCGAATTTCCAAAATTGAACCTAAAACTATGAATGAGGCTTGCAATGATGAGAATTGGGTAAAGGTTATGAAAGAAGAACTGATGCAGATAGAGAAGAACCAGACCTGGGATCTTGTTCCCAAACCAATAGATAAAAATGTTATTGGCACTAAGTGGGTCTTTAGAAACAAGATGAATGAGAATGGTGAAGTGGTAAGAAACAAAGCAAGGCTACTATGCAAAGGATACTCTCAAGTTGAAGGAATAGACTTTGAAGAAACATTTGCTCCAGTGGAAAGAATTGAAGCAATAAGAATGTTTTTGGCTTTTGTAGCCTACAAAGATTTCAAGGTATACCAAATGGATATGAAGTCTACTTTCTTAAATGGAGAGTTGGAAGAAGTCTACATTGAACAACTGGAAGGGTTCTAGCCATCAGATCAGGGTGACATGGTATGCAAATTAAAGAAGGCATTGTATGGATTAAAATAAGACCCCAGGGCATGGTATGCATGGTTGGATAGGTATCTGATATAGATAGGGTTCAGTAAAGGTACTACTGACAGCAATCTCTACTTCAAGATCAATGATGAACAAATCCTAATTGTTGCAGTCTTTGTTGATGATATTATTTTTGGAGGCAACAAAGGAATGTGCACGGTCTTTTTCGAAGAAATGCAAGGTGAATTTGAAATGTCCATGTTTGGTGAGATGAATTTCTTTTTAGGTCTGCAAATCAATAAATCAGATAAAGGTATCTTCATCTCTCAGTCTAAGTATGTGAAAGAGTTGTTAAAGAAATTTGGGATGGAAGACTCTAAACTAGTTTGCACACCCATGATAGCTAGTTGTAAGTTGAGTAAAGATGATAACTCACCCATGGTAGACTAGAAAAGGTATAGATCTATGACTGGAGGATTAGTTTATTTGACTCAAACTAGACCTAACATAATGCATGCAGTTTGTCTTGTGATATTTCAAGCAGAACCCAAGGAATCTTATGTGATGGCCGTCAAGAGAATTCTGAGATATTTGAAAGACACAATGGATTATGGTTTGTGGTATCCTAAGGACAATGACTTTACCCTCAATGCATACACTGATGCAAATTGGGCCAGAGATGTGGATGACAAAAAAAGTACAAGTGGAGGTGCATTCTTCTTGGGTAAAAGGTTGGTTCTTGGTTGAGCAAGAAACAAGATTCAATATCCCTGTCTACTACAGAAGCAAAATACATTGCAGTAGCATGCAGTTGCACTCAAGTGTTATGGATGAAGCAGACTTTGAAGGACATCATATTTGTGTATGAAGATCCAATTGCAATCTTTTGTGACAACACAAGTGCCATAAACATATCAAAGAATCTAGTGATGCATTCAAGGACAAAGCACATATCCATTAGGTATCACTTTCTAAGAGAAAAAGTGACAGAAAATGAAGTCAAGTTGGAGTATGTCTACAAAAGATTAGATTGCAGACATTTTCACCAAGCCTCTGCCTAAGGAACTTTTGAGTATCTCAGAGAAAAGTTAGGGGTTATCACCCCTCCTGCTCCAAACTAAGATGCACAAGAGTGCATCATTCTGGTGGTGCTCAGAGTTCTACCTAAAGATTTGGATTGATGCTTTTTAGGGCTACTTCTTGGGGGGAGTAGTCAGGAAGAAGAGTTCAGAAGAAAGATTGGATTAGAGCAGAAGAGTGCAAGTATGTGCCCTTTGCCATTGATGTCAAAGGGGGAGAGAAGTCATGTGAAAAACTTAGGTAGACAAGGAGTGCAGATGTGTAAAGAGAAAGGGGGAGAATCTTGTCTTGATGGTTGTTACAGTTTTTCACATCATATGTTGCCATCAATGACAAAGAGGGAGATTGTTGCAAGTATGTGCCTAATCAGTGTTGTCATTGATGTCAACATATCTTTGTTGTCATTAGTGTCAACTATATCCTACTCTACTACTTGTTTGGAAACTTTATATGTTGAGAATATTGAGAAACTTGGCCTCTCTGGAAGAATCAAGTGAGTCACAGTGAAGTGTAGAATAGACAGTGAGTTGTAGGATGAAGAACAGTCTGATAGATTGCTTTGCATTTCTTTCTACTTAAAGATCTTGGTTTGCAGATTGGAAGTTATTTGAAGGGTTATCTGAAGATGCTAAATCATGAGTTCAAGCTTCCAGTGTGAATATTTGAGAGAGTTACATTCACCAAAGTAAAACTTGCTCTTTCTGATTATTCTCTGGTGACAGGGAGAAAGTGTTTTACTCTGCATTCCTTCGCAATAAAGTATTTTGCTCTGTGGTTCTAAAGGGAGGTCTGGGATGATGATAAGTGCCTAAAATTGCAATGGTTCATGTTTTGGTGGTCCGCAAGCTATCTTTCTTTTATGATAGTTAAAGACAGTGAAGTTCATGCGTTCAAGTGTGAAGATTCCTATGGCTAAAGTGGTTAAGGTTTGTGCAGTTGCGTGATGATTATAACATGCTTGTGGATGTCTCTTGATCATGTTCCTATCTTGACATTGGTCCGCGTTAAGGAATTGAGATCATGTTTGAATATTATTCCTAAATAACGTAGCACATAACTAGTCTTAGCCGACTTGGTTAATTCAAGTAATTGTAGAGATCCCTTGAAGATCATGGAAGTGTGTTGTAGCATGGAAGATCTTGTTTGAGCCCTAGCTAAGGCATGACGTGATCCACATACACTTTTACTTCATTTCCTCTACATAATGTTGTAATAGGTCAAGACCTATTTTGTAAATGTTTGTAATGCCGACCTTGGAAATTGTTCCAATGGTTGATGATTGTAATGCCAACCTTGATGATCATTCCAAGGTTGATGAAGTGTATAAATATTTGTAGTTGATTCATGGAAAAGATGTCAAAGTGTGGAAATGGGAAGATAAGGAAAGAGGTTTCAAGGTAGACCAAAGCAGAGGAACTATTGTGCTTCAATCTCAGACATGAAGAAGATGTTGATCATGGTAGTGACCAACCCTGAACATCATTTTTCAAAGATTGCAATAGATTTTGAGAGCTAATCCTCTCCATGGTTTTTCCCCACCTTGGGGTTTTCCACGTAAATCTAGTGTCTCTTGTGTTTAATGTTGTATCTATGATTAAGTTTTCGATTTCATACTTTCATTGTTAAATCATACTAATTGTGGATGAGTGATTAATGTTTTAAGTGGAGAAGTGATTAAGTTTTTGTCACAATTGATTCACCCCCCCTCTCAGTTGTTTGGTGAATATCAACATGTAAAACATATTATATACTCTACTTTATCCATAACGAGGTGTGGAGAAAGCACATTGACTATTCAAAGACCCAAAAATGGGCAACTATGCTGCTTACCTCACTTTCACATGGGTCATCTTAGAAAACCCTTAATTTTGAGCATAAGATCATGCCCAAGTGCAAGAATGTTATCATCACAAGGCCCACATCAGTCCTAGTGCACTTGGAGTTCATCTACCCATCATTAATGGAATTCCATGGAGGTTTATTGTTCATCTAGAAGTCACTAGAAATGTTTTTTTTTTTACCTTTTTATGCCTAGAGAGAAAGTGGAAATCTAAGGGATTCCCAGATTTGTGGAAGTTTGGGGTGCTTCAGGATGTGAAGGATTAAGGGGTTAAGGGATATGTGGAGGTTCGATGGGTGACCAGATATGGGGGTTCAAGGGGTATCCGGATATATCCAAATCTGAATAGAAGTTTTATAGAAGGGAGTGTGGAAGGGAAAGTAGGGAAACAAGGGTGTGGGAAGGTGAAGGTGATCAAGATGCAGGGAGAAGAGGGGCACTTAGATATATTCATATCTGGGTCAAAGTCCTAGCCAAGGAACTTAAGGTAACTTTGTGTTGGTGTGAACAAGGTTATTACCTATTTGGTTTACCCCTTATGTGCATAATTCATATTATTTAACTATTTATTAGTTAAATAATATTCAAACATCACACATAATTTACATGTTAAGTTGACTTAATGTGTCTACTAGATGTTTCTAGTTGTTGATAGTTGTTGATAGTTGGCATCTTATCCTGTAGTTGTCACATGTCATAGGAATATGACACTTATCACATGACTACAACATCTTGTCTTTCATCCTTTCCTTTATAAGCAAGGCTCTTTCATGTACATTGAATCAATCTTTTGCATTCATTGATAGAATAGAATTATTCTCTCATATGATCTCTCTTGTGCTTTCATGAAGTCCTAGATCTTGGGTGGCTCCAATCATAGCCAACTCTAATATGGTATCAGAGCTCTAGGAAGAATCACTTTGTGTTAGTCAATTTTTTAGAGACCTTGAGTGCAAATCATGGTGGATCTTGATAGTTGAGTATGCTCTTCTCTTGCTTTAAATGATGACTTGGAAAGTCAGAAAGACTTGATATAAAAACTAGATTTGGAGGGTTTTCCTCTTTGTGGCCTTGTTTTACTGCAAATATGAGCACACCATTATGTTTAGGAGGTTCAAGATCGTCAAGATCACCTTTTGTTTCATTTAGATCAGACATCGAAGGCCAAATCTATGATGGTTTGAAGTTGGGAGGTGCATGCAAGATCCAATAGGTACCTAATTGTTAGGAGCAGTTTAGGTCAAATCTAACCCTGTGATCACACTCAGGAGGCCCAAAAACCCCAAAGATCGAGTATCAATTCATCAGAATCAAAAAAAATTGTAGCAAAAGGCAAAAAAAATTTGCTCCTCAGCCATACAGACAAATTCCGTAAAATATTCCATAGGCGTCATGGCAAAATCTTTGTACCTATGCAGGTGTAGCATCAATGAATCAGGCTCTGGTCCTTGTCCATCAGTTTAAAAAAATTATTCATTGGGAAAAATCATTGTACATAGGTTAAAAGTAATTCGTTAAATATAAATTTTTTTATACAATTTTTTGTACAAGATACTCTGTACCCTATCGCAAGGTACGACCTGCAACTTGTACGTGTACACACAACTCTAATCTGGCGGTGCCACATGGCTGGCATGGCCCCCACCTTGCAATCAGCATTTCAAAATGCTCATCTAGTGGCTATTTCTGACCCATAGGCTCCCTATCTCTGGCACCGGCGGTAGTTATATAACTGCCAGTGGTGGTATAAACTTGTTAGTGGCTATGCTACAATCCACTCGGTGGGCAACAATCATCGTTTGGCGGCATCCAAACTGCATACAGCCCTCCACACTGGCCACTAATATTCAAAACCAGTAGCCAATGCATATACGAGGGAATATTCCCTCTGTAAAACCACTTTCACGCCCTACAGGTAGTTTCAACTTAAAACTGCATTTTTTTCAACTTGAAGGTGGGTTTCTGAAAACCATTAGTGGTATTGGAATCTTAGAGGGAATCTTAGCATATACCGAGGTGAATCTTTTTTCTGACCACTGACATCATCTTGACGTCATTTTTTGGCAAGGTGATGCAATTTTACAGCAACTATACAGAATATTCTTGTTGATGTCATCATTCCATCAGATGATGTCATCAGTTGGCTACGCCCTGCTAACGTCATCTTCCTGACCACTAACATCATCCTTCTGGTGAACTTGGAGGAATATTCTAGGGAATCTTTTAGATTATGTCACTAATTTTGCTGACATCAACAATCTGACTGCTGATGTTAGCAATCTGACTGCTGATGTTAGTAATCTGACTACTGATGTCAACAATCTGACTGCTAACATCATCAGTAGGCCTTGGCCCAATTTGGTCCCCCTCTCATTGGAGTTTTGTTTTCACAATCAAACTTTAGAGGCTCATAGATGGCTCATTTTTGCTCCATTTTTCAAGCAATATTTTTTATTTGGGCTAGAATTTCGCAAGATTCATAGCGGTGGAATCAAATTTTGATTTTGGTGCCTAGTTTTTTCATAAATTGTAGTTTTTCATCATTGTACCTTAGCAGTTCCCATTTTTAGAACTTCAAAGGCTTCATTCAGGCTCATACAGTAACATTTTTTGGTAAATTTTTTTTTGAAAGTGCATAATTTTTTGAGTACTTTCCAAATTTTCTATTAGTTTTATCTAGTTTTGCTTAGAAATTGTACTTTCAGTTAGAGACCAATTTTGGCTTTTGCATTATACCAAAATCAAAGATCACTTTGTTTTTTTGGATTGTGGCAATTGTAATTGGACTAAATATAAAGTCTAACAATATGTTTTTGTTGTGGGTTGATCTCATTGATTGAGTAAAAGGGGGGTTGTACTTGTATTCTTTTTTGTACTCTTGTATCATGGATCAAAACAAACTTCCTCTACTCACACCATATAACTATCATGAGTAGAAAACTTAAAATGGAGATTCAATTAAGAAGTTTGAAAATTCATAGAGTAACAATGGGTATAGAAATTGAACCAACAACAGTTGCAAAAAAGATAAAGTGGTAAAATAGATGTGATCAAGCCTATGGAACACTATGCATGTTTATTTCTCCTGATCTCCTTTTTCATATTGAATCTTGTAATACACCTAATGAAGTGTGGACTACCTTAGAGAATCTCTTTGATAAACAAGATACTATGAGAGGCTTCAAATTAGAGAATGAACTAATCGGTTTGAATCCAACCAATTTTGCAAGCATCCAAGACTTCTTCACAAAGCTAAAGTCACTTAGATTACAGCTCAAACAATGTGGAATTTAGAAAGAGGACACTCAATTGATTCTTTCAATCCTTGTCAAGCTTGGTCCTGACTATTAAGTTTTTGTTTCTACCTTTTATGCTACTACGGATGCTCTTGGGAAAGCTTTCACAATGCCTTCACTTGATGAGTTTTCCACATCACTCATAAGGGAGCAAGCTAAGTTAGTACACATGGACACATTGAAGTCTCCTATACCTCAATATCTTCTTTCTAATCAAGGTACAAAGGATCAAAAGGCTTCACCTAGCAAAGACAAAAATAAAAAAATAAAGATTTCAAGAACAATGAGCAAACAAAGGAGTCAAATAATTCACCTAAGTCCTCATCCTCTCTCAAGGAGGAATCATCTAAGAAGGAGATAACAAAGTGCACATATTGCAAGAAACTAGGACATGATGAGCATAAGTGTTATGAGAAGAAAATTGATGAGTTGACTCACATTATTCAAAAGCACAACATCAAATTGCCATCATCCATGTTATCTAGTACATCCTCTTCTTTGACACCATCATCATCTAAATAGATAGGGATAGCAGGCATTTCTAATGGGACAAACAAGGGAAAAGGACAAGCACTCTTTGCTTCTACAAGTATTTAGTCAAAGAGATGGCTTCTTGATTTTGGAGCTTCTCATCATATGGCATATTCACAAGGGATGTTATCTTCATTTGAGTCATGTACTTTTTCACCTATCTTGATGGGTAACAATACATACATGCATACAACTGGTAAAGGGAGTATTGATATTGGTGAGGGTTCTTTCAATAATGTATTATGTGTACCTTCCTTGTCAACCAATCTTCTTTCCATCTACCAAATTACTCATTGTGGTGCAGGTAAGATAGTTATGTTCACTCCTAATTTAGTGATCATAAGGGACTTGGAGAGTAGAGATATCATTGTTGTTGGGATGGCTGATAATGCATCTCACTTGTATACATTCTCTCATTTTTCTTCTTTTGATGATGCAAATCCATTGATTGATATTCACACTCATGCATCAAGTGTGAATAATGTTTTTGAGGAGAAGTTTGGTCACTTGAACCTTGGTATTGTTTCATCCACTTCAGTTCTTGAGACTAGTGCTAAGCTTCAATCTCCTCCACCTCAAGCTTCGATCTCCTCCACCTCCTGCTTCTTCAAAGATCGACATTGACATGGTTTCTTCTACTTCAGTTGAGCAGGATCATTCTAGTCTTTCGGATACAACTTTGTGGGATATTTTCTTGGTAGGTATATCAAACTTGTTTTGTGAGTGTCATATTGTAGATTTGGAGGACACACTTGATGGTATATAGATCTCCTCTTTGATGATAGTTATAGCACAACTGTTATCCCATCTACTTCATCTTTGGAGGTTGTTTTTCATGAGTCTACCCAGGATTTTGGATTGGTCACACCTCATTACATAGTTCCATCCTTCAACTCTGACATGTGGGCATTTAAGCACTTTTCAGAGACACCCATCATGAGACTTCTTCCCTCATATCTCTTCTTGGAGATGGAGTTTCTTCTACATCAGCCTTTGGATTGGTTCCTTTGTAAGGGAAGAAATGTTGTTTGTAGGTACAGGACACTTTTTTTTTCATGCTTTCACCATCGGCACAAGAGCTACTTCATTATGGGGGGACCTATAGTCTCACTATTGCTCTCATATGGGGGGTATTTGATTGTATATATGTGATAGAAGTTGTCCTTGGGGGTGTTGAATGCACAAGACAACTGAGAGGGGGGTGAATCAGTTGTATCAAAAACTTTAAACCTTCACAAGCATAATGATATTCACTAGAATCCACATAAACCCTAATTCTATTATGAGGATTAAACATGAAAAATAGATAACAAAAACTTAATCACATCAACACCATGCACAAGAGAACACCAGATTTTTACGTGGAAAACCCTAAAAGGGAAAAACCATGGTGAGGATTAGCCTACAATATATAGTAGTATCAATATAGAATTACAAAGAGGCTCGCTGCCAAAGGGCTCACTGCCCAAGGACTCACTATCCAAAGAAATACTCACTACAAAAAGGGCTCATTGCCAATAGGGCTCACTTCCAATAGGGCTCACTGCCAGAATGGCTCACTACCATGAACTGATATAATAGCATCTACCACATGCCTGAGTTTAGTTCCATTTAAGCACTATATATATCTCCTTCGCAGCCTCATAACACAAACAACTTCATCTTCGTGTAGCTTCGCACCTTCACTCATTCACATGAATTCTTTACACTTATTTATATCAATCATCAACCTTGGAACATGAATCAAGGTCAGCAACACATTCTACAACCTCTGGAACAATCTTCAAGGTCAGCAAACATACACAATTCAAATTAGGTCTAGACCTAAACAATCTTGCAAAGCAAAGGAATGAAGGTAGAACACTTCACAGCTTAGCTCAGACCTAAATACATCTTCACACACTTCCAAAATCCATGAAATATATCTGCAAAGAGTGTTAGCACCCAAGTCGGCCAAACTTGTGCAAACACCGAGAATACATAAGCACACACTTCCAAGAACTCAATCATATCTTGCGGACCAAGCACAACCCTTCAACATAATCTAGAGACATCCACAAACAACATGAAATCACCTTGGGGGTAACAAATCTAGCTACAACAGTTCTCACTTGAAGACAACAAATCTCACTTGAGGATAGATCATAGACTGTTCACAACAAACACTATCAAACTTTGCTACACAAGAACTTGCTTTCTGAAGTATCAAATTACAAATCCTTTGGAATGAAGATAGCTAAGGACCTTATAAACATATGTCTAGAACTGCATCACCTAAAACCACTCTGCAGAGAAATGCAGAGAAAAATATTTTCTCCCAGACACCTCTGCACAACCCAAAAAATCTGTCAAATACAGTCTTCAAATTGGTGAACATAACATCCACTACACAGTAATCCAGACTATTAAATTCTATATTTAGTATCTTCAAACACTTCTCTAAAACATATCCAAATCTCACACTCCGATCTTCAACACAGAAGAAATGCGGAGCAAAAACTCAGAAAGTATCCTGCAAGCCAGAATACTCTGTAACACATTGTTTCCTCTAAAGAGCAAATTTTCTCAAAAGCACTTGGAAACATAGCAACAGGAACAATATACCAACATCATCAACACTTCTATAAGGCATTCAAATCACTTTAACATGACAAATCAATCAAGCAACAATCAGCAATATCAGAAGACACAATTGACACCAATGACAACACAAGCATGTTAACATCAATGACAACACCAGTTAGCACATACTTGAAACAATCTCCCCCTTTGTAATTGATGGCAACATATGATGTGAAAAATCATCATCACACTATTTTGCACTAATCTCATTCTCCCTCTTTCTTTTATACATCTTACTCTCTCTTTGTTTTTCACATGAACTCTCTCTCCCTTTGACATCAATGGCAAAGGGAGACACACATTCTTCAAGATTTCTCCCCCTGAATATGATACTGCACATACTTGCACTAATCTCAACTACTCTAAATCAACTCTTACTCCCCTTGACTATAACACTCTTCAATACCACTACCTGCTCCCCCTAAGAGGTAGCCTCCATAATTAGTCTAGAAAAGAAATGACTCTTGAATCACACTAGACTGATGCACTTCCTTATGCATCTAGTTTAACAAAGGAGGGCCAATAACCCCTAACTTTTCCCAGAGATACTCAAATATATCCTTAGGAAGAGCCTTGGTGAATATATCAGTAATCTGATCTTTTGTAGGCATATACTCAAGCTTCACTTCTTTCTCTACAACCTACTCTCTCAGAAAGTGATAACTAATAGAAATATTCTTTGTTCTTCAATGCATCACTGGGTTCTTTAAAATATTAATGGCACTGGTATTATCACAGAAAATAGGAATTGGATCTTCATATTTAACTTGGATATCCTTCAGAGTTTGTCTCATCCATAGCACTTGTGTACAACATGATGCTGTTGCAATGTACTCTACCTCTGTAGTAGATAAGGATACTAAATCCAACTTCTTGTTTTTCCATGACATAGCTCTGTCTCCAAGAAAGAACACACCACCACTTGTACTTTTCTTGTCATCTACACATCTGGCCCAATCTGCATCTGTGTAGGCACTTAGGTTGAAGTCATTGTTCGTAGGATACCACAAACCATGATCTGGAGTGCCCTTCAAATACTTCAATATTCTCCTTACTACCATGACATGTGACTCACTAGGATCTTCTTGAAATCTTGCCAAAAGACAAATTGCATGCATGATATCTAGTCTGGTAGAAGTTAGGTATAGCAGTCCTCCAATCATTGATATGTATTTGCTCTGATCAGCCTTAGCAGATTCATCATCTTTGCTCAACTTGCAACCAATTGTCATGGGAGTACAAACTGGTTTAGATTCTTCCATTCCAAACTTCTTCAATAATTCCTTGATATACTTTGATTGTGAAATGAAGATGTCCTTATATCTGTCTAATTAATTTGCAGTCCAAGAAAGTTCATCTCACCACACATTGACATCTTAAATTCTTTTTGCATCTCATCTGCAAAGTTCTTACACATACCTTCATTTCCACCAAAGATTATATCTTCTACACAGACCTCAATAATCAAGATTTGATCTTTTCTTACCTTGATATATAAATTATTGTCTGTAGACCCTTTATTGAATCCCTACTGCAACAAATACCTATTCAATCTAGCATACCAAGCTCTAGGAGCTTGCTTCAGTCTATACAATGCCTTCTTCAATTTGCATACCATGTATGGTTTGTCTGATAACTAAAATCCATCTGGTTGCTTTATATATACTTCGTACAACTCACCATTCAAAAAAGTAGACTTTACATCCATTTGATATACCTTGAAATCCTTATGTGTTGCATAAGCCAGAAACAACCTAATAGCTTCCAGTCTTGCCACCAGAGCAAAAGTTTCTTCATAGTCTATTCCTTCCACTTGTGAGTATCCTTTACATACAAATCTAGCTTTGTTTCTTACCACTTCTCCATTCTCATTCAGCTTATTCTTGAAGAATCACTTTGTTCCAATCACATTCTTATCTGCAGGCCTAGGGACAAGTTCCCAAGTCTTGTTATTTCAATTTGCATCAATTCTTCTTCCATTGCCTTGACCCAATGTTCATCTTTACATGCTTCAAAGATAGTCTTAGGTTTAACCTTTGAAATAAATAGAGATTTACCTGTTCTTCTGCAGCTTTTCTTCTTGTCAGAACTCCTATGTTTTTGTCACCAATGATTTGATCCTTTGAGTAATTATTTTGCACATACTTGGGGGTTTTAGGAACTCTTTCTGGAGTTTCTTCTTCATCAATTTGAACTTCCTTGTCTTTGACTTCTTCAAATGCTTCTGTATCAGCAAACTCATCTGACTCATATCCATCAGGCTCTAAGATTTTCTGAATATCTTCATCTACCTTTACATTTGCACTTTCAATAATCTTCCTCAACCTTTTGTTGTAGCATTGGTAGGCTTTTCTCTTCGTAGAGTACCCAAGGAATATGCCTTCATCACATCTAGCATCAAACTTTCCCAACTCTTCATCTCGTCTGATATAGTATTTACTTCCAAAAACTTTGAAATACTTGATAGTAGGAGTTTTTCCATATGTTACATCCCCAATTTTTGTCTTGCTATACTTTTACTTTTACTTGGACATAAGTAAATTTAGTATGATGTTTAGATTAATGACAAGGAAAGAAATGGATTATATTGAATGTCATTTATGAAATTATGGAAATGATTATGTTATTATCGATGTAATATTTGCATTATGAGATTTGATCTATTATTTGAATAATGATGCAATGATCATAATTTGTTTGGTAATGAGTTTGATACAGGATTACAGGTTATCAGATGACTCTCAGAGAAAAGAGAGAGAATCTTTCCAGGAGAGAGATATAGACCTCAGGTTACGAGTGGTTTATTTGCCAAATTGAGTATAAGTGTTTAACGAAAATGTGAACCAATGTGTCGTAAGAGGTAAGTCTTGTCTTGTCAGTTTACTTCTGAACCTAATTGACATGTAGTTGATATTATTTACAAATCTTTCTAAGTCATAGTAATTCATCTTAGTCATTAATAACGTTAATGACATCGTTTCAAGTGTGATTTGTGACTATTTATGTTTAACATAAATATTACGACATTATTGTCATAATATGGTTGTCTTATTATTATTAAGTCCCCTTGAGGTGTTATAAATGATTCTTAACATTAAGATGTTTTTGTCGAGTTAAGAAGATGTAAATATTGTCGACGGATTGTGATGGGGAGACAAGCTCAACCCAATCACAATATCTGTAATCCTTTGTTTAAATATTATCATTTTATTGATTGAACCATAACTATCTAATATAGAGGTGATGTTATGTGAATCATATTTGATGTAATCAAATATGTAAATGCATATGCATCGAGTGAGGATAATACCTCATAATGAGTCAATGATGGTATGCTTGACTAGTCGAAGGCTTACTTTTAGGAAGAGCCTTCAAAAATATTAGTGGTGGATCGAACCACTTATTAGTGATCATTTAATGATCAGTAGAGTTTAAGCAATGTGTCAGCCTCATTCAAAAGAGGAGGACTGTGGTATTAACTACCACCATTGACGAGCCCATGGGACGGTTATCTCCCATCGATATGTGTAATCTTTACATTAAACTTGGCTTCAGTTAGAACCAAATCGAACATGGACTATTATGCATTCAATTAAGTTGCATCTGAAATGAGTGGAAGTGAGGAGTAAGGCGACTCTATAGGAGTCATGTCAAAGCCTTTATTAAATGACTTTATTGAGCCGTTAGGAAGCAGAGAGGAATAAGGTGAAACCTGTGTGAAGTTTAGCGATACGCAAAAGAGAAATCATGACTAAGAGGAGATATACAACCAAAGTCGTTGACTGTAGAGTTCTATTAGCAAGTATTTCCAACTCTAAGACCATCGAATAATAGGTATTCCTCGGTTCTATATGTTAATAACAATGAGGAAATCATATGATTCTTTTAGGATGTCCATCATTGTGTTTATTTGGATAGTCATATGAGAATGCCAGTGAGGTATATCCTCCGGTATTCATTGTGTTTATTGTTAAAAAGATATCAGTGTCGATCATAGGATAATGCATATAGCATTATTAGTAAACCATTTTGATCTATTTCTAAAATGATTAGGCATCGAATGCATTTTATATGGCCGATACTTGGTAATACAAGTGAACACTATGTTATAGTATTCTTAATCGACTATTTTCTTATAGATATATAAATGATAATCATATCAAATCATAGTATGGAGGATAAACAATCTTCATCATAGGAGGTTGTCTTAGTTGATGTTTGTTTTGAAAAATAGTTTACTTATTGAATAATTTTGTAGAAACCAATGATATGTTCATGAGATAATCATATATTAGCTTGAATTTTATTAGTATTGATTTAACTTGAATAGTTATATTCATAGCCTTGATTTGTATAGTTTAGACCTTGAGTCGGGGTAATATTATTTCAAAAACATTTCCTTGTTAAGTTTCTATACATGATTGAAAATGATATCTTATCCCAAGAAACTTAGATTCTTAGTGTTCTATGGTAATTTTGCTTTAATCTATTGAGTCGGGGTAATATTATTTCAAAAACATTTCCTTGTTAAGTTTCTATACATGATTGAAAATGATATATTATCCCAAGAAACTTAGATTCTTAGTGTTCTATGGTAATTTTGCTATAATCTATTGAATGGTAGAAGAAGGATGATTAGTAGATAAACGGGATAAATGTCCAAAGATCTTGTCTATACTTGTAATCTTGATGATTTTAGCTATAGTAAACCATTATGGGAAATAGACTAAGTCTATATAGAAACAACCTTGAAGAAAATCATATATGAGTATATATATGTAGTGATGGTTAATGACATCACATAGAAGTGATTTGAAAGATAATCATATTCCTTTGAATAGAAGTTAATATCTTCACAAGAATTATAGTATTCTTAGCCATGAAAGAGATAAACCAAAGGTCGATTATGAACCTAGTCTTACAGGAATGAGATATATATATATACTGAAATATCATATTATCCAATGGGTTGTTATAAAAATCCTAGAGTTGATTATGAACCCAAAGAATGGTTATGTCTTTTAGACTTATCTAATTCAAGAAAGCTTTTATCATGACAAGATGATTAAAACATTATGTAAACATAGTTGGAGTAAACAAACTGCGAGAATACGACAGTATCCAAGTCGAGTAGGGGTGGGTGAAATCAATGACTACGTTCATTATGAACAATATTACTATTAAAAACTTTGACCAAAGTAATGCATTTGTTTTCTTCATGCATTGTCGGTTCACTGTATCCGGATTGCTCATCCTATCAGAAATCATACTTAGCTAGAGGGTATCTAGGGTTGTATGGTTGATAGAGTTGAGTAGGATACAACACTATGTACTCAGGAAAGGCAAATTACCACTGGTCACCTAAGGTCGATATTCCCCGTGAAGGGTAGGGCCACTTCCTATGTGGAAGATGTGTGGGAGACCGTCGGTCTATGGATGGAGGTAAATCACTTGAAAGATATTCTCTCTCCAAGCAGGAAACATGTCAAGACTTGTGATAAAGATGTTAGATATTCAGAAGTAGTATTTGTTCCTAAATTTGTACATGAAATTGATTTACTTTTGTAAACATTGTAATTGAGAAAGACAATATGGTTTATTGTATTTTGTAAAGAGAAATCTTGTAATTGTAGTTACTTGATTATATGATGAATAAAAGAAAAAATTTCTCTCTCATTTTTACCTTGTTGATTTACTCTGTGGTAAATTTTCTAGTTTTACTATGTTTTTAGAACTTGGATGTTACACCATACCACATCTCATAAGGTGTATTTGTTCCATTTGCTTTGACTTGCACTTTGTTTTGAATGTAGACAATAGTATGAATAGCTTCTTTCCAATATACTTTAGGAAGGTTAGCTTCTTTGATCATTATCCTACTAGCTTCCTAAACTGTTCTATTCTTCCTTTCAACTACTCCATTTTGCTAAGGAGTTCTGGGGGCAGACAATTGTATCTTTATCCCATGTTCTTCACAAAAAGCATTGAATCCATTTGAAGTAAACTCACCACCTATGTCATACCTCAAACACTTGATTCTCAAATCCATTTCATTTTCAACCATTGCTTTAAATACCTTGAACTTGTCTAGGGCTTCTGATTTTTCTCTAAGAAAAGTAACCCAAGTCATTCTTGAATAATCATCAAAAAGTAGCATGAAGTACCTATCACCTTGTAGACTTCTTATTCTTGTAGGACCACATAATTCTGTATGCACTAGCTCCAACAGGACAGTAGAGGTTTGTTCTTTGCTTTTGAAGCTTGTCTTTGTTTTCTTCCCAAATTGACATTCTTTGCAAATGACATTAGTAGTCTTCACAATCTTAGGCAAGTCTCTTACAGCTTAAACTGAGCTTATTCTCACTAGATTATCAAAGTTAATATGACACGTTCTCCTCTGCCATAACCAGCTTTCATTTGTCTGAGCCTACAAACAATAATTGTCAGTACCTTTCAAATGATAAACATTACCATGAGTCGTCTTAACAGCAGCAATTATTGTTCCAGAGCTTTTCTGTATTTCACATCTATTGTCCTTAAAAATCGATTATATCCTTTGTTACACATCTATCCAACACTTAGAAGATTATGCTTTAAGCCTTTGACATAAAGAACATCATTTGTATTATGCTTGCCATCAAAAGTAATTGACTCTTTTCCACAAATCTTACTAGTTGCATCATCACCAAATCTAACTAGTCCTCCATCACACTTTTCTAATTTGACAAACTTACTCTTATCTCCTATCATGTGATTTGAACATCCACTGTCAATGACCCATTCATCATTTTCCCTTTTTGCATGAAATGCAAACATCTCTTTCTCTTCTTCCAAATTTCCTTCACACAGCTTGCAAGGTTAGTAGAAACAGGTTCTTCTTTTATAGCAATAAAGAAGCATTCGCTAGCATTAGCATCTTCAAAATCAGATTCATCATTAGTTACATCTTCATCATCTTTAACATAGTAACTTTTCCTTACCATCTTACCTCTACCTTCTTTGTTCTTGATCTTCAAAGTTCTATTAGGACATCTTGAAGCATAATGGCCAATCTTATCACAACTGAAAGATTTGAAAGCTAACTTACCTCTGAACTTTCTAGTTCACTTTTTCATTTGGTTTACAAAGTTTGTATCAATCTCATCAAAGTCTTCCTCATCTGATTCCACAGCATACTTATTTGATCTAACAGTCTTTTATGATTTAGCTTTAAAAGTAATCTCAACTTTCACAGGGCCATCAGTAGTGCCAAATTCTCTCATCTCAAAAATAGCTAGTTTTCCAAGCAATTGATCTTTTGAAAGCTTGCCCATATCTAGCAATTATTCAATGGCAGACACTTTATGACTATAAGATTTGGGAAGTATTCTAAGTATTTTATTCACAACTTCTTCATCAATCAAAGTTCCACCAAGACCTTTGATACCATTGACAACTTCATCAACCTTTTGCATATAGCTTGTTATGTTCTCATCTTCAGACATCCACATAGTTCCATATCTTGACTTCAAGTTCTCCAACTTGGCTTTCTTAATAGATTGATCACCTTCATTGATACTCTTCAATTTTTCCCAGATCTCATGAGTAGTTTCCAGATCCAACACTTTCACCATTTCAATATTAGATAGAGCATTCAGTAAGGCATTTCTAGCTTTGCCATTAGTCTCATAATCTCTTATCTCACTTGCAGTCACCGAATCATCTTTAGGTATAGTGTATTTCTTTTCAACCATTCTCCACACATTATAACCAAGAGAAACAAGATAACTTTGCATCTGTACCTTCCATAAGGCATAGTCAGTTCCATCAAACTAAGGAGTGTCTTTGTTGTGTACCATCCCAGATCTACCTTAAGCTGTTAGGCTTTATTCTAAGGAACCCTCACTCTGATACCAATTGTTGAATGCACAAGACAACTGAGAGGGGATGAATCAGTTGTATCAGAAAACTTTAAACCTTCACAAGTATAATCACATTCACTTTAATCCACTTAAACCCTAATTCTATTATGAATATTAAATATGAAAAATAGATAACAGAAACTTAATCACATCAACACCATGCACAAGAGAACACCAAATTTTTATGTGGAAAACCCTAAACAGGAAAAACCACAGTGAGGATTAGCTCACAATATATAGTAGTATCAATACCAAATTACAAAGAGGCTCACTACCAAAGGGCTCACTATCCAAAGAAATGCTCACTACAAAAAGGGCTCACTACCATGAGGGCTCACTACCAATAGGGCTCATTGCCAGAATGGCTCACTACCATGAACTGATAAAATAGCATCTACCACATGCCTGAGTTCAATTCCATTGAAGCACTATATATATATCCTTCGCAACCTCACAACGCAAACAACTTCATCTTTGTATCTTCACACCTTCACTCATTCACATGAATTCTTTACAGTTATTTATATCAATCATCAACCTTGAAATATACATCAAGGTCAGCAACACATTCTACAACCTCTAGAACAATCTTCAAGGTCGGCAGACATACACAATTCAAATTAGGTATGGACCTAAACAATCTTACGAAGCAAAGGAATGAAGGTAGAACACTTCACATCTTATCTTGGACCTAAATACATCTTCACACGCTTCAACATGCTTCCACAATCCACAAAATACATCTGCAAAGAGTGTTAGCACCCAAGTTGGCCAAACTTGTGCAAACACCAAGAATACTTAAGCACACACTTCCAAGAACTCAATCATAGCTTTCAGACCAAGAACAAGCCTTCAACACAATCTAGAGACATCTATGAACAACATGAAATCACCTGGGGGCCAACAAATCCATCTACAACAATTCTCACTTGAAAACAGATCACAAACTGCTCACAACAAACACTATCGAACTCTGCTACACAAGAACTTGTTTTTTAAAGCATCAAATCACAAATCCTTTGGAATGAAGATAGATAAGGACCTTATAAACATATGTCTAGAACCACATCACCTGAAACCACTCTATGGAGAAATGCAGAGCAAAATACTTTCTTTGAAACACCTATGCACAACACAAAAACTCTGTCAAATACAGTCTTCAAATTGGTGAACATAACATCCACTGCATAGTGATCTGGACCATCAAATTCTAGATTTAGCATCTTCAAACATTTCTCTAAAACATATCCAAATCTCACACTTTGGTCTTCAACATAGAAGAAATACGGAGCAAAAACTTAGACAGTATCTTGCAAGCCAAAATACTCTACAACACTATTTCCTCTAGAGAGCAAGTTTTCTCAAAAGCACTTGGAAACTTAGCAACATGAACAATATACCAACATCATTAGCACTTCCATAAGGAATTCAAATCACTTTAATATGACAAATCAATCAAGCAACAATCAGCAATATCAAAAGACATAGTTAGCACCAATGACAGTACAAGCATGTTGACATCAATGACAACACTAGTTAGCACATACTTGCAACAAGGGGGTCATGTTGAGTCCTCCTACTATCACTTCTTCTTTCATTTTCATGTTTTCTCTCTTTTGGAGAGGGGTTTTTTTTCCTACAGGTTTTTCTCCTTTGCACCGTTTGTGAGAGAATTGTTTGTACATGGGTAGGTCTAACATGGTCTTGCTTAGTCGAGACCCATCATCATCATCATTGCATCTTTGCTTTAGTCAGCTACTCCCTAAGTTGCACTTAAGGGGGGGTGTTGGTGTGAACAAGGTTATTACCTATCCAGTTTACCCCTTGCGTAAATAATTCATATTATTTAACTATTTATTAGTTAAATAATATTCACAATCACACATAATTCTCATGTTAAGTTGACTTAGTGAGTCTACTAGATGTTTCTAGTTGTTGATAGTTGGCATCTTATCCTATAGTTGTCACATGTCATAGGACTATGACACTTCTCACATGACTACAACATCTTGTCTTTCATCCTTGCCTTTATAAGCAAGGCTCTTCATGTACATTGAATCAATCTTTTGCATTCATTGATAGAATAGAATTATTCTCTCATTTGATCTCTCTTATGCTTTCACAAAGTCATAGATCTTGGGTGGCTCCAATCATAGCCAACTCTAACAATTTGTAAGAGGAAGTGGGAGAAAAGGGGATGCGGGGATGCGCAGGCTAACCGGATATATTTGGATGGGCAGCAAAGGCCTACAAGTCCAGATGGAGGCAAAATTTCT
Organism: Cunninghamia lanceolata; assembly: GCA_027924645.1. Classification (NCBI taxonomy): domain Eukaryota; kingdom Viridiplantae; phylum Streptophyta; class Pinopsida; order Cupressales; family Cupressaceae; genus Cunninghamia; species Cunninghamia lanceolata. The sequence goes on along the minus strand of BSBN01000135.1, from coordinate 7,821,269 downwards.
GCAAGGAAAAGCATGCCAAGGGGAGCAGGGGAATAAGGGAGGTCAAGATACATCTTGATGGAGGGAAAAGTCCCACAAATCTCAATGGGGTCCAAACTTCCGCCAGAAGCAAAAAAGACTAAGGAAAGGTAGAAATTTCTCAGGATTTTTTGGGGGTTTTCACACTTCAAGGACATGCAAAATAAGGCAAATACATGGGGAATCCCTAGGGAAATTTGATTAAATTGACAAGATTTTGCAATTATGGGGCTTGAATATTGGAGTACCAACACTTTTGATGATTGTCATAAGACTTTTATTGCTAGATTTTGCTTGTCCATTGCCTTATGGATGATAAGGCGATGAGAAGGTCAAGTTGATCTCATATTTGGAACACATTTATAATAGCTTGCTAGATCTAAATCACATAGCATTATCAACCACAATCCTCACCAACACACCAAATTCTATTATTACATTGCTCAATAAGAAATCAACTACCACCTTTATTGTGGCATTATTAGTGGGGACCACTTCAACCCACTTGGTGAAATAGTCGGTAGCCACAAGTATTCATTTGTAACCATGTTACTTAACCTTTCCACCACTTATCTTATGAAATATATGCCCCATCACAATAAAGGAGCCTCAACTAAAATGAATATAAGAGGAAGTGCAACTAAAAAACTTCAATTTACCTAAAAATATTTAGCAAGCATCACATCTCCTTACTACAATAGTCATATCTTTGAATATTGTTGGCCACCAATAGCCTTCTCAAAATATTATTTATGATCTTGGCCATGAAATATCCACAACAAACCCTTGGTGATATTTCCTAATCACTCGAAGTTACTATTCATGATTCAAACATTTGAGAATCATCCCATCTTGATTTCTCTGTAGTAATTCTCCCTATCTATCAACATATATTTTTGTGACTACAACTTTTGTGTTATTTACTAATTCTCAGTCATTCTAGGAGGGTAGTTCATATTTTCCAATTAAAATACCACCTCCCAATACCATGGTTCATCTATTAAATTACAAAGAAAGTCCTAAGGATTAATGTTTAACTCATGCATTTCTGCCACATCTAGGTTTGCTTCTATCATAAGCTTTGCTAGGCCTTGTCCCTGAATCATTTTTGTTGTTTGCACTACCATGTTGTACTCCTAGATCTTGTTGATCCACCTACACCTTTTCCCAAATGCTTCTTGTAGGCTAAATATACCCTTCACTATCATGTGTGGCACATAGACAACAATTTTTGTACCTATAACATATGATCTGAAAATTTAACTACATTAAACAAGTGCATATGCATGGTTTTCTATAGTTGTTCATTTTAGCTCTGCACATTGCAAGGACTTGTTGGTCATGATGTTAGTCACAATCACACATAGATAAAGAATTAAAAACAAACCTTTATCATCTTGTAAGATACGATGAATTCAAAGAATTCATGATCCCAAGTCTCCATTGATTAGTTCATAATGTACTGACATTACTCAACGATTTGATGTGCATTGTTGTTTTCCATTTAAGGGGCCTTACGTGTTTCTGCTTTCAAAACTTGATGTTTGAACATCTGGTTATCTGCCTACTTTTTGTAAATTCTTGAGCAAACAAGGTTAATTCTACTGTATTTAACAGATGATGAGGATATTTTCTAAGTTTGATCAATTCTTCTAATCATCAGCTATTACTAATGAACTTTCACTTCAACACTATGAATTCATCCAAATTATGTGTCTACAAGCATATATTTATGTGAATATTGTCAATATTTATGTGTATTTGCATGATATTTTCAATTGTTCATGCTATTTAACTCAAATATGCTATCAATATTCAATTTTCTTCAGGATATCAGCATATTTCTATGTATTTGCTTTAGATTATCTGTATATTTACAATTATGGTGATGATTTGAATGAAATTAAGAAAATTGAAATAACTACTTGCTAATCTTTTCTAAAATGATTGAATCTTTAGCTATTGTTTCATATACATTCTAGATACTTTCATGAAAAGAAGGAAATCAAACCATAGGTTCACCAGGATGTTCCACAGCTAGGTATGGTTGATACAAACTTTAATGAAAAAGAGATGAAGACAACATGCACCACATGAAATGCACTCCAAGGGATGCAAAAAATCAAAGTACAAGCCTAGAATTCATCCACAAATTACTCAAAGTATACAATTATATGTAATCTAGATCTTCTTTTCATTAGGTATGCAAAAGATATGTATATTTTCAATTAGCCTTTAAAATTAGTCTTGATGCTTCAGCAATCTAATCTCAATTAAGTTTTGAATAATGTTACAAGATGCACTCCATCTCCTTTTATAAGATAAAGAGAGGAGGCGGTTATCAATGATCCAATGATCAGGATTTAACATTCAAGATCAACGGTCTACATCATCTCTGACTTGGTCAACAAAAGTTAACGTGGCACAAGTTGCCAACTGGCAACCATCTAGTGATACATGATCATCTCCTTGCAATATGATGCATATGACTCCATCACTCTGCATATTCACCTATTCTTCATCTTTTTCATCAGTGAGTGAGTCATCTCCTATATGTGCACTAATAATCCCTCTGATGGGTTCATATGCTTGTACTATCTTTTCAATTTCTCCTCCATCTTGGATTTTAGCCTTTGTTATGGCATGTTCCTATGAGTGGAACTGTGTCTATAAAGCAGACCATTTCTTCTTCCTGCTATTCAACATCTCATTATATTCTTCCACCTTTGCTTTCATCCTCATGGCTTTATTTATTATATCTTCTGACAAATGGTGGAGAGGGTCATATGATGCATTCTTGAAATTATCATAGAAGGCCTTAACTGCAAAATCAGCATCTTGATTCTCTATCCTTCCTTCTACTTTGTTTTCAAGGGCCTCCAAGATATTTATCTCCTCAGACATAAGATGATGCAACTTTACACTAATATCTCTGAGTTTTGTGTGAGGACCACCTTTTTACTTCTGTTCTTGTGACTATTTACATTACTGTTATTGATACTTTTTATATGTGTGGGATAGTAATTCCCGGATTTGTCAAACTATTAAACTATATTTTGTTTACGGAAAAACTAATTGGGTGATGTTTGGATAAGTTTACATTTCAGAAAAGTTAATTAGGTGATGATGGAAAATTATAATATGATTTCATTATGCTATTTAGAACTCTGTCAGGATAATTCATGTTTTTAAGTTGCTTCGGCTATGATGATTATATGTGAAACTGATCTTGCAATTTAGTGTGCAGGAATTTACTAATCATACCATAGATTTCGGAGATCATTCCGCACCTTGTTATTGTTATTCCCTGTTAAGCCGATCTGGTTCCCCAAGGAACCAAGATCACTCTGTGTTTGATATGGTGTCATAATGTGGTCTTTCATAAGGTCGAAAGGGTTGGTCTACCCTCTTGTAACACTGACTTATGATTTGTGTTGTAAAAAGATTGATTTTGAATTTCTTTTCTTTTATTTAAATCTTGGAGGCCTTTTCTTGTGCTTTACCTTGATCGTGGTTGTCCAGAATGGGTTAAAGTTGACCCTGGATCATACCCCATGGGTCCAGGGCCCCATTTGGCATGGGTAACCCTTGGGTAACCTCCATCAAGTCATCTTAACTACCCCCTGAAGTTAAGTGGCGAAAATTGGAGGTATGGGGGGGACATGATGGGTTGTACCAACACCCATCCCTCTTCAACTCCCAAGGTATGAGATGACTACAAACCCATTCATTATAGAGGGATTGACTTGAAGTCACCCTCACCATTAGTGAGATTCCCCATGTGCTGTGGGGTCATCCATGTTGGAGGAAGGGAGAAGAGGCATGGGTCACCTGTCTTTTCCTCCTTTAACTCCTTTTATTTCTCCCATGCATAAGAGAAATGACATGAGGAGAGGGATAAGGAGTACTCTAGGGATGGATGAGTGACATAAGCCAACACTCATCCCTTGGGACATAATAGTGGTTTTTGGGAAGGGTGAGGAGGTGACAAGTGTCACCTCCCCATTCCTCTAAACTGGAGAGTTTTGGGTTTTTTGAAGTCCATTTTTGGAGGGGAAGGGAGTTAGTTGATTTTTTTTGGAGAGTTTTATTTTCATTGCCAGAATAGGAAAGTTACCTTGAGAGGAGGAAAGGAAGAAGGAGTTGGTGGCTAAGGTTGGAAGAGATCTCAGTGGAACTCTGCAACAGTTTCATTCCAGAAGGACTTTGTAAGGTTGGTTTGGTTTTACCTTTCTTTCATATTTCTGAATGTTGTATGAAAAAATTGTGTGAAAGATGTTTATTTGTGGTGTTTTAGATTTGTTTCTGTGGGATCTGTTGTCGGGTTGTTGACAGAGCTTCTCCCACTTGGGAGAAATGCTCATCAAGTTTGGGGTAGGGGAGGAGTGATCCTCCTCGGGTGCATACCTATTTTCTCTTTTGGGATGTTGAAAGCCTTGAGGGCTTGTATTTGAGACCGGATCTTGACTTGAGAGTCAGATACAGATTTTTTGGGAAATTTTGTGATCAAACTTGGTTTGAGGCCAAGAGATTTGTATTGGTTATAATATCTGTAAGGGTGTCACCCTGGAGTCGAGTGTGTCCACTCTCCTGCCCCTTATGAAGCTCACTGTTGTTGAGTTTTCGTGATGTGTAAATTACCCATGGGTGTTTGTGTGCTTTGGGTTTGTTGTTGTTCCTGTTGTGAAGTGGATTGCTTGAGTTTACCCAGGTGTGAGTATGGTCTCCTTAGCTCGGGGGTGACCCTCTTGCGGGTCTACGGAAGGGAGGAGATCTATATGAGTGGTGTTTTCTTCTTTGTTTGTCTTTGATATGCAGGTTTCCTTTTGAAGCTTGTGGTTGGAATTGGAGGAGCACTGTTTTTGGTTCATGGAGCTACATCCTGTGGAATCTCTTCCTCTGAAGTTGTATAATTTATTGTTTTGGGAAGGAGAGAAATTCTTCCTTTTAGTGTTGTTCATTAGTTGTGAGTTTTGACAGTTATGTATATTGGAGCAGAAGTTGTTAAGAGGTGAATTTGTATGTGGATCTTGACAATAGTGTTTAAGTTTAACTAGAATATTGTTTGGAGGTGTTTGGAGGAAATTAAGAATTTTGTTAACATTTAGATATTGTAGTTGTAAGTAGTTGTGAGCCAATGCAAGTGTATTGAGTTTGTTTCATTTTCTATTGGAAATTATTATGCACTAAATTGAAATCAGCAAAATGTGAAGTAAGGAAAGAAAAGATATATATAAGTAATTATCGATTTTATTAGATTCCTCGTTTAACAATAAATGTATGAAGTCAAATTCCCGTAATTTCTTATATATTTCTTAAGTACGGTGTAAATGGCTGTTTAAGGAAATTTACGTTTAAGTTCCTGTAATTACAATGTTAAGTATTAGTTGATATTAAATGAACTGAAATTGAACTTGATAGATAAAAAAAAAAAATTTAGTTGATCTTTGCATTTAAAATTTTCAATTATTAAAGGGTCCGTAATTGTATATCGCATTTGAAAGGATTATTGTTTGTCTCTACAATTGAGATGTTTGATTATTATATGAAAATGAGATTGTAAGATAAATTAGATTTATTTGTCTTCATTTCTCTGTTATTATAAAGTTACCTGTGAAAGAAAATTATTAATACGATTGAAAAAAAAATAAAAATAAAAGAGTTATATTTAATAGACTTACTTATTTAACTCTCTGTTTCTTTTCTTTTAAATTTCTCTGTAAAAAAAAAAATAATACATTGACTGAAAGTTGTGGGTTAATTAAATATATATATATATATAGATATATATAAATTTATCAAAATGTGTTTTTGAGGAGTTAATAATATAGAGGAAATTTCAAAGGAGAAAAATTGAAATAAAATTACAATGGGTTGCAGTTTGGCCGCTGTGTATTACACAGCACATACTAAAACAATGTGGTGTGGTGGTGGGAAGGGTTTGAACCTTCCCACCACTCCCGTCGGCGCTCATTGGGTGCGGGGAGGGGCAGAGCCCCCACCCACACCCCACTACGTGGGATGTGGGTGGGGGCTCCGCCCCTCCCCACACCCCCCCGTAAGATAAACTACAGTCCGCGGCCGTGTGACCACGGACTCCCCACAGCATCACTCCTCCGCCACCAAGCAAGCCTCTCGCGGGCTAACAAAACCCTGGCCCCGGCCTCCCCTCGTCGCGGCCGCCACGGCGCCGTCCATACTCCACTCCTCCGCCGTCCTTCGTGCGGACCTCCGCCAGTGGATACCCCTCGACGCCACTCCTGGTGCAGTCTCCACTTCCCCGCCACGTCCTGCCACCCGCAGGACCTTCAACCCTGCACTCTACCCTAGCCTCCCACAGTGGTCAACCACTAATCCGCCTCCCTTGGTGCGACCTCGCCGCCAGCAACCTCTGCCATGGGTAGCTCTTCCATATGCACCGCCCTTCTTCACCCTGCACCTCCAAACCAAATCAAAAAAAAGGTTAGGGCACAATTCCTTAGTAAAATGGTTTTAGGGCTTGCTATTGGAAAATGATTTAACCAAATAACATAAGAAATATTTCCATGATTTGGCTTTTATTTTATAAGGAGGAGAGCCTCTTACAAGCAATAACAATGGTATATATATATATATATATATATATATATATATATATATATATATATATATATATATATATATATATATATATATAATACTATATTATATAAAAAGAGATAGATGAATAACAGTTGTAATAATAACAATAGTAATAATCGTTATATAAATTAATAAAATAATCTAACAATGGTAATTAATAATAATAAATAATGGTAATTATTTAATAATAATATATATTTATATATCTATTTATATATGTGTATATACAATCGGTATATATACGTCTATAGGTGCATACATCAATTAATTAAGTGATATAAGTCACCAGAGGGGCCGTTTTCTCTTTCCAATAATAAGAGAAAATAAAATTATAATTTAAGGAGAAAGCATAACGGACAATATTATAACATTCCGGGAAGAGTTTCTCGGAAGTTTAACTATCAACGCAATTTGATAACCAGGAAAATGAAGAGGAAAAATTACGCGTCACCTTGTTTAAAAGGTCACTGGAAATAAACTTAAGAAGCCATCACAAACATTCCATGTGAGGCCATTTTAATCTCAACTGTAGTTAGTAAACGTCCAGAGAAGAAAACCTGTGAGAGAGTAAGAAGAAGAAAAACTAACATTGGAAAACACAGAAGAGAAAATGCACGGCATTTCCCACATGGGATAAGAGAACTAAGTTGATGGATCCCTCCACTTAATTTGCTTAGGAACAAGTTTAATTAACACACGGTGAATCCTAGATCGAAGAGAATCAGGAAACCGAGTCCAGCGAAGTAGTAAATCGGTCTGTAGGATTTGGGAAATCTAGATGTTAGGAAATAGATACAGTGATAACTCTGATTGATGCAGAATATGAAGAAAGGATAGGATAAACATAAAGAAAACGAAGAGACCCAAAAGAGAGAGACCGAAATATAAACAAACGAAAACGTCAGAGAAATAGTTAAGGTGAGCGTGATAAAAATACAATCAAAATTAAGATCCAGAGAAACGGAAGAGAGGGCAAATGAACTGCCTTGTTGAGAATGCTAAGTCGAAGGAGTATGTTTCAGGAAACAAGAGAGGAGACAGACAAACGTGCTTTGTTGAAAAATGATGCAATAGGGAGATCACGAGTCAGTTTAGTAGGAACAAGGCGTCGTGGGAAGTTGTTAACCTATCAGGGAACTCTGTAAGTAGTATAGTGTTGAGTAATTTCCACTTATGCCATAAGGCGTTATGCTGTCGAAATCTACCGAGAATTAGGGTTAGGGACCTTGAAAATATAAATCTTGTAGCGACGTTAACGGCGTCAAGGAGACCCCCTTGTTGGACTGCTTGCGTCTGGTTGCACGCAATTGTACTTGTACCCCACCGACAACTGTAGTATTTTCATCTTGGCGTTTCACCACCGAGCATGCTTATGCATGCGAGGGGGTTTCTAGGGTTGTGTGAGAAAATTTTTGATAGTTCGTTTCATAACCACATGACAGATGTGGCTATGACATGTGTGACGCGTGTTGTGACCACATGGAAAATGTGGGCATGACATTTTGAATAACATTTCTTCAGTATATCAGTTTCAAATTTGGTACCCTCATACCAAATTTCCAATAGTTGTGAAGTATAATTGTTTAACACTTTGTTGTAGATGAGTACCTTCACATCTATCTTCTTCATTTTTGCCAGGACAATCAAATTCTTTTTCACTTTAATTGACCTTTGACTAACTTCTCTTTGCAACTTATCTACATTACTCCTTAATGTACTGAGGAAAGTCCAATTGGTAAGGGATACCTCTATTACTTTCTCAACTTCAGTGGAAAATTGAATAAACCAATTGTCCACCACATGTGCCTTATGTTTCATAATGTCCAGTCCAGTCACCTCATCCTGAGATATAATGGTCAAAGGAGTAGCGGTGCAGACAGGTATGTGATTTGGATCAATTAATCCTTTTATGAATGTATGCAGCTGAGCAATGTGCTCTTTGTACATTTTATTTTTGTTATTCTTTCTTTCCACACTTTTCAATAAAGAATCAATAATATCCTTGGCCTCTTGGCCCTCCTGCTCTTCAGTTGGAATTCATTAACATTTATTTCCCCCTTGGCCTTGTCTACCATGGGCAGAGCTACCTAAGATGTCCTTCTCCTGGTGGCAGGATCTCTCTTTATTGTTGAAGTGCCTCTGGCCCTTCTCTTTGGTTTGATCATCTCTGCTGAAAACAATGAAGAAATATAAAATTTAGGTACATCACTGACCTAAGGTGGATTCACTTCTTGTCGTAGCCAGTATGGTATTTCATCTTAAGACCGTTGTTGATCAGTATGCTCAATGTGAGCATCATGAGATAATACATCTTCTTCCACCCTTGATGGTGAAGGCTCCTTTCTATGTTCATCCTGAATCTTCTCATGAGGGATCTCTTCTTTTGTATGGAGCTCTTGTTGAACTGGGACCTCTTGTTTCACTTTTGCATTTTGGTCCTGTGCATCATGTGTTGCCTGATCCTCATGAGGGGTCTGAGCATTCTGATCGGGTTTATCTAGGTGATCTCCTTGATCATTCTTATCCACATTTTCCTCTCCTTGTTCTCCTTGATCATTACCCATCTAAAGACCTTGTTCTTCATCCATTGATGTATCCATTTCCTTAGGGTCTTGGGCTTGATCCATTATTTCTTCGTTAGTTTCCTTCTCAGGTTCTTGCTCATTGTCCTGAGCACCATTTTGATTAGACATTTCTTCATCCTCCATATGTACATTAACTTCTAATTTGCCTTGTTCTGGAGGCAAGTCTTCATCCTTATTTTGGTCCTCACTATCCTAATAAGTCAAATCTATTGCAGCAGGGCTAGTGACCCAATTGACCAAATTTGTTACCCTATCTGTTGAGCCACTAGTTCAAGGTTTCCTTCTTCTATATCTTCTACCTCGACCTCCTCATGATGAGCCTCCTTTTGTACTATGGGATTACCATGTGGGGTCATCTTGGTATTCTTTACCAATGTTTCCATGGAACTGGCAGATACCTCATTCACAACATCATCATCAGAGAGTTCTACAATATTATCCAATGGGAAAAATTGATTATCCCTCACCTCATGCATCTCTTTTCTTTGTTCCTCTGCCTTCTTGGTCTTGAATTGTATGATTTCTAGAATGGGAACTTCATGCTGCAAAGTCTTTTGAATACCTTCCCCACTTGCTCCTCTTAACATGATAAGGGGATTTGGATCTACTACCCCCCTCATAACAAGTGCTTGCCTTTTCTACGAGGGCTGTTGGGTCTTCTTCTTCTTTTTCTTTATCAAAAGATCATCATCTGAGTTTTCTTCCTCTTCCTCAATAACAAGTGCAGGTTTTGCAACAGGACCCTTCTACTTTACAGGTGTATGTGATGTAGTTGCATCAAATGTGGTGGTAGCAGAAGTAGAGGCTATGTCTTCCTTTTGTTGAGGCTGACAAACGATGGTCACCCCAATTGCTTGGTTCCCTTTCTTAACTTTACTTTGTTGCCTCTCTCCTTTTGACTTTCTCTTTTCCCTGAGGAAGTCATCATATTCCTCATCTGATAACTCTTTTCTTTTTCTTTTGTTATCCACTGTGAGTGCCACTCCTCTCTTATTTAGCTTGGTGGTTTCTTCCTCCACCCAGTCTTTGGTCAATTGTATGACCTTCATCGTTATTTGATCCAAGGAGGTGATCTCTGGATGACTCCAATCTAGGGCTGATATTGTTTCATTGTATACTTTGTTGTCCTCATATTCTCTAGACATCATCAAACCATCATCCTTATGCAATTGAGAAGGCACCAGTATGCAATCAAAAGTGTGTATCTGATTCAAGATAAGCCTCTAATAACTTCTCCTTCTGACTTCCATCTCATCATCACAATCCGCCCCAATAATCTTCAAGGTGCTTCCGATGCACTGGTTTCTTTAGCAAATCTGCATCCTGTCATAGGGGTCATATGACCTAGCCAGTGAGAATGGCTACAAGTGCATTAGATTTAGCCCTCCAATTACATCTTTCACACTCTCCTTATCAGGGCACATATACCATCCAATTATGATTGGAAACAAAATGTGAGGTATCTTTTTCTTTTCAATGCAAGCTTCCACTGAAGGTAATATCCGCCTACAAAACTCCATCAAGATGACTTTATCATTGGGGTATCTAGGCAATATAAGAGGTTGAACAATGAAACCCTCTACTATTATGTATGAAAAGCTGGAGAACTGGATGAGCCAAGCTCCATGTTTGTATATCACTGCCTGAGCTTCAACGTTCAGTCTCTTGGCTCTGTCTTCCTCCATTGTCCTGACAAGGTGCATGGAGAATGAATCATTTACTCTCCGGTAATGTTGGAGAGACTCTCTTTGTTTTAGTTGTGGGTAATTGTCCCAAATGTTAACATCTCTTGGGTTGCTTCCAACCCTACCCACTGTCTATAATCCATCAAAAGTGGCTCTATATGCACAAGCATATACCACATAGGATGTCATATGAAACATGTTTGTTTTACCTCCCAACTTTCTCATCCCCTCATCCAGGCTGTCACTTATGATTTTTGCCCATAGTGGTTTCTCATTAGTACCTTCTACCATCCTTATGATGCCATACATCCAATTGTCAAAAGACCCAGCATTTGGTTTTCCTGTCATCCTGCTAAGCATCACTATTATATATTAATATTCTGGTGCAAAATCAAACTTGTAGAGATATATGGGCAACTTCGTAGAAGCTTTATAGGTACAACCACTGGCTCTCCATCAGTACATGACCTTTCTGGCTTCTTTCTCTTTGCTACTATACTCCTCCAATTTACCCAAGTTTAATCGAACCAGACGAGGTCCTCTAGGCAGATTGAAGGCTGCAGTGATACCTTCAATTGAAAAGTCTGCGTAAACCCTGCCATGTTTCTCCACCCTCCGGGTGTTCACATTGTAATTTATGGTACATTCTAACACTAATTTAGTGGCCTCCATAGCATAAGGGAACCCTCCTGCATGCCACATTCCAGATCTGTATATATTGATGAGCAGGGGATTACCCCCCCCTTTCTCCAGTTTAGCTATCCAGGCATTAAGGTCAGTGTTTCTAGGGTGTGTATCATTGATTTGCCCATATTTGAAGTATATCCCCTCAGGCTATATGTACATAGGTTTCAAGAATTCCGTGTCTAACCTGTTCTTCCAAATTGCCATTGGATCCTGCAATGAAACATGTATACATCTTACCCTACATGTCATGTGCATAGTGGATTCAACAATCAGGTGAATTTTGTGGCATTCATTCTTACATTCTAGTTCATTTTATGCATCATCATGCTAATTCACTCTGGTAAAAACTATCTTTACCTATTTATTCACCATAAACGACAAAAGGAGGGTTTTACCATCACATACCTGATATATGCAACTTTTACTGGGTGAGTGATGTCTAGATTGAGAAGGATCACCTTGCAATTACCATTTTTCATTCGTCATTCCGTTGAGCTCGCAAGTTGCAGTAATGTCATTTTAATCTAGCAGGGGGCTTTGTAATTCTTAGTCTAAATGTTTGATAAATTTGAAATGAGCTTAAATCCCTATTTTTAAACTGAAACTTTAGCAAATTAGGGTGAGATTAATGTCTTCTTATTAGCATCCATTGATCGACACTTGAGGTTTTGAGATGTTAACAAGTGGCACATGCTCATTTGAAATTTTGGAGGTTTGACCTACCATTGGGGTGGCATTTAATGCAAGCATGCATATTCATGAAGATCAAGGATATTAGCGAATATGACTAATGTTTGGAATATGAGGGTGACGTCATCATGAGAATGGTCAACTGTTGACTGACGACCAAAATTGGGTCATTATATCCATTTTAAACAGTCATGATAACGTTATGTATTAGCATGATCGGGTCAATGTGCCATGTGGCAGTATCTCATTGGTTACTAAAGATCCTTGTGTTATAGGTCTCAAAGGTTCATATGAGGGATATTGAGAAATATCTGGATATCCAACAATATGAAATATCACCCTGGATCCGGATGTGAGGATGACGTCAACATCTTTTATAAGACTTCAAATTGGTCACGGAGATGACGTCATCATCATATTAATGAAGGTCAGGGATATTAGGAAAGATGACGGATGTTAGGAAATATGACCCTCTTCGACTATCGGGTTTATGATGATGTCATCATCATATCGGGTCCTTTATAAATCGGAACAAGATGACATCATCGTCATGTTTATCGAAGATCGGGGATGTTAAGAAATATGAGGGATATTAAGAAATATGACCCTATTGAAAGATGACCCTTTTGAAAGATGACCCCTTTTTGAAAGATGGCGGGTATTTGACAAGTAAATGTTTTCTCGGACTTAAACTAGACGTTCGCATATTAGAAGATATGTGGATATCGGGTTCTCTTCATTAAAAGGTAGATTAGGGATATTAGTGAATGTCAGGGATATTAGTGAATGTCACCCTCTTTGAAATATCTAGTTTGACCAAACTTTGACCAAGTATAACTTTCTATCCCTAAGGAATTTTAGGGTGATCCAAAAGGCAAACCTGCTTAGAATTTGACACTCTTTTACATCATGAGGTTTACTATGGAAAAAATTGACTTTGACATTTAACCCATCCCTTATGAGGCGTATGCATGTGCAGAGGTGATACTCTCTATTGTTTCATCTAAATTTTACCAAACCGCCCAAAGCAAGAAAGCAAAGAACAAGCAGAAGCAAAAAAAAAGTTGGGTCCCTATTTTGGCAAGGCAAAATGGGGCGTGTTGTGTAACCACACAATAGGACTTTTTGAAGAAAGCAATGGGCTTCTCATATCCATCCATGTTCTTTTGAATCAATACAACAATGATGGTCTAAAATGAGGTAAAGAAGAAAAGCTAGAATGGCTTAGAATAGTCCAAACTTATAAAGGCTGATGTTTGCTTAAGAGATTCCTTTATTTCTACAAACACATCAACTGGATCCTTACTTCACTTTACTAACTACCCTTTCTTTAGCATCTTAGATATGGCCTTATTCTTCTCCATAAATTTAGGGATGAACCTCCTCACGAAGTTTATTTTCCTAAAGAAAGACTACCCACTCAGATTAACAGTTTTGGGTTGAGGAATGAGGTCGATAGCTTTCATTCATTCCAGGTCTATCCTCACTCCTCCCTTTGAAACAATGTGACCTAACAATTTAACTTCTTCAATGCCAAAAACACTTATTAGGATTTAATAAAATCCTATATTCAAGGTACCTTCTAAAAAATTGCTCTAAATGTTTGCAATGATCAACACGATTTTTGAAGTATGCAGTGGTATCATCTAGGTAAACCACCAAGATCTCATCAATAAGTCCTACAAAAGCTGCATCCATTGCCCTCTGGAAGGTTACTATAGAATTTTTCAATTCAAAAGGAATTATCACATACACATAAGTACCCTAGGTAGTAGTGGAGGTTATTTTATGCTACTCTAATTCCCTTACTACCACATGATTATAACCTCAGAATCTATCCATCATATACATTAGCTTTGAGCCAGTAATCCTTTGTAACAAATGTTCCATGCTTGGAAAAAGATAGTTGTCCTTAAGAGACATAATGTGCAATTTTTTGAAATCCACACAAAATTTGATGTCTCCATTATTTCTTTTACCAATACTAGATTAGACACCCATGAGGAATGCCTAATGGACATAATGACACCACCCTCTTTAAATTTCATCAATTCTTTTTACAATTTGAGGACCAATGTGGGATTGATAGGCCTCTTCTTTGGCCAAAAATATTTTGTATCAAGAGGTAGGGGAATTGAGTGCTAGAACAAGTCCTCCCTATATGCTTTGAGCTCATCATATGACCAAGTAAAGAATTGCTTAAATTTCCTTAGCAATGCAATCAACAACAGATTTTATGTGGGCTTTAATCTCTTGCCAATATAGACCATTTTAGGCACAACACTAGTTCCCAAATTAACTTTGTTGACACATATAAACCTATCCCCAAAATGCCCCATTTTGCCCCCAAATTTCATTTGAATCCCACTTTATGCCTTCAATGTTCAAACCTATTCATGATAACCAATCGGAGATATCTTTCATAGGTTTTCATTTGTTTTCCTTTTAAATTACAAGGGAAAAGCCCAAAAAAATAACTAAGTACAAATCTTTCTAAGTGTTTCCTTGTATTTTTACATTTTTCAGAGTTTCGGGCTCCTGTCTTCCATCATGCCTTGTTTATCAACTTCGACTTCCATCTCGATTCCTTGCAAATTCTTCTAAGTATGATGGAGGTCAAACTTCGGGCCTTTGGCCTTCTTCATGGCAAGCGTCAGGGAGAAGCCCCAAGGTCCAAAATTTGACGAGTCTCCATGTTCAAATCCCTCTAAGTATGAAGTGTGCAATGGAGTTTGGAGGTTGGTTCTTCTTCCTTCTTCCTTTTGGAAGGCAGAAGGTTCGATGGATAACCTCTGACGGGTGTTATTTCTTTCTAAGGCATTCCACCATTCTATAGAACCTTTTGGGTGGGCCCACAGCAAGCTTGTGGAACCACAAAAAGAGGACATGTGGCATAAGGGAGAAGGTCTAATGGTTGATCCCTAATGGTTTCAAAAAAATTGCACTAAGTATTGTGGACATCAGAAGGCAAGCATTTCTCTTTCCTTCTTTCTTCCTTTTGGAAGGCGGAAGGCCTAAAGTCTGAAGTCTGTCGAACTATTCAATAGCATCTATGTTTTTCAGAGGTTGACTTCCTTTTCTTCCTTCTTCCTTCTGGAAGATGAAAGGATGAAAGCCCGAGGCCCGCCCCTCGGTGCTCTTCATTTGTTTAAGTATTTTGGGGTCAGGTGTTCTCTCCTTTTCCTTCAAAGTGCATAGTGCAGATTGAAGACCTGACCTCCAAAGTTTGATTTGTCAGAGGTCAACTTCCTAGCCTTCCAAACTCCTCCAACTGCCTTGGAATGTGCCAACTACTTTCAGGAACACCATTAATGCGAAATGGGTGGCCTAAATTAATGTTTTTACTACAACTAGTGGGGTTGTTGAGGGTTTTCCTACCTAGTTCATTCTCAGATCCATGTGTGAAGGTTATAAAGGCAAGATCAAAGATCTTTTCAAAGGATTGGTTGTTGAGCCAATTGTCTGGTCTCGGAGCACCTAAGGAGTATTCTCTGGCACCAAAACACGTTTTGTCTAGTTTGTTAGTGAAGGGATGTATTCAGCATAGTGGAGGAAGGTTGTTTAATGCAGATATGAATGTAGTGGTATGTCTCCATGGGAGTTTGTAGTGATTTTGGGAAATATATAATCCTAGTTGTATGTTTTCCCTTGCCGCTGGTATGATTGTAACAGATGTTTGGAGATGTGTGACAACATTCAAGTTAATACAAGGGTTTGTATTTGTCATTCTTTTGTTGCATATGAATAATTGTAGTTCTCTTTTGGATTATTAAGTATGTCTATTATATGAGGATCTATTAGTGTCGTATATGTGAATATATGTCTAGTTATGTTGATCCTATGCTGTGTATTTTCTTTCCTCCTTGCATTCTATGACTCCGATGCCCAATGGAGTAGGTACCAGTCCATATTGGTGAGGAATCAATCATATTTTTAAATCAAACAAATCATTCACCTATGGTTTAGGGGAAAAAACCATTTTTCCTATGCATGTACATTCGCAAAGATATATCAGCTATATAGGGGTCTTGTAACAACTAGTTGTTCTTAGTTTAGTGACAACTTTGGGGCTGAGAAAGTGGTTTGGGTTTGGTTGTTCAAACATTTTTTGTTGTTCATTTGGTTTGATGTTAATACCTGCTTAGATACCCCTTGGAATATCCCTCCAAAGTTTAAGCTAAGCTCAAAGAGCAAAGGATTCTACCCACTCCTATAGTTAACCAAAATCGCCTTTAACTTGTTGATAAACATCTTCCTAGCACCCTTACGACAATCCATGGCCTGGGTGATATAGGAATATTTTAGAGTTTTGTGTTGTAGTTATTTTGGGAGCCAACATTTTGGTGTCATTGTCGGGGACCACTTGAAAGGTTGAAGTTACTTTAGCCATTGCTGGGTTTTAGTCAACTAAAGCATTTTTCATGCCCCTATAATAATTAGTTTGTAGTTTTGCATGTGTTTGGGTAAGTTGGTAGCTCGTCAACTTATGCCAACATTTTGGCACCATTGTCGGGGATGATAATGTTGGGTTGAAATCAATTGAAGACTATGCTAGTGAGTTGAACCCAGAATCAGTTTGTTGCCTTGAAGATTAGTCACACTTCAAGGAATTCCTCTTTGGAAGAGGTGGCAACTCTATTGTCAAAGAATAGAAATTTGTTACTACTATACCTTGGTTGTTGTTGGTGATTTGAATTCTCAGTGTGCAACAGCTAGTGAAAGAAAGGTATGCATGGTTTTCTTCCTGACCTTTGAAATTTGTTGTTCCTGTCATGTTGAAGGAACAAATTTGTATGCCTTAGTTTTTTACCCTGCATTATAGGATGTTTTAGTTAGGACCAATTGGTATGAACATGGATACCCTAGGGATGTTTTGTCATCTGAGTCTTCATATGTATCACACCCTATAAATTACATTGGAGTGGATTCCCATGACCATCCTAGCAATGCATATTCCAGTCATGGCTTTGCATGTTATACAAACCCAAACCTATATGCACCCATGCAAAATCAAAATGACTTAGTAATGCAGCAATATGAAATTGATAAAACTAAATAGTTGTTGGAATCATTGTTGCAGCAAGAAGTAGAAACAGAAAATTGGATTAGGCTACTAGATTCTAGGATACATTCCCTGCTACCCCTAAAAATTAGTTTGATCAGTCCCCTGCTCTTCCCTTAGATCTTGTGTATGATTAACTAGACCTCTCATGGGTTGATTACAAAGCAATGAGTATGCCAACCAAGGTCTACAAACAGTTCCCCAAGTTTGATGGGTGTGATATTTGGGAAGGGGACATGCATGTTGATGTATTCTCAAAATTCATGGAAGATTTACATCAATTTGAGGATGAGGATATGTACATGAGATTTTTTGTTAAGTCATTACATGGAAAGGCAAAAGAATGGTTCCAAAATTTTCCAAAGCAGTCCTTTGCCTCATGGGATGGACTTGTGGTAGCATTTGAAAATGAATTTGCCAAAGGTCTTGACCCTGTTGATCTTGTCATAGAACTAGAAAAAAATAAAAGACAAGAGGGAGAGTCAAGAAAGGATTTTGGTCACACATTTGTTGTTGCTCTTTCCCATATTCCTGAAGGTTTTAGACCTAGCACTCCCACTTGCATTGATATGTTTTTCAAAGCATATGAAACTGGATTGAGTTATGTGCGGGAAGATTTCAAAATAACAAGTATGTAGCAGGCATATTTGTCCCTAGACTCCATGGAGAAAATGAGGGATGACTACATAAAGGGCTTGTTGTCCACAAATGCATGTGTTTTTGGTAATAAACATGTTGATCTAAAGAGCATCAATGTGAATACAAGCAATTGGATGAATATGGCATCAGATAATGATGATTGTGTAGTTAGAAGGGTAGAAGTGGAAGATGGTGCATCATATGACAGTGATGCAGATGATGAAAAAAGTGTATGCAACTACCTTCGGCTGGATAGCTTATCAAGTGAAAGTGAAAATGATGAGACCAATGGTGACTTCCAGTCCAATATTGGGGCATGTGGTTCAGTAAATGATGACGATCTTGTGTATAGGGATGAACAATTAGATGGATCAGCTTCTATGGCTAAGTATGAAATCTATACACAGGTAAGTGAAACATGAGATGAACAAGAAACTTGTTTCTTGTTGGATTTGATGCCCTCCTTTGTTCTTGTTTGTGATGAAGCAGTTGATATTTTTCTGCATGAGGTTGATGTAGAAGTGGTTGCACTTGGTGATAACCGATCAGAGACAGGTATTGGTGTAGTCATGGGGTTTCAATACGAAGAGCTTGCCCTCAATTTTGAAGATGGTGATCATGCGGACGCATATGAGAACATGTTTCTTTGGTACAAGGTATGTTCTCTTCCTCATGCAGAGTGTGCTTCATCTCATCCACAAGGAAATAGAATAAGAATGAATGTGGAAGAAGAAGTGTGTCATCAATCAGTTTGCAGTAGCATATATGACACAATAGGTTGCCAAGATGGAATTGAAACAGAGAGAATTTTAAGCATATGGTTCTCCACTTGACGTGTCTCATGGTATTGATGTGTGTGATGATGGTTTGAATTGTAGCTTAAGTCATGTTTATGAATCATAATTTGAAAGTTGTTGCAGCACATATGAAATTTTTGTTCAAGCATTTGGTGAGGATACAAATGAATATGAATGCTTCCACTTTGATGTGGGATGTTCACCATGTCTTGGATATGTTGGTGTTGTAGTAGAGGTTGAGTCCTTTGTATGGTACATTGATGTAAATGAGCAGCAAGGCATGTTTATGTTTGAGTTTCAACATGTCACGGCCCAACGATAAGGTATACTTGAGCTGGAGTCTTTCCAATTTTCTCTACAAGATGAAGTGCCTTCTCTTGTGGATCAATAGTGCATTCAGGAACATTTTGCTTTGCCATGTGAATTGGAAGTATTTTCTTTTTCCCTCAATTTGCATGAAGAATTTAGTAGGTTTGGTAGTTCGGCACTTGGTGATGGAGGTTTGCTTCCATCCATTTCGTTTGCTCCTAACTTGGTTCTATATTTCTCACCCCTTGTTGTTGAAGACAAACATGATGCAGTATGGAATAGGTCAAGCACCTATTTCTTATGGTTTCTATGCAATAGTAATTTCATTAGTAAGGCCATCCTTGGCTTCATAAATATTTGTTATAGATTGGTGCATGTTGAGGGTAGTCTTTAGTTATTTTAGTTGGGTGAGAGAGTGCAAATTTGGTTTGAGGGAGATCAGCTCCTTCATTCAGCTTTTCTTTGATAGAGGCAAGTAGTTTCAGTAACTCTGTGTAGGTTTGGACCTACAAAGTGTTTAAATTTTGAATACAATTAACTTTCTTTTTATGCCCTCATGCTTATGATTGTATGTTGTGTATTTACACCCTTGATGTAAATACGTTGTTCCCCCTGTTTATTTTTTTTGTTTTTTGGTCTGTCCAGAGATATTCTATTGATTCTTACTATGACATTGCTTGTCACACATCCCCAACTAGAGCCAGTGTTGACACATGTAAACATGTCTCCAAAATGCCCCATTTTTCCCCCAAATTCCATCTGAATCTGACTTTATGCTTTCGGTGTTGAACCTATTGATGATAGTTGATTGGATATGTCTTTCATAGGTTTTCATTTGTTTACCTTTTAAAGTACAAGGGAAAATCCTAAAAAATGACTAAGTCCAAATCTTTCTAAGTTTTTCCTTGTAGTTTTGCATTTTTTGAGTTTCAAAGTTTCAAGCTCCTGTCTTTCGTCATGCCTTGTCTATCAGCTCCAACTTCCATCTTGGTTCCTTGCAAATTCTTCTAAGTATGACAGAGGTTAGACTTCAAGCCTTTGGCCTTCAGTCTTCTTCATGGCAAGTGTTAAGGAGAAGCCCTAGGGTTCAAAGTCTAACGGGTCTCCATGTTCAAATCCCTCAAAGTATGAAGTGTGCAGTGGAGTTCAGAGGTTGGCTCTTCTTCCTTCTTCCTTTTGGAAGGCGGAAGGTGGAAGGTCTGACGACTGACCCCTAAAGAGTGTTATTTCTTTCTATGGCATTCCACCATTCTACAAAACCTTTTTGGTGGGCCCACAGCAAGCTTGCAGAACTGCAGAAAGAGGACATGTGGCAGAAGGGAGAAGGTTCGGCAACCGATCCCTGATGGTTTCAAAATTGCACTAAGTGTTGCGGGCATCGGAAGGTGGGTGTTTCTCTTTCCTTCTTTCTTCCTTTTGGAAGGCAGAAGGCCCGAAGTCTGAAGTCCTCCGAACTATTCAATAGCATCTATATTTTTCAAAGGCTAACTTCTTTTTCTTCCTTCTTCCTTCTGGAAGGCGGAAGGATGAAGGCCCGAGGCCCACCCTCAGTGCTTCATTTGTCTAAGAATTTTGAGGTTAGGTGTTCTCTCCTTTTTCTTCAAAGTGCATAGTGCAAAGCGAAGGCCTAACCTCCAAAGTCTAATTTGTCGGAGGTCAACTTCCTGGCCTTCCAAACTCCTCCAACCACCTGGGAATGCACCAACTACTTCTGGGAATGCCATTAATGGGAAATGGGTGGTCAAAATTAATGTTTTTACTATAGTTGGTAGGGTTGTTGAAGGTTTTCCTGCCTAGTTCATTCTCAAATCCATGCATGAAGGCTATAAAGGCAAGATCAAAGCTCTTTCTAAGGGTTGGTCACTGAGCCAATTATCTAGTCTAGGAGTGCCTAAGGAGTATTCTTTGGTACCAAAACGTGTTCTATCTAGTTTGTTAGTGAACGGATGTATTCAACATAGTGGAGGAAGGATGTGTAAGGCAGATATGAATGTAGTGGTATGTCTCCATGTGAGTTTGTAGTGATTTTGGGAAATATATAATCACAGTTGTATGTTTTTCCTTGCCACATTTGTTGGTATGATTGTAACAGATGTTTGGAGATGTGTTATAGCATCCAAGTTAATACAAGGCTTTGTACTTATCATTCTTTTGTTGCATATGAATCATTGCAGTTCTCTTTTGGATTATTAAGTTTTTCTATTATATGAGGATCTATTAGTGTCATATATGTGAATATATGTCTAGTTATGTTGATCTTATGTTGTGTATTTTCTTTCCTCCTTGCATTCTATGACTATGTTGCCCAATGGAGTAGGCACCAATCCATATTGGAGAGGGATCAATCATTTTTTTAAATCAAATAAATCATTCACCTATGGTTTAGGAGAAAAACCATTTTTCCTGTGCATGTACATTCGCACAAATGTATTGGCTATATAGGGGTCTTGTAACAACCAATTGTTCTTAGTTTAATAGTGACAAATTTGGGGCTAAAAAATCAATTTGGATTTAGTTGTTCAAACATTTTCTATTGTTCATTTGGTTTGATGTTAATACCTACTTAGGTATACCCCTTGGATTATCCCTCCAGAGTTTAAGTTGAGCTCAAAGAGCAGAGGAGTCTACCCACTCCTGTAGTTGACCAAAATCTCCCTTAACTTGTTGATAAACCTCTTCCTATCACCCTGACAACAATCCCTGGCCTAGGTGATTTAGGAATGTTTTAGAGTTTTATGTTGCATTTATTTTGGGATTCAACAAACTTCTTTTATATCTTCTTCCTAAACCTATTTACTTCTTGTTTTATAACAATCTATACCATCAAACATCCTTTCCAAAGAAACTAGAGCTATTGGGATAGTATTAGTCTTTAGTTGTATTATCTCATTCCTAAATTATGTATCTTTCCTATCTTCAATTTCCACCATATGCTACCAGTCAACTAGCTAATCACCAAACTCATCCAAGATGTTCATAAGCCTAAAAATCTATTAGTCGTCTTCAAAGATCTACCAACTATATATATTGTCCACTATAGTGGGCCTTGTGAGTGCCTTTATGCTATAAATGCAACATGGAGAGGCCATATGCACATCAAATCTAGATGTTGTAATTGCTAAAGAATCAACTACATCTGACAATCTAATCAATTCAAATTGCTTCAAACAACTCAAGAGTATCCCACACTACATTATGGTACATTTTGAGTCTCTTATAGATTTCACCGCATACTTGCCTCTCACATGAGAGATGACCAATTCTGAATTACCTAAAATCTTCAAGCATCTCACCCCATACTTATGCACAATATTCAAACCCAGCATGAGAGCTTCATACTTTTCAATGTTGCTAGTTCAATGGAAATATAACTTGAAAGAAAATTTGAATTATTTACCACATGGTGAGATCAAAATAATGGCTACACCTGAACCATCTTTCAAGCACACACCATAAAAGAACATGGTCTACAATATTCATTTACATACACTATGGAAATAAGCAGGGAACAAAATCTTTTGTGCAAGGGTCCTGATCATGGCAATATCCAATGAATTGATATGAAATAGTGTCTAAATATAGTACCTCATTGGTAGGCTCATCTATGTCTTCAATTGTATGCATCATTTTCTTCTCCTAGTGCAAATTGACTTCTTTATCATGTAAAGTGATGGTGGCATAAGACAAATTCATCTAAATATTACTACCAATGGATGTTACCCACTTTCTAGACAACATACCTCACTTAGCAGGGAAATTAACAATAAAAATATCCATCAAGGACTTTCCTAGATACATAGCAAGCTAGAGACAATTCATATAACATTCACATCCTAAGAGTCCATGGAAAAACAATTACTATAAGACTTAGACATTTGTAGACCTAACTCATTCATCATTTCAATGGGAACTACATTACTAAAGGCTTTGAAGTCCAACATACAATTGTAGACCAACTACCCATTTATCAACAAAGATGTATAGAAGGGGTCAACACTTTATTAGTTTTCTAATAAGTTCCTAGGTAGACCTCTAGAATATCTTGGGTATTTATCTTATTAGTAATACTAGAGAGAACACAAGGTGAATGATAAGAACTCTCTATGGCTATAACATATGCTAAAATCCTATCTCTATGTTTAGAAATCCTAAGGAGTTCACCTATAGGAATAGAAATCCTAAATTGACTCATGACTTGAGCCATATATGGGGTATATCTAGGCAAAGGAGTTGATTGCGGTATAGTGGCATCATATGCAGTAGGGATAAATGGTTCATCATTTGGCTACTAGTATAAAAATCCTTTCCTTTGACTTCATTAGCTTTTCTCCTCGCTCCACCATGCTCCTTATATGGTACATATTGATATTGCCTTGGTAAGGCACTTGGGTCACCCACCATTGAAGCTTCAACATTATTCATTGAAGCTTCAACATTATTCATCAACACCACAAGCCTATTGGCATTTGGAAAATACCTCCTTCGGTTTACTACCTCTCTAACATGAATCTTTCTCTTTTCAATATCTTTCCTTGTGGTTTTACCATTTGTGACATCTACATGTGACTTCTACTTGAACTTTTTTGCTTGTGTGGTAGGTCCATCAAACCCGACTACCTGCACACATTATCTCCAAGTTACACCTACAAACTTCTCAACCGGCAATCTCTTTAAACCTACATAATTGTAGAATCAATAAGGGCCTTAGTATATTCCTTTATTATAGGACACATGAAGCATAAAATGTTGAGTGAAGATAAAATGCCAAGTGAGGAAAAAGGGGGATCAAAACAAGTGCTCTATTGCTTTTGTTTCATTTTGTTTGCACCTCCTATCTTGATTGTTGCACTATTTTATTTGTTGGATGATTGACTAATTTAAGCTTTCTCTTGGTTGAGCTTCTGGATATCTTGTTGAGTACCTCATGATGTTACCAAGGGATTTTATCTTCTTCATTTTCTTTATTTTTTGCAGTTTTGATGATGATGTATCTAAGTGAACTAACCGAAATGTATGAAAAAGAAAATCTACTTATCTTTTTGTATTTTTCTAAAAAACATATCTTATCTAATTAATTTACTTGAAAATTCCTTTTTTATATTTTAGGATGAATGCATCTAAATGATGTTTTCTGAATGCAATTGTACTATGCTTTTGATTTGTATGTTTTCTAGTGAGAGTGAAGCAATATCTCAATTTTTGAGTTTTTTTTATGAGAATGATGGGATCTCTTGGTTTTTCAAGTTCACTTTGTAATTCAAGAGTGAAGAAAAACAACTAATATATATTTAAATCACTAAAACAAAATAATTTCCTAAATCTAATCCAAGAAAATGTAAACAATTGTTACTTTTCCTAGGCAAGAGCGATTGTCTAATTACTAATTAATCTAATGCATTTTCAAAATAAATCTAAATTAAAGAAAAGGAACCTGTAAAATGCAGAACCTTTGAAGAAGCTTTGTGTTTTTGGTGTATATCCTCAGGAGATCTAGCCTTTGTATCTTCTTATATAGCAATTTAGGGTGCTAATCCTTAATGGCAATGGGAATACAAGGGAATTCTAGATCTACAAAAAATTGAATCATAACTTGGGAAGTAAAGATAAGCTTTGAAGCTTCTATGTGAAAACTAGGAAAAAGCATGGAAGTCCTATGTAGAGTATCAAAATGTTGTGCGGGTTGCTAAACCAAGGATAGAATAAGTCTTCTAAAAGTAATTCACAATCCTTAGTTAAGGGAAGATGAGGCTTAGTCAAGACTGGAATCAACACATAATCAGAAGCAAAAATTGTTGCAAAATGGTTGGAACTGAATAAATCATGCATCCTCCAAATACAAGTTCACCCCTTTTTCTAGGGAAAGTTACTAGGTGTCCCTACAAATTGAACTAGGTCAACACCTAGGTGACCCTTGTTGACCCCAATGGCAGTTGGCATAGATGTCAAACCAACATAGAGGTAGTTTGGCATGTTGATACAGTTTGAGGTTGTTTGTGGATAACTCTTACATAGACTTCACAGTGGTTCATGATGTCCTGGTTCATATCACCTAAGTGATTCTTTGATAGTAAGATATGTTACAAGTTGATAATATGACATTAGTTGTTTTAAGTTCATAATGTCATGATGGTGCAAGGATCATACTTGTTTATTTACCAAGGTCATCACTTGATTGAAGGGTTATTGATTTCATTTCATCTAAATTCAATGTTAAAAAAGGGCATCATTTGGTTTTATATTATTGTCTTTATTTAATTTAAAAACAATGTGAAAGAAAGGCATTCAAAGGGTACTTAAGTTATAACCTGGCCAGCAAGTTTCAGGCATCATTAGCAGGTTAAATGTTGGCATTTGGGTTTGTTGGTCACCAGACCTTTTAGGGCTCACTTGGACATTTGGTAAAGGATGTATAACATGCAAAAAGTTTGTTTTATGATTCATTTCACAAGGTCAAACTTTGGAGAATGAAGGTTTGTGACTTAGGGTTTTAACAGTTTGCAAAGTCTATAAAGATTCAGTAATCATAAGGTGCATTTTGTTGGATATGACAAAGCTCAACTTACTATGAAAGTCTAAAAGGGAGCTCGACAATTATATTTGTCACGCGAAGCTTAAAGAACACAACAAAACCTTGATTTGTCAGCAGCTACAGGTGATATCTCTCCTTCTTGGGTGCATATTGAAGTTTTTCTTTGGTTGTGTTTAGTTTTTGGTTAGGGTTTGCAAAAGTAAACTATTGTTGTTAATGATGATAAACCCATTCTTTTAAATGGTTAAGGGTTTCTTTTTGAATGGCAGCTTGAGAAGGTTTTTCTCACATACATATGATTCTAGGGGTTCATGCCATGGATTTGGAAATAGTTTTGAAGACTCTTTGTTTACCTTGCTTCAAATGTGATTAAAGTTGTTAACTATTGTTGTAAAGGATTCTTTTTGTATTCTTCTTGGTGTAGTGGTTATATTAAATAGTTGGAAGTTTAATGAAACCCTTGTGGTTAAGTTTTATAATGATCTCAAACAAGTGAAGTTTTACATACTCAAATGGCTCTATTTGACCATATAACTTTGACAATTATTGATTCAATTGAAAACTGTTGGCAAGAGACACTGCTTCTCATAACAGGTGTTGTCATTGATGGCAACTAAGACCATTTCACTCATCCACATAACACAACTTGTTCATACCAGAAATCAGAATCAGAATTTATCTAAGTCTGGGCAGTCAGTAATAGAGCAGGTGACAGGGTCCGGTATCTTGGTCCAGATCTCTCCAGTGAAAAGTCATAATTTGTTGCGGATCTGATGTAGTCTTAAGCATTGTCAAGACAATCTAAATCTAGAGTTTTGGCCTCCGGTGATAAAGAATTCAAAAGTTATTTGCTTCTAAGTATCGGATTAATAGTTTGACAGAGTAGACAGAAGAAGAACAGGCCGACCTTGTAAATGATCTTGGTTCCGGATGTATGGAAGTTGTTGATTGGGCAAGTAGTGGTGACCAGTGATAAGTGGCCGACCTAATTGATGAATTGTGAGTGCAAGTTTTGGTCTGCGTCTCAAGTTATGCATGGATCTAGCTGACAAAGTAGAGTATTCAATAAAGTTCCAAGTGTTCTTGAAGCCGACTGGAAAGTAATCAAAGATCAGGATGCAGATATATATAGCTGATGGATATGGATGATTTTCATGTGTGTGTATTGTGACTATGGAGTAATTGTGAAAAGAGAAGAGATCAAAATTTTAGATGTTAGAAGAGTAGTAAGAGGGGTAGAGTAAGGATGAAGTGTGTCAAATCAGTTTTCTATGCTTAATCAGAACTAAACTCCAGCATTGATAGATGCTAAATATCAGTTCAATTTCATTGTAATCTTCTTCCTGTAGGCAGTGATCCTGAATACATGTGCATTCCCCATTGTAATACTTTTAATAGAGTATAATCTTTGTGGGTTAACCCCCACCGTGGTTTTTCCCTTAACCGAGTTTCCACGTCAAAACTCTTGGTGTCGAGTGTGTTACTTATGTTTCTACTCATGTGTTATTGATTCATGCTTTAATGTTCATATCATTAATTTGATTAGAAGTTGTAAAAGAAGATTAAAGGCAGAAAAGTTTAATTTATGTGACAACTGATTCACCCCCCTCCTCTCAGTTGTCCAGACCAATTCCAACAATTGGTATCTTTGAGAAGCCTAATAGCTTAAGGAAAGATCTTGTAAGGAGTTTTAAATGGGTTCACTAAAAGATCAACTCCAGTTGGCCCTAGAAGATCTTGTTCAATCTAAAGTAGAAATTAGTAATCTAAGAGGAGAACCCAAAGATGCTGATGATACCATTGAAATGTTAAAAGATAAATTAAAGAAATCCATGGGAAGGAAAAAGGAGCTACTTCTGTAGTTATCCAGTTTAACTTAAGAAAATGTCATGAATGAAGCTTTGGAAGAAAAGACAAAGGAATGTGAGAAGATGTCAAAAGAGGTTACTATTCTAAAAATTGAGATGGAATATGGGCTGATGAGGCAAACCACAAAAATTGAAGATAGGAAGAAAATTGAAGAAGACTTGAATCAAAAACTAAAAGAAAGAACTGAAGAATGCTGCAAATTGGATAGAATCACTGGCCATCTAGAATCTGATCTACAAGAATGCAGAAACAATGAGAGAGAACTTGAAAGGCAAATTGTCATTCTCAGACATGACCTAGAAATTGCAAATGAATACAAAGAAAAGATCAAGATAAGCTCAGCTAAACTTGAAGCACTGCTTGAAGGACAAAAAAAGGTTGATGACAAGCATGGTCTTGGATATGAAAAAGGTGAATGCTTTGGATCAGGACAAAGAAATTTTCAACCAAGGAATGAGAAAGACAAACCTAGAAGACCTCCAGTAAGACAACCTAATGCTCAAAGATATCCATCATTCAATAGAAACTATTTTAAGTGCAATAAATTTGGTCACAAGGCTAATCAGTGCAGAAGCAGAGTAAATCAAAGTGATCCATCCTTCTCTGATCAATGCTTCAAATGCAAGAGGTATGGTCATAAATCCAATGAATGTAGAAGTATGGTAATGAATAACTCCAATGGCAATTCTTTCAATGGATTCTGCTTTGCTTGCAATGGATTTGGACACATGGCTAACCAGTGTAGATCAAGAGGAAATCAAGTATATAAGTGAAGAAATGTTGTGTGCTTTAATTGCAATAAATTTGGTCATATTGCAACACTCTGCAAAAACAGGAATAATGAAAGAAGGGGTCTGGTAAACAGAAAATCGGATGAGTAGAGACAAGAAAAAGGCAAAGAAAAAATTGATGTGAATGAGATTCAGAATGAAATGAGCAAGACGTGGGTCAAGAAAACAACTGTAAATAATAGTAATGGGTCCGCACCGGAATCCAGTGCTGCTAATTCCTCTGAGAATTGAATTGAGAGCTCTGGCTCAAGGGGGCTACAATAAAAATCAAATTCCCCCAGCCAGTAAGTGAGTTCTTGAATCTGGCATAGTGAGAAAGAATAGAGAAAGGATTGAGGAGATGAAGAGAAGAGTTGAGCAAGCTTCAAAAGAAAGGACAGAAAGTGAGCCAACAGTTGCTTCGAAAGTCCCACCTAGCTCTTCAAGGAAAACAAGAAGCTCTGCAACTATCTTAGAACAATCCAAGTCTATTCCCATTAAGACACCAGAAGCCACACCATCTGGTGAAGGAGGAAAGAGAAAGAAAACCAAGGCCACAAGAGCCTACAAGAGCACAAAAGATGATGAGGAAACAGAAACAGATGAAGAAGTTAAAGAGATAAGATCAAAGAAATCCAAGACTTCAAAGGCCTCTGAGAACCAACCCTCTAGAAGCAAAAAGGCAAGTAAATGGTAAGGTTGCTATGACAGTTGATGAAATTGTAAAAACAATCACTATTCATGGAAATTTAAAGCCTATCAGAGTTTACTATGACAATTTTAATCAAGAAAATAAGAAAATTTTAGAAGATGCCACCATCATGTATTTGAATAAATTCAATAGAGCCCTATTGGAAATTCTACAAGAACTTCCTAAAAGTTTAAGAAAAGTACTGGAAATGAGGAAAGAAGTAGCCAAGGCTAAAGCTCTAGAACTTAGAGAGTATGTCCTCTCCACTTTGTGTCTTGTAATGACTAGAAGAGAAGCAGATAAAATCCTCAGAGAAGTTAAAGAAAAATTCAGAAGCAAGGTCCAAATGAACAAGCTAATGCTTGGTGAAACTAAGGTAATTGCAAAAGAAACAAAGGAAATTTTGAGAAAGCCTTTAGACAAAGATAAATATTATATTATTTCAGAGAAATAAGTTGAAGAAGACAATCCTTTAGTTCTGGAACAAGAAGCTCTAGAAGAATAGATTAACAAGGGAATTGATGATCAATGTGTTAATTTAGATCCTCCAGAACAAACCTATAAGGTGACAGATGATGGGATTGATTCATTAATTCTGGATGTTGAAAAAGTAAACATCAGTGGGCAACAAACTAAAGTTGATAACTCCTCATCTCTAGAAGAGGAGTAATTTAACAAAGAAGACTCAGAGATGATGGTCAAAACTGATGGTGTTGGAGATATTCCTACTCCACCTAATGTTGCTACTACACAAAGCTCTCTGGATTAGACTGCTAGTGGTGAAGACAAGGAGAAGATTCCTCCTGCAGATAATATAGAAAAAGGTGAAGTAGAAAAGGAGAAAGAAAAGGGTAATGAAGACAAAATAGAAGAAGATGGTGCAAATGTTAATGCATCTACTGGTGCTGAGAAATCTCAGGAATAAAAGGATGGTCCAAAAATTATTAGAAGAGACACTACAGATATAGTGAAAAGTCTTCTGGATAAAGAAATGCTTGAGCTTGATGAGCCTGAACTACTCTGAGGACCAATTAATCTAGATGCTCTCTCTCCAGTACAAGTGATGAAGATTGCATCCTTCACTCAAGCCAAGGCTAGAGATAAGATGTTAAAATCTCACATGGAGAAGAGTGAACTATTAGGGCTTGCAACTGAAGTCTCGGAGAAGTTATTGCCAACCTACCAAAAGAGTCTATCATATTCCTCTTCTGGTCACCTGAAGAATCTTGTAAATGCTGTAAGTACACATTTTGAGTCTCTTGAAAACCCTGCAGAGGTGAAAGTCCAGAAGGAATTTTTGGATAAGAAATTTAGTGAAGTAAAGAGTCTAATAGGAAGTGATAAGAGGATACTTAGTATCAGTATAAAGAGTATTCAAAATTCTCTAAGTGATGGCGATGATATATACAAATTTTGTCTATCCTAGCCCAGAGTTAGTGAGGATATTGAGAAAAAGATAAAGGAGCAAGAACAGAAACTATCAAATCTTTCTCAAAATTTTGATCCTCTAACAGTTTCACCTATAAGTCAGGAATGTCAAGTAATTAACTTGACAGATGAGATAAAGAGGCTTGTTAAAGAAAAAAGTAACATTATAAAGAGACTGTGTGAGCTCCGAGGATTGATTGCCCCTAAGTTAGAAATCATGTTTAATGCCTTATCAGAAGCTCAGACTACACTTCAGCCAAGTACTCCTCCGGATCTGACAAAGGCAGAAGCATATGCATTTTTCCTAAGTGGACACATCTCAATTTTGGATGGAATGAAGGGAACTTGTGCATTTGAAAAATAGTTTTGCAGACATTCTCAAGTTCATGTGAATAGAACTTAATGATTAGTTGTCATATGCGGCATTAATTTTTGGATAATTTTGGCTTACAGACCCCACCCTTTGCCATTGATGTCAAGGGGGAGTGAAGAGCAATGAAAAATGAGGAATCCAGCAAAGGAGGAGCTTAGGAAATAGTGGAAAGCACAGGTGTATAGATTAAGGGGGAGCCACTTTTTGACACTTAGTCATTTTTCACTAAGTGTTGCCATCAATGCCAAAGGGGGAGATTGTTGGCAAGAGACACTGCTTCGCATAACAGGTGTTTTCATTGATGGCAACTATGACCATTCCACTCATCCGTATAACACAACTTGTTCATACCGGAAGTCAGAATCAGAATTTATCTAAGTCTGGGTAGTCAGTAATAGAGCAGACAACAGGCTTCGGTATCTTGGTCTGGATCTCTTCGGTGTGTTGGTGCATGCATGAACAGTCAAGTTACAAACATAAATTTTGCAGGCATCATCAAAAAATCAAAAGATTTCTATGTTCATCAATGAGAGTAGTGCTATCAGCAAAAGATTTTGTGATCTACCGATGTGTTTGGGCTATACAGATGGAGTGTACATTAGGGTGACTATTGTGAAGTATCACCAATGAAGTGTTATCGGTGTAGTGTTGGCTGTCAGCGAAGGAATTTGAAGTTGGACCGATAGTGGGAGGTCTAGCCGATAATGGAATTGGCGTTCAACATATCAGGGTGACATTGGAGATTATCTTGGCGACAAGGTGTCCATCAGCATAACATTGCATATCGGGCTAGCCGATGGAGGTTGCTCCGACAGTTTGTATCTGGTCGATGGGTATTTGTCCATCGGTAGGAGTTGTGGGATCAGAGATGCAGGCTAGAATTTGGCCGATGGAGTTGGTCTCCCCGACCCAGTGGTGTCATCGACGTATGTCTAGCCGATAGGGGTGTGGAGTGTCTGTTGGCGTGACAAGTGATATCAGCGAGGGAGCTTTGTGTCGCTCCGATGGTTAATGTCTCGCCAAAGACCTAGCATGGGATGTTCATCGGCAGGAGTAGTGATGTTGGTAGGAGAGTTTTCAGGCTCGCTGATGGTTTATGGTCTCACCGACGGAGGTTTGGTATCTGTGGGAGTTAGGCGATGGAATGGTGACTGCTAGCGGTGGGTTTGTGGGTCGAGCGG
The DNA here is from genome assembly GCA_027924645.1 of Cunninghamia lanceolata. Taxonomy (NCBI): domain Eukaryota; kingdom Viridiplantae; phylum Streptophyta; class Pinopsida; order Cupressales; family Cupressaceae; genus Cunninghamia; species Cunninghamia lanceolata. The sequence continues at coordinate 7,789,335 of BSBN01000135.1, read as the reverse complement.
GGCAAAACGCTTGACACTTAGTGTCTATGTGGCCATGATTTCAAAGTAACAAGGAGGTCTCCACGGCGTGCATGTGGGACAAATGCTTCCTACATGATTTGAATTATCAGCATAATGCGTTTTGGCGGGAAGTGTCTAAGGCACAGTTGCTACATTTTGTGGTGGCTGCGGGTGGTTGAAGCCTTTAATGGTGGTTGTTGCAGAAGTATGGGCAATGGTATGAATGGTCAAACTGCCCAATCATAGATGTGGATTTCCAGGTGGCAGTGCAAGGCTCGAGATATCCCCTGTCTCCTCCCTTACCTGTTGCATTTACTTTTGATAAGCACCATTCTTCTCATGTGTACTGTATCTGGTGAATTTTGAATTGCCATGTAATTAATTACTGGGTACATTTCCCTATGGTATTAGAGGGACTCTGTTACTCATTTCGTAGGGAAAAAAACTTGGACAAATTTTGGTGGTGCAATAGGAGTACAACTTTCTGGTGATCCTATTTCAAGTTTCTCTGGTAGTTTATGAGTTGTATGTTGTATGTATTATGCACAAAATTATCAATTTCATGTTGACTTAAATGAATAATGTTTCATAGCATGTATTTTGTTATTTGTCTCCAGACTGAATGTGTTTTTCCTTTTGACTCTGAACATCTAAGGGGTGTTATAGATTCTAGAATATAGGTAATCTATATTGAATGCTTAGTCTCGTACCTATGCTCAAGGAGTAGATTGAATGTTTTGGACTATGTGTTGAGGAGAATACATTGCAGGAAGGATATTTGTAAGAAGAAATAACCTAATACTCTTTCTTGGGTATTGTCTGTAAGGCAGACATTTCAGAACCCCCTTGAAATTTGATGTTTTATGTCTGTGGTGAACACTCACATATATATGTCTACTGACTCCGAGCCCTAAATAGGCACTGATCTAGCTTGGTATCTCTATTGTCACCCAAAGTCCTTGTTTTACACCCATATGCAAATCAAACTCAAACTTCAACTCCAAACCATTAGGATATTAGAATTAGTTTTAGGACCTAAAATCCTCTGTCTACAACTAAACATAGGCCCAAAGCTAGCCCCTTTGCTCTTATTTTATAGTTTTGGTCTACTCAATAGAGGATTTATCTACTTTTTGTCAACATCCCAGTTACCCATAAGCATATCCCATGGATGTTGAGTAGGGAATACCCCCCTAGGATTTTGCAGAGCCTGAAGAACAAGAGGAGATAAAAATAGAGTCTATCTCCTACACTGTTGGCCCCTGGCCCAGAGATCCTGTTGATCACTGATGGCTACCTTGTAGGGAAATCTAGGAATGAACATCCAGTCAGGGAATAAACCAATAGAAATTGGCAACTCTAATGGGGAACATGAAGTGATGGAACCCTGATTTATAGAAGAAAATAATTCCTAGTAATAGGTGGTGACTCTGAAGTAATCTTCCAACCGGTCAAAGTGAAATTTATATGCAGGGGAGAAGATCCCAACGTAATCCTTTATTTGAAGAGTTACCAGTAGAAAGAAGGATGATGTATAGAAGAAAAAGAACCGTCTCAGTCAGTCATGAGGGTTCCCCCAGGAATAATGATGATACTCAGGACAACCTTAGGCCATCAGGATAGCATGTGCCTTATTTTTCAAATGTAGAAGTTGATATCTAAGGTGCATATGAGAGGCAACAGGGTGGTAGCATAAGGATGAGGTCAGAGGTGTTCCAAGAATGCCCTTTCTTAGGCCCTGGTGAAAGATTTGAATAGGCAGAATCTCTGAGGGATGATGAAGATGATGACCAGAATGGTATGAGACCATCTACTTCCATGCCTAAAGAAGAACGGTTAGCTGAAGAATCAAAAGCCTAAGAGCAGAATTAGAATATCTACAAACAATGAAAGTCAGAGATGACATGAGACAGAAAGTGCAAGCTTTAAGGACTGCTCATAGTGATTCAGTTCCTACCCTTGAAAATAGAAATCAGCAAAGAAATGAAGTGTAGTATCAGTAGAATAATGATCAAAGACAAAATGTAAATGATGCCAGAATGCCATTGAACAATGTAAGAAATCAGAATGTAAATAGAAATATCAATGCTAATCAGTTTGATAGACAACCCATGCAGCTAGATAGATTTAGACAGTTGGTGTTTGATGGTATTCCTAGTTATCCTAACCCCATTGACAAGCATGTAAGGCTTCAAGTGCCAAAATTTCCAAGAAATAACACTGTGTCAGGGGAGGATCATTTGAAAGCTTTTCAAAATGTCATGGATAACTTTGAGGTTGAGCATGAGGATGTCTTTATGAAGTCATTCATGCAATCTTTGGTCAATGAGGCTAGAGAATGGTACAAAAATTTGCCTAATCGGAGCATTTCATCATGGGATGATTTCAAAAGGATGTTTAAGGAGCAATATGGTGACAAAACTAACCCTAGCTTTTTTGTAAATGAGTTCACTAGTATCACCAAAGGGTCAAATGAGCAGGTTGCAGACTTTAATGCAAGATTTACTAAAGTGTTGAACAAATTGCCACATCACATGAGGCCAAATGAACTAATGTGCGTAATATTGTATATAAATGCTTTTGATGCCAAAACTGCATATGGATTAAGAGATAAAGGTCCTGCTACTCTCAGGGATGCTTTCAAGATAGCAATAAATATTGAGAACAACAGGAAAGCATCAGGCAAGACAAACAGGAGGGATGATGTGAGAATTTTGTAGAATCCAAATAAACCTCAGAATATTCAAGGTAATACATTTGCTCCTGAAGATAAAATTGATAACTGGCAAATGTTGTTAAAGACCTAAGCTATAGACTGGCTAGAAATGAAAAAGGGATAGCTCCTGATAGGCAAGTTTACCAAAGACAGGAAAAGAGACCATCATTGCATGATATGCCATATAATATCAATTGGCATAATGGTAAGCCTGTATTTCCACATAACAACACAGATTAGAGAACTCCACATGCCAAGGAAACTCCTAATCCTTTGAAGAAAGCTATAAATATGGTTGATGATACTCCATGGTGCATAATTTGTCAGATGCCACATTCACAGTCACAATGCATGATTGCTCAATCTTTGTATGATAATGTTGTGTCTTGTAATGAATGCAATGAGCCACATTATGTACAGGATGATGATGTTAATATGTTGTCCATAAGCAGGGAGCATCCTTCTCATGATGCAGATGAGAATACAGATGATGGGATTTAGGCCTGTCAGTAGTTGTTTTTATGATGAGGATAATGAAGATAATTATGTATATGCTCAGGGCTCACACAATTTTTTGAGTAACCTACAAAGACCTTATGATGAGGAGATTAGGGCTCTCATAGCTGCAGCAGTGGCTGAAGTCAAAAGCAATTATAATCTCAGAGGTAAAGCTCAGGTAAGCAGCCCACAGCAGCCAGAAGGCATTTCTGCAGGTCAACCAGTGCATAGTCATGGAGGGATTGAACCACAAAAAGGGTAGTGGGGAAATAACAAGCAAAATTTTAAGCAAAAGACAAGTCATGATTTCCACTGACCAGAGAATGGAGATCAAAGTAAAAGTTCCCAAAACAAGAATGACAGTCAAGGAGGCATAAAGACTAAAGCTAAATCATCTCAGGATGGAAGTAAAACCATGGAGCAAGCTACAACTGTCATACAAAATTATGCTCCATTTGATATCACTCAGGTCCTCTCTCAGGTGAAGGTTTCTATCCCATTAATGGAACTTATGAAGGTTGAAGAAATCAAGAATAGGACAGTATCCCTAATTTCTGGAGTGCCTTGTCAAGCTAAGCAAGATGATGAAACACAAGGTAAGAGGCATGCCATATGCAATGAAGAAGATGAAATCCCTAAGGTGTATTTAGGGGTGACCATGACAAAATGCCCTTCACAAGTGGAGCAATTTTATGTATCCCTAGTTATAAATGGGAAAGTAATCAGAAATTGTATGCTTGACTCTGGAGCATCCACAAACATTATGCCTCTGGATTGAGAATAGACAAGGCATGTGGAAAATGTTATACTATGGATGCCAGAGAGGTACCTATCATTGGAATCATGGAGGATGTGGATCTCAGATTGGCAGCATATCCTGAAAAGACCTACAAAATGAATATAACAGTGGTTGACATCAAGCCACAGTATGGTATGCTGTTGTCAAGAAGGTGGGTAGCACTCATTGGTGGGAGTATGCAGCTGGACCTGTCATATGCCATGATTCCAATAAATGGCAGGGATGTCAAACTAGTTAGAGAGGAAAGGTCATCAGATACAGTGGAGGACCAAGAATCAGAGGAGCATGTGTGCTTTGTGAACACCGACTGTGATAACTTTAGGGTTGTCTCAGATTATAAAGAGGATAAAGAGAAAAATATTTGCATTCAAGAGCTGGACCAGTAGGGTCTATGGACCATGTATTTTGATGGAGCTTGTGCAAAGGAAGGCTCTGGGGATGGAATTGTATTCCTATCTCCAACTGGTAAGCTCCTAAAATTCTCCTTCTTGCTAAGATTTGCTTGCACAAACAACATTGTAGAGTATGAAGCCTTACTCTTAGGCTTAAATATGGCTCTTAAACATGGAATTAAGATGTTAAGGGTATTTGGGGATTCTGAGTTAATTGTGTCCCAAGTTAGAGATAGGTATGCCTCAAAGAACAAAAGATTAAAACAATACAAGCATGTTGTATGGAATACCATTGAACTATTTGATGCATTTTCAATAGGCTGGTTAGAGAGATCAAAAAATGTCATGGCTGATTTCTTAGCCAATGTAGCAATAAGGCCAGATGATATCACTCTATCAGGTTTTACAAATGTTGAAGTTAAAATCAGACCTGCAATACCAGAAAACATATGCAGTTGGCAAGTGTTTGGTGATGACAAGGACTTGTTAAGATTTTTGCACTACATAGATGAATATGAGAACCAAGAAATTAATTTTCAAAATTTTGTAGAAACTATAGATGGAAAAGAAACTCTTATGGGGAAAGAAGTAATTCAGTTGAAGACTAACAAAATCCCTAGAGGGTTAGTAGCTTTGGAAAGAGCTTTTGACAATAGAGACCAATTGGTCACAAAGACATCTCCAACAAATAAAGATGACTTAGAGGAGATAAATTTGGGGACATATCAGGCCCCCAAGAAGGTATACATTGGCAAACAACTCAAACCACACATTAGGAGCATGCTGATTGCATTACTGAAAAGGTATAAGCATGTTTTTGCCTAGTCATATGAAGACCTCAAAGCTTATAGAGAAGACCTATTCCAGCATGAGATCCCTTTGAAGCCTGGAGCTAAGCCATTTAGACAAAGACAAAGGCCTATTAATCCCACCTTGGCTCCAAAAATGCAACAAGAACTCAAGAAGCTTTGGGAGGCTGGAATAATTGTGCCAATTAGACATTCAACTTGGGTGTCTAACCTTGTCCCAGTCAGAAAAAAGAATGGTGATATTAGGCTTTGTGTTGACTTTAGGAATTTGAATGTATCCTCCTTAAAGGATAATTACCCATTGCCTAATATGGAAGCGATGTTGCAGAAAGTGACTGGTTGTGAACTCCTATCCATGATGGATGGATTCTCAGGTGAAGGTAAAGGAATCAGAACAATACAAGACTGCCTTCACCACTCCATGGGGAACATATGTATATGTTAGAATGCCATTTGGACTGACAAATGCAGGTGCTACATTTCAGAGCAATAGATATTGCTTTTGCAAGGTTGATTGACTCAATCTTAGCTGTATATTAGGATGATCTGACTGCCTATTCTAAGAAGGAAGAGCAGCATTGTATGCACTTGGAGCAGATTTTCATAAGAGCACTAGAGTATGGCATTTCTCTAAATCCAAAGAAGTGTGCTTTTGGGGTAGTTGAAGGAAAGCTCTTGGGGCACATTGTTTCCAAGGATGGAGTTAGGATTGATCCTGAAAGAGTAGCTGCAATTGATAAGATCCAGATGCCAAAAATAGTAAAAGGAATCCAGTCTTTCTTTGGACAGATAAATTTTGTTAGAAGATTTGTTCCCAATTTTGCAGAAACCACAAGGAACATTTCTAAAATGATGAAGAAGAGTGAGACTGTCAGTTGGGAAGGTGAAGCAAGAAGATCTTTTCAGGACATCAAGGAAGCAATCAAGATGGCTCCTGTGCTGAAATCTCCTATTTTTTCCAAACCATTTCAATTGTTTTCATTTGCTTCTTTCCACACTGTTGCTGCATGTCTGCTACAAAAAAATGAAGATGGATTTGAGCAGCCCATAGCTTTCTTTAGTATGTCCTTGCAGGCTTTTGAGTTAAAGTATGATATCATGGAGAAACAAGCATATGCACTAGTCAGAACGGTCAAGAGCTTTAGGCCATATCTAGTAGGATCCCAAATAGTTGCATATGTGCCTCATACAGCAGTCAAGGACATCTTCACTCAGCAAGAGGTGACTGGAAGAAGGTGCAAATGGATAAACAAACTGCAGGAATTCAACATAGAGATACAAATTACCAAGTTGGTGAGAGGACAAGGATTAGCCAAGACGATGGCACAGTCAAACTTGGAAGCATGCCAAGTCAATGCAGTCCAAAATGAGAATGTCAATGTATCAAAATCTGAATGGTATAAGGACAAAATATATTACTTGCAGAATCTGAATTGTCCTTCCCATATCAGCGACAGTCAAAAGAGGACCTTAAAACTACATGCAATCAGGTATGTTATTGTTCAAGGTGAGTTGTACTAGAAGAACCTTGATGGTGTGCTGCTAAGATGTGTGGATGAAGGTGAAGCTAACAATGTTTTGAATGACATGCATAAAGGATTGTGTGGTGGACATTAGACTACCCAAACAACAGCTCATAAGATCCTTAGGGCCGGATATTGGTGGCCCACTCTCTTTTCAGATGAACAAAGGCTGGTAAGGAAATGTGACCCTTGCCAAAGGTTCTCAGGAAAGTTAAGATATGAAGGTGCACTGCCCCTTAGAACTGTAACTGTGGATGCTCCATTTCAGCAATGGGGAATTGATTTCATAGGGGAAATTGCAGAAAAGTCAAGTGGGGGATATAGTTGGATTTTGGTGGCTACTGACTACTTCACCAAATGGATTGAGGTTATTCCAACTAAAAGAGCTACAAGTAAGATAGTGATGGATTTTATCCTAGAGAATATCATCATCAGGTTTGGAGTACCATTCAAGATAGTCACAGATAATGCGATGTGCTTCAAATCTGGTGAATTTGTTGATCTTTGCAACAAATATAGGATAAATTTATCATATGCATCACCATACCACCCACAAGGAAATGGACAGGCAGAGTCAAGCAATAAAAGCCTCATGAAAATCATCAAGAGGATAGTAGATAAGAACAAGAGAGCTTGGCATTCAAAGTTAAAGTTGGCATTATGGGCTGACAGGGTGACAGTGAAAAGAGCTATTGGAAGGTCACCTTTTGAACTGGTGTATGGTGCATCAGCTAGGCTGCCTATAAACAATCTCCTTCCAGTTTACAAATTTATCCAAGAGAATGATGAGGAGATTGGAGACTCCATGACAGAAAGAATAAACTAGCTAATTGCACTAGATGAAAGCAGAAGAAAAGCCCACCATGTCAATCTCAAGAAACAACAAAATGTGAAGTATCTGTTTGACAGGAGAGCTGAAGACAGGAAGTTTAAATAAATGACTGGGTGCTCATCTGGAATGCAAGAAGTCAGGACAAGGGCAAACATGGTAAGTTTGAACCCTTATGGATGGGCCCATATCAGGTTTGCAATACTCATGGGGAGGATTCTTATGTCCTCTAGGCCCTAGATGGTGAGATGCTGGAATTGCCTGTGCATGGTCAATTCCTCAAGTTCTATTTTGCATAGGTAATCTACCTCTGTGCACATTTGTAGAAGTATGTATATAATGTAAATATCTTGTACAGTTGGTGCTTTTTGTGTTTTGTCTGGTCTGCCTGGAGGTTTGGTTCTCGCTACAGCCTTGTGCCTGCACGTCCCCAATCGAAGCCACTGTTGGTGCATGCATGAACAGTCAAGTTACAAACATAAATTTTGTAGGCATCATAAAAAAATCAAAATATTTCTATGTTCATCGGCGAGAGTAGTGCTATCGGCAAAAGATTTTTGTGATCTACTGATGTGTTTGGGCTATACCGATGGAGTGTGCATCGGGGTGACTATTGTGAAGTATCACCGATGAAGTGTTATCGGTGTAGTGTTGGCTGTCGGTGAAGGAATTTGAAGTTGGACTGACAGTGGGAGGTCTGGCCAACAGTGGAATTGGCGTTCAACATATTGGGGTGACATTGGAGATTATCTTGGTGACAAGGTGTCCATCGGCGTAACATTGCATATCGGGCTAGCTGATGGAGGTCGCTCCGATGGTTTGTATCTGGCCGATGGGTATTTGTCCATCGGCAGGAGTTGTGGGATCAGAGATGCAGGCTAGAATTTGGCTGATGGAGTTGGTCTCCCCGACCCAGTGGTGTCATCGACGTATGTCTGGCCGACAGGGGTGTGGAGTGTCTATCGGCGTGATGGGTGATATCGACGAGGGAGCTTTGTGTCGCTCCGATGGTTAATGTCTCGCCGAAGACCTAGCATGGGATGTTCATCGGCAGGAGTAGTGATGTCGGTAGGAGAGTTTTCAGGCTCGCTGATGGTTTATGGTCTCACCGACGGAGGTTTGGTATCGGTGGGAGTTAAGCGATGGAATGGTTACTACTAGCGGTGGGTTCGTGGGTCGAGCGGGGCAAAACGCTCGACACTTAGTGTCTATGCGGCCATGCTTTTAAAGTAACAAGGAGGTCTCCACGGCATGCATGTGGGACAAATGCTTCCTGCATGATTTGAAATATTAGCATAATGCATTTTGGCGGGAAGTGTCTAAGGCACAGTTGCTACATTTTCTGGTGGCCGCGGGTGGTTGAAGCCTTTAATGGCGATTGTTGCAGAAGTATAGGCAATGGTATGAATGGTCAAACTACCCGATCAAAGATGTGGATTTCCAGGTGGCGGCGCAAGGCTTGAGATCTCCCCTGTCTCCTCCCTTACCTGTTGCATTTACTTTTGATAAGCGCCATTCTTCTCATGTGTACTGCATCTGACAAATTTTGAATTGCCATGTAATTAATTGTTGGGTACATTTCCCTGTGGTATTAGAGGGACTCTGTTACTCATTTCGTAGGGAAAAAACTTGGACAAATTTTGGTGGTGCAATAGGAGTACAACTTTCTGGTGATCCTATTTAAGGTTTCTCTGGTAGTTTATGAGTTGTATGTTGTATGTATTATGCACAGAATTATCAATTTCATGTTGACTTAAATGAATAATGTTTCATAGCATGTATTTTGTTATTTGTCTCTAGACTGAATGTGTTTTTCCTTCTGACTCTGAACATCTAAGAGGTGTTATAGATTCTAGAATATAGGTAATCTATATTGAATGCTTAGTCTCTTACCTCTGCTCAAGGAGTAGATTGAATGTTTTGGACTATGTGTTGAGGAGAATACATTGCAGGAAGGATATTTGTAAGAAGAAATAACCTAATACTCTTTCTTGGGTATTGTCTGTAAGGCAGACATTTCAGAACCCCCTTGAAATTTGATGTTTTATGTTTGTGGTGAACACTCACATATATATGTCTACTGACTCCGAGCCCTAGATAGGCACCGATCTGGCTTGGTATCTCTGTTGTAACCCAAAGTCCTTATTTCACACCCATATGCAAATCAAACTCAAACTTCAACTCCAAACCATTAGGATATTAGAATTAGTTTTAGGACCTAAAATCCTCTGTCTACAACTGAACATAGGCCCAAAGCTAGCCCCTTTGCTCTTATTTTACAGTTTTGGTTTGCTCAATAGAGAATTTATTTGCTTTTTGTCAACATCCCAGTCACCCATAAGCATATCCCATGGATGTTGAGTAGGGAATACCCCCCTAGGATTTGTAGAGCCTGAAGAAGAAGAGGAGATAAAAATAGAGTCTATCTCCTACACTGTTGGCCCCTGGCCCAGAGATCCTGTTGATCACTGATGGCTACCTTGTAGGGAAATCTGGGAATGAACATCCAGTCAGGGAATAAACCAACATGGTGAAAAGTTATAATTTTCTATGAATTTGAGGTAGTCTTAAGCATTGTCAAGACAATCTAAATCTAGAGTTTTGGCCTTTAGTGATAAAGGATTCAAAAGGTATTTGCTTCTGAGTATCGGGTTAACAGTTTGACAGAGCATACAGAAGAAGAACAGGCTAACCTTGTAAATGATCTTGGTTCTAGATGTATGGAAGTTGTTGATTGGGCAAGTAGTGATGACCAGTGATAAGTGGCCAACCTAATTGATGATTTGTGAGTGCAAGTTTTGGTCTGCATCTCAAGTTATCCATGGATCTAGCCGACAGAGTAGAGTATTCAATAAAGTTCCAAGTGTTCTTGAAGCTGACTAGAAAGTAATTAAAGATTAGGATGCGGATATATATAGCCGATGGATATGGATGATTTTGGTGTGTGTGTTGTGACTATGGAGTAATTGCGAAAAGAGCAGAGATCAAATGTTCAGATGTTAGCAGAGCAGTAAGAGGGGCAGTGTAAGGCTGAAGTGTGTCAAATCAGTTTTCTATGCTTAACCAAAATTGAACTCCATCATTGATAGATGCTAAATATCAGTTCAATTTCATTGTAATCTTCTTCCTATAGGCAGTGAGCCTTGGTAGGCTGTAAGCCTTCTTTTGAGTAGTGAGCCCGAATGCATGTGCATTCCCCATTGTAATACTTTTAATAGAGTATAATCTTTGTGGGTTAACCCCCACCGTGGTTTTTCCCTTAACCAGGTTTCCACGTCAAAAATCTTGGTGTCAAGTGTGTTACTTATGTTTATGCTCATGTGTTATTGATTCATGCTTTAATATTCATATAATTAATTTGATTAGAAGTTATAAAAGAAGATTAAAGGTAGAAAAGTTTAATTTATGTGATAACTGATTCACTCCCCCTCTCAGTTGTCTAAACCAATTCCAACAAAAACTACTACAGACAGTTTAACTAGTTTAGTTACATATACAAACTATTTAATGAAAAATCAAAAGGTTGTGAGACAGTATAAAAAGATGGAGATGCAAACACCTTGTTGAGATATTGATGGGACTGTACTTGCAAAATCATTGAGATAGCAACAATGTGTCTTAATGCAAAATCATTCTTGAATTGATAAGTTGTATGTGCACATTTTGTGATTGTGATTCTTGAGTCTCAAATGAAATGAGACAGTCAAGATATGTTTTACAATGATACAGAGAAACTCTCTGTATTGTATATCTTCATTTGATCTTTGAGAAGTAGTAAGTGATAATGTCAGTGAGACAATATGATCATTGCCAGTGAGGCATTTTGTAGCCAGTGAGGCTTGTATTGCCAGTGAGGCAATTAAATAAGTCAGTGAGACATAAAACCTAGTGAGGCTCTGTAATTGATGATTTTCATGATTAAGCTAGTGAGGCAATTTCCAAGTGGTTTTTCTGCCCCGTGAGGGTTTTCCACTCATGAAATTTATTGTGTCATGGTCTCAATTGATGTGTGATCCATTTGTCTTGCATGCTTGAACATTTAGTTTTTGTGTTCCTGCTTTGATAAAGTATATTGTCAGCATCATTACTTTCTATTTTTCAAGTTTGATAAAAAAGTGAATAAATTGTTTTTATCTACAACACTGATTCACCCCCCCTCTCAGTGTTGTATATACTCCAATAACCCTAGGGTCTCTTGAGCAACCCTATAGCTAAAGGTCTCCAAAAGGGTTTCAGAGGAGCATGAAGACTCAAAAGATGGGATAGGATTGAACAAGGTGTATTGGAGGCTATGAAGGACAAAGGGATTTCCATCAAGTCAAAAAATTATGAGAAGAAATATATTTTATTCCATGTGGATCATGAGCTTAGTCAGGTCATCATCAGACTACCATGTTGGCCTATACAATTTTGAGAACTTATAGGAACAACTATAAGGTTTCTACCTACCATCTAAATATTCACATCTAGCTAAGAAAGATTCTTTGTGGAAAAACAAGAAGCAATTATTTTACATGTCAAATAGTTGATTATTATTTCAACTATAAAATTTTAAATGCATCCCACGTACTTTCAAATGGCTTGTTTACTTTAAAAATTTTAATTGTGGAAGCATTAGGACAACATTTGTATCAATGAAGTTTTTGGTCTATCTACTAGAACCCTCCTTGGAGTTTATTTACTTGATCATTTTTATTGAGACTTGAAATTAAAAACACACAATTGAAATATCATTAGACTAGTCTTTGATCACAATGCCAACTAGTTATCAAACTTTGTATGAGAAAGCTTCTACCAGAAAAAAAAAATCTTAGTACAAGTGCAAATCAACAATACAAATCATAATTCTAAAAGAGGCTCAATAATATTTTACAAGGAAATGCAAATTAAAATATAGTGGTCTATGTTTTTTCTTAAGATAAAGTGAATTGTACAACAATCACACAATAAGGAATTATAATTTTGATAAAATGTAGTAGAAAAAGTGATACAAATAAATATTAAGTAGTCTATAGAATAACAAAAGAAAAGTAATAAAGTGTATGGGTGTTTTTAGCTAATCCCAAGCTCAAAATAAAATGACATAATTATAAAATAAATTTTACATCTGTTAGAAAACAGATTTGTCACCACTTTAGATAACTCTAACTTGCCCTGTTAGTAGTAACAACTTCACTAGAACAGTTGGACAATTCATTTATATAATTGCCCTCTGAAGGTTTTAGAAGGTACAACTCCCTTCTTATGATAGTTTAAATCTTTTTTGTTACACTTTTAACTAGAAAGTGAAGAAAGGTGATTACATAGAAAAACCGAAATAACTAACTAACCATAACATTGTTCATATTATGGGCAAGATTCATAGTAAATATAAAGTTCCCCCTCAGACGTAAGAATGAAAGAAAATTTGTTTATAACTTTTCAACAAATTCTAATACCATTTTAGCATCAAATCTCAGCTTACAAAGAGAGACACTTAGATGATAATATCTCAAATAGAGAAGTAGGTTATCAATATTCCAAATAGCTTTGAATAAACCACAAGATTCACAAATTAAACATTCAACATATGAAGAAAAGATAATCTGATGCAGAGGCATCCACACTATAACCTTACAATACAGCATGGACGTCTGTAGCCCATCATCATCATCATCATCATCACCATCATCATCATATTTTGCTTAACACTGTCAGCATCATCATATTTCCTGCGCCGACCGATATCCTCCTGATGACAAGCCTTCGCCCGTTCGCATGTCAACAGCATCACCTTATTCGATTATCGACAGCATCATCATGTTCGACCAGCGCGAACATCCTCCTGACGTCCACTGTTCACTTCAGCGACAACTTCGACCTTCACTACCTTCAGCATCATGATATTCAACATCATGATAATCAGCAGGATAAAGAACATCCAGTTCCTCCCATTTATCCTGATGATGACCAACCTTCACTTCTCGCACCGTCCCTTTGATACTGACGTCACCCGATATCCTGATGACGTATATCCTGATGACGATGACGTCACCCGCAGCTCCTCAATATCCTGCTGCTCTGAAATATCCTGATGACGTATATCCTGATGATGATGACGTCATATCCTGATGTTGGCCAAACTTAGCTTTTTCGGCCCGCGATCAACCCGATCTTCTTCCTTAAGCCGATACGCTCCTCCTCGGCCCTCCTGATGATGATCACCCCGACGCACATTCACTTCATGCACTCAACTGCATCATGCCGATCTCCTCCTACTCGGATGATGATGCTCAAAACGACTGCAGGACATTCACCAGATTATCCTGATGATGCGGTTTTGACAAACTTTCAGCCTTAGCAGATTTTCACTGTTCTGATCCGCTGAACCTCCTGGGATGACTCGATCCACTTCCAGGGTGATCTTCCACACTTTATCAGCTTGACCTAGCACATGCCCATGCTAGGGTCTTCAACACCTTTCAGCCGCGATCCTGCACACCTGCGTGCAAACAAACAAACTAACACCTACCCTACTGTACATCACCATTCCACCGATCAGACAAATCAACCGGTGGAATGGATCAGCGAATCCATGAAAACCACCCAGATGCAGTAAATCGATTAAACAATAGAGACCAAACAGAAGTTGAACAGAACAGGATCTCTTATTCGATTTCAAAAGATGCTATTACAATATTCAGTCTCTCCTCTCGCAAAGTCTGATCGATGATCTATAGTCAACCGATCCTCATGCTTAAATAGATTTTCCTGCGAGTACTACTGACCCAACTCCAAGCGGCTGGGAACTCTCCAGGCAGCTGGGAGATCCAACCGATCATATATCATGACAACTGTCCTAACAAACTTCCTAAAAATAGTAAAAGCATGGTCAGCATGATCTTATCATGATCAGCATGACCTTATTACATGCATTTGGTCTTATCAGACCTTCTTGGAAACGTAAACAAGACCTAAAACAACTAACTGCCTCATGAAGGCCAGCTGTCAGGTAGGTGCTCCTGCACCATACTCCCCAACAGAAAAGAACTCATGTCCCATGAGTTTGGATTGTGGAAGTCTTCCACCTTTACACTTTGCCTTTGCAATAGTCAGACCTATTCCAGCCTTGTCCTCTGCTGGCTCTTGGCTGCTCCAAGTCTTCTGAACTGTAACTTGCTTTCTGGCAAGTAAATCCTCATGCCTGTCAATATAGGCCTTTCTCAGGTTGTCTTTGTGTTTGTCAGGTTGTCTGACCAGAACCTCTGTCTGAACTGCCTCTTGAACTTCTGCAATGTTCCACTCTATCTTCCTTTCAACCTTTATAGGACAAGCAATAGTCCCAATTATGACAACATCCTTGTCATTCCTCTCAACTGATTGCTGTGTACAAACCTGTTTCTGTACCTGCTGCTGACCTCGGTCAGTCAAAACTAAAACTTTCTTCAACCTGTTGTCCTGAACAACTCCTTTCTCTGCAGTATCCTCATCTGCTTTTATGCCTGCTCTTCTAGGCATCTGCACATACTCCTTCTTTCCCATCAAAATGATTTTGGCTGCCCCCTGTGCTGCAGCATCTGCCTGCAATGGCATCAACTTCATAGTCTTCCCATCTTTCTTGATGGTATAGGTATTAGCGTACCCATCATACAGTACCCTTCTAGCAAATTGCCATGGTCTACCCAATAGTAGGTGACAACATTCCATGGGCAAAATATCACACAAAATTCTACCATGATATGCTCCAATCTGAAAATCCACATATGCCTGTTCAGAGACAAAAAGTGATTGACTATCACTCACCCAAGATGCCTTGTAAGGCTGTGGATGTGGAATCCTTTCCAAATTCAGTTTATCCACCATTTCCTGAGATACCATATTGTCTGTTGAACCAGTATCAATGACAACCTTACATTTTTTACCTTTGCTCTTGCATATGGTCTTGAAAAGAGCTCTTCTTTGTGGGGATTCTTTGTCAGGTACCTTCATGGTAGTCACTATTCTTCTCATCATCAGAGACTCTCCACTCTCTGGATATGCATAATTATCAGGCTCCTTATCCTTTTGATAAGTGTTTGAACTCTGTGCACTTTGCTCTACTGTCTCTTCTTGTACAAGTTGTACTCTCTTGTCACTAGTTCTATCATTTCTGGATGATGAACCTTTGTTTTCTGGACATTTGAAAGATGGATGACCAAACTCACCACAGGTGTAACATTTTCCTGAAAATGTAGTAGAACCTCTACCACCTCCAAATCTTCCTCTATTACCTTTCCATCCACCTCTGAAACCAGACTGTCCCTGTCCTTTACCAGTGTCTTCTTGACCCTCATTGGTTTGCTTTTGTGTAGGGGCTGCTCCTCTTCCCCTCATATTATTTCCTCTTCCTCTCATGGACTTATCATGTCCTCTATTCATCTTTTCTTCAATCCTGATTGCCATTTGATAACAATCCTCCACATTCTTAGGGTTAGCTAAAACTAACTCATCCTGTATGTTAAATCTCAAACCAGCCAAGTACCTAGCCACCTTTTCTACCTCATTCTCATGATGACCAGATCTCATACTCAACTTATAAAACTCCTCTGTATAGGCCTTCACATCCCTTTCCTTCTGCTTTAAAAATTGCAGTTTCTTAAACATCTGAATTTCATAATCCCTTGGCAAGAATTTACCCTTTATCCTTGCTACCATCTTATCCCATGAAGTGATCTTTGACTTCCCTTGTTTCCTTCTCTCAGATTGTACATAATCCCACCATACCAAAGCATGACCTCCTAACTTGGTCTTTGCAATCTTTACCTTCTGATCCTCAGCAACATCTTCACATTCAAAGTGATTATCAAGTGCAGCAATCCAATCTAACAACTCGTCTTCATTCAAACTTCCAGTATACTTGGAAACATCAACCTTTACCTTAGGTTTATCACTCTGCACTGCCTTTAACAGTTTTGCCAATCTCTGGTCTTCAGCATCCAGATCTTCAGCTACCTCTTCATACTCTTCAACAGTATCTTCATCTTCTTCAGACTCACTGTCTGCCACTTCCCTCTTTTTGTTCTTTTCCAGGGCTGTAAGCCTGGCTTGAAGTGCTTCCGCAAGCTCCTTCATCTTCCTCATCTCTCTAGCATGTTTTTCCTTCATCTCCTGCAATTCCCTTGCAGTACCACTACCTTTCGGAGGCATGTTGTCAACCTCTTAATCAACACACAACACACAATCAACTCTATCTCTGCCCTTTCGGTGACAGAATCAACACACAACAGCCCAGATGTTTTGCTGAGCTCTGATACCACTATGATGCAGAGGCATCCACACTATAACCTTACAATACAGCATGGACGTCTGCAGCCCATCATCATCATCATCATCATCACCATCATCATCATATTTTGCTTAACACTGTCAGCATCATCATATTTCCTGCGCCGACCGATATCCTCCTGATGACAAGCCTTCGCCCGTTCGCATGTCAACAGCATCACCTTATTCGATTATCGACAGCATCATCATGTTCGACCAGCGCGAACATCCTCCTGACGTCCACTGTTCACTTCAGCGACAACTTCGACCTTCACTACCTTCAGCATCATGATATTCAACATCATGATAATCAGCAGGATAAAGAACATCCGGTTCCTCCCATTTATCCTGATGATGACCAACCTTCACTTCTCGCACCGTCCCTTTGATACTGACATTACCCGATATCCTGATGACGTATATCCTGATGACGATGACGTCACCCGTAGCTCCTCAATATCCTACTGCTCTGAAATATCCTGATGACGTATATCCTGATGATGATGACGTCATATCCTGATGTTAGCCAAACTTAGCTTTTTCGGCCCGCGATCAACCCGATCTTCTTCCTTAAGCTGATACGCTCCTCCTCGGCCCTCCTGATGATGATCACCCCGACGCACATTCACTTCATGCACTCAACTACATCATGCCGATCTCCTCCTACTCGGATGATGATGCTCAAAACGATTGCAGGACATTCACCAGATTATCCTGATGATGCGGTTTTGACAAACTTTCAGCCTTAGCGGATTTTCGCTGTTCTGATCCGCCGAACCTCCTGGGATGACTCGATCCACTTCCAGGGTGATCTTCCACACTTTATCAGCTCGACCTAGCACATGCCCATGCTAGGGTCTTCAACACCTTTCAGCCGCGATCCTGCACACCTACATGCAAACAAACAAACTAACACCTACCCTACTGTACATCACCATTCCACCGATCAGACAAATCAACCGGTGGAATGGATCAGCGAATCCATGAAAACCACCCAGATGCAGTAAATCGATTAAACAATAGAGACCAAACAGAAGTTGAACAGAACAGGATCTCTTATTCGATTTCAAAAGATGCTATTACAATATTCAGTCTCTCCTCTCGCAAAGTCTGATCGATGATCTATAGTCAACCGATCCTCATGCTTAAATAGATTTTCCTGCGAGTACTACTGACCCGACTCCAAGCGGCTGGGAACTCTCCAGGCGGCTGGGAGATCCAACCGATCATATATCATGACAACTGTCCTAACAAACTTCCTAAAAATAGTAAAAGCATGGTCAGCATGATCTTATCATGATCAGCATGACCTTATTACATGCATTTGGTCTTATCAGACCTTCTTGGAAACGTAAACAAGACCTAAAACAACTAACTGCCTCATGAAGGCCAGCTGTCAGGTAGGTGCTCCTGCACCATAATCAATACTAAAGTAATTGACTCAGTCAATTCTCCAACATAAATGAACTTGATGTTACCACAAAATACTATTAGAATATCCCCCTTGCTTCAGAACTAAAAGAAAAATAATTTTGTCTAGTACAATGAAATTTTTATGGTCCCCCCAAAAGGAAAAAGATCCCCTTCCATTGTTACATCTCGAATATATAGCAAAATGAAATAGAACTATTTTTCCCATATATAGTTATCATAATTGATAGACCATTATAAAACAAAGTTCATATAGAGAAACATTAGAGGAGTTTAACAAGTGCTCTATAAATTAAGAAAAAATTATGGAATCACATTCTCAACATTATCCTCTATAGCATATGACTTCTCGGGCATGTCCATCATCCCCTTCTTTGTTGCATCGTCTATTTTTTGAGTAGTGTTCAGTCTGGTCTGCATGGCTTTGAATCTCCCTATAATAGAAAGCACTCCTTTAGTGTTGGGAACAACAATGATAGCAAGTCTCATCTTCCATTTCTATAATACATGACTAGTCTTAAAGAGCTTTCTTTCCATCTCAGAAAGATCTCTCTTAAAATTAGATTGACAGGCAGAGACATTACTAAGTCTTTCCATGGCATTTCCTTTCATATCTTCCTTAATCTTTAATTCTTCACTCATCAGTTCTTTGAAAGTTTGTTTTATGTTGTCCAAATCCAGCAAACTAAACTCAATTTCATCCCACAAGTCTGCCTCAAGAGAAACAAAGGCACTGTGAATATCAAGTACGTAAGACTTGTTGTTCTTAGCCAAGCTCTTCAAGTCATTGACACATTGTTGCTCCATGTATATTTTTCAATCTACTACAGCTGCCCATTTGGCTGACTTATTTTCCTCCAATTTCTCTATAACCTTCTTTGCTAAGAGGGCACTAGAATCCATTTTGGCCATGGCATCAAAGTTATTCTTGGTCACACCGAGCATGGTCTGTTCTTTTCTTATTGCCTTTATATCATTTAAAATTTATGTCTGCTTTTCTGAAAACTTACTATACATGATATAAGCATCGTGGGTGAAGCAAGTACCATCAAAAATCAATTTGCTCACCCATTCTTCCACTGCATTCCCAAGATATTTGTACCTATTAATTTGGTCTAATACTTTAGCAATGAGGCCTTTAGGAGGTCCAGACATAACATTTAGAGGTCAAGAATCTATGTCTACAATAGATTTAACATATGAAGCAAGGGTTTCCACTTGATCTTCCAATACTTCAATCTCTTTATCTTTTTCTTCAACTCTATTAGCCAATATATCAACAAACAATTTAGCATTATGAATATCCCCTTGAATAGAAGGGGGTCCCATATCTATTGTGCTTACTTGGAAGTCATCTACAGATATATTCTTTACCTCTTTATCCACCATAGGTTCAGTAATCTCTAAATATTGATGTTTAGAGATTGGATCAACCATCAATCTGGACATCTTCTTCTTTGTCTTTTTAGGAGTTTACTCCAATTTTAGCAATCTTTCTACTGTGTCAAATTCTATATCTATGATCTATGAATACCTCCTTTTATTTCTCACCTCTATCTTCAACCATGCTGGTGTAGTAGTTACAGAGAAATCTTTAGCAGTTTTATGAGACGCTTTATTTGCTTTGAGACTATCATCCCCCACTAGTTATTTCTTGGTGAAATCTGGAGTTATGAGAGAATCTGATGGAGGAGAAGTACGGGGAATTTTTCTTGGTTTAGTATTTAATGTTGTATCAATGCCCTTATCCTTTTGTACACTTTTTTGAGGGGACTTTCTACCTTTTTCAGCCTGTGAAGAGCTATCAAGATTAGGAGTATTCATGGCATCTTGTGACATCTCCATAACTTGTTCCTGATGTGGAGGAGAACCTGCACCATTATCACCAACCTTTGAATTCAACCATGTCAGACTTCTATTTAAGACAGAAAGAGATCTAGCCTTAAGATCGTTGATTTCATCCATATCCCAGTTGATGTTAGGCAAGGGTTTAGAATTTTCAGCAACGAAAGTAGGATCAACAATATCAGGGATTTTGTATCCAAGTTTGTAAATTTTCATTTGATAAAGAGTCAATCTGGACCAATCTCTCCTTCTCACTTTGTATTAACAAAATCTTTATTGTCAAAATAGCTCCTTGATCCATATGTTTGGAAGTGAAAATGATTAAGTATTTTATCTACATTCTTGGCATCTTGAGGTTTAGCACAAGTATGGTGAGTCAACTTCAAGGGAAATGGGTAACCTTTCTTTGCAGAATAATATCTCTACCCTATCAAATAAGCTTGTATGCATACTTCCAAAAACACCATATAATCTGAAGCATACTTGGGTAGTTTGAGTGGAGGATACTCAAAACCTCCAATTCTAATGTATGTGAATTTATCATATTGTAAGAAAAAGCTACCGAATGTCATAATCCAATTGGCGGCTTCTATGGAAATTTTGACCTGAGGATTTTCCCAAATTCTTCTAACCACAAGCATTAAAAAGGCATCATTAACTCTTCTATAGACCTTATTCTCATCTGTTTCCCTTAATTGAGGAAAAGAATCATACACCTTAGTTTCAGCAGTCAAAGGGCCTGCTACTTGTAAACCTGGCCATCTGGGCTGAGTAGTGGCCAATAAATAAATCAGATATGAACACATGTGGAATTTCCCACTATTTTAGAAATTCATTAATTGCTTATGCAATTGATCACTATTAACTAGGACCAATCAACGAATTGCTTCCCTGTACAAATTATTAGAATATACTGGCACATCAAATTTTCAAAACTATCACCCTCTTGACTACTTGTAACTCTGTGCAACAGAGTAATGATATCAAAAATTTCATCTTGAAAATGGCCTCTAACAAGATTCTGGGGTAACCTAAACCTTCCCTTCTTCGGCCTCTTCAGCCAGGTGGTAGCTATCATGTCCTTACACTTCTTTTTGTCATCAATATAAAAATTAGTAGCCTTTTCTAGGGTTACATCTGCATACACATCATGGGTGGCCAAACCTAATCTATTAGCGATAGAATCAACATTTAATGGTAGAATGGTATGGCCACTAGTCATTCTGACTTCTCTAGCTTCAGGGCTATAGTTTTGTATACAAGCCATTATCAAATCTAGGCATTTAAAACTGGTGGGAAACCCCCAGCATGGGCCAATCCACTATCAAAGACTTTCTGTGTAATTGCTGGCCTAGGATTAGTATTCATTCTCAGCCAAAATTCTTGAAGATTTACATGCCCAAAATTAGTGTCCTTGGCCCCAGACAATTCATTCCTGATGATGAAAGAAATATCTAACCCTTTGTATTTGTACTTCATCTTGATAGTCCCTAGTAACCAATGTAAAGGAATTAGAGCCTCAGTAAGGGACGATAATTTCAAATGGGAGAATGGGAGACAACAAAGTTTGATGGTTGAAACTAGGGCTTCAAATCTCATGAACAATAATGGCTAAAATTTGAATTTTTACCCCCCCCCACCATAATATTTGACTAGCTAGTAACAATCTTCAAACTAGAGACAGGTGATCGGGCTTACCTGGATACCGACACTTTGACAAGAAGATGAAGATAGCTAGTTGCACTTAGCTCCTGGGGTTTCCTCTTTTGGCAAACAATAACAAATAACTTTACAAAGGGATGTTGGCTTTATAAGGAAAAGAGATAAAGTTAAGTCATTTAATTCCCTTTGTAATTAATGTAGCCTTTACACCCATCGACATACCAAAGTAGTGTGTTCTTCAATTGACAACTTTTTAGCTTCCAGAGAAGCTCTTTATAGGCAAAAGTTCCCTTTCGGTGAACCTTTTATTGTTCGTAGTCAACAAAAACAACTTTTGATGACACTTTTTCTTTGTTTCACCGATATTGCCCCATATTCTCTTTTTCCTTTGTCTTCTACTTATCGGTAATATCGTCATTCTTTGAACTTGTTTGAGTGTGTGTTTTATAGTTGGAAAAGTGCCACATTTATGAACCACTACTTTGTCGATGATTAGGGGCATCTAGGAACTGAAAGCTTTCTTATTAGCAAAATGAGGCCTTTACGAACCTTCTAAATATCTTGAGTCATAGACTTGTCAACAAGTCATAAAACTTGGCATTCTTGAACAAGCATAACTTCACAGCATCAAACGTGTTTGACATACTCGATCAGGAAACTGGCAATTTGGCATTCTCATGAATTAGGGAACTGATTATTGACTCTATGAGTGATAAGTATATGATCACTTTATGTAGTATTATTGGCTTATCAGTGAAACAGGGAACTCATGAACTTGGGAACCAAAACAAAGTTCAAAGATATAAGGAAAAGCTAACAAAAACAAAGAAAGGAGAACCTGAGGCTTGTCAGGGAAGTGACCAATTCAAGGTACTCAACATTTTCTGATAGAAGGAGGAAATGAGTTCATTCACCGATAGGTTAACTGACCAAGGCTTTTCCCAACAGGAAAGGAAAAACTTGAAGTTCTTAAAATCTCACTTTTGCCGATAGAATTGACTATAACATGGGAAAGACAACAAGTTCAAGAAAAGGGAAAATTGTCAACTGAAAGGAAATGGGACTCACATGACATATAAATGAATGTAAGAAAATACATAAGACCACAAATTTGGATTTGGGGGAAACATCATAAAAAATTGCACGGTTATTTGTAGAACATACATACATGCCCATTAATACATGGATTGTGGAAAAATCATGTGTATCATGTGATACACTGTTAAAATTAAGAAAATTGTTTACCTTACAAATAAGCCTGGTTAAAAATTCCCAATAACTTTGAACAAAGTGAACCCCTTTTATGGCAAGGTTTAATTTGATTGTTATATGAACAAAAAAATTTTGCTACAAAATACAATCAATAATTTTTTTTGATGAATAAGCTCATCTATATTACTATTTAAATAATATTACACATATTAACAAAAAAAGGGTGGATGGAAGACATCACACATCAAATTCCAAATGGGGAGAGCCTTCAAAAAAATAGTAGGCCGCCACATGGCAAAAGCTAGAGAACTAGAAGGAGGAGGGGAAGGGTTCCAATAATTCAATTTGCCCCATACATTATCTGGGTCTAGAATATCCACAAGGATATCCCACCCATTATTGTCTTCATCATTTTTTAATCTTTGGTAGCAAAGGGTTGATTGTCATGAACAAGAAAAATTATAAGAGCTACGCAAGGAAACTTACCTAAATCTGGCAAACTACAAACTACTAATCCCATAGCCAGGCGCCTAGGGAGAAGAAAAGTGATGGAAAGTTAGATGAGACCACCCATTCTAAGACAAATCTCTATAACACTTCACAAGACATTGGGAGGCATGAGAATGGGCATCCTAATCCCCATGAGAAAAGTGATTGTACCCTTATGATGCCCACGAGGTAGAGAATAGTCTTGATTGGAAGTAAGAGTCAGAGGGACCCTAGAAATAGTGCATGGGGCATTTCCCTAATGATCCACTAGCACCTAAAGGTGTTCCACCTCATGTGCAACCTTGTTGGATTGCACTTGAATTTGCATAAGCACATTAGAACAAATCATAGCTTTAGTGTATAATGAGAAATTAGGATAATTAAACATCCTAAAAATAAAGCAGAGTTCCTATCTTTCCAGATGCTAAAAAGGATTTCCACCCTGTAAGCATGCCAAATATGAATATATCTGGAGGAAATTATAGGCCAATCCCCTAATAAAACCATATGCCAGGAAAATAGTTGAGGCCAGAAGGGTCTAAAGAAATCATCAATCTAGGCCCAAGCAGCTTAAGCTCAAGGATAAAACTAGAAAAGATGCTTGAAAGTATCTTGTTGAACATAGAAGGGGCATTGAGGATCTCTAATCCCAATATGGGTAATCTAGTCCCATTTGGAAGGCCTTGGAAAAGAACACACCAGGAAAAATGAGCAAGCTTCAACTCTAGAACAGTCGACTAAATTGTTTAAAATTTATGTTGTTAAACACTCAAAGGAGATTGCAGCAACTATTACTAATTTAAAGTAAGCACTATAGGTAAATGAGGATAAATATAGGAATATTCCTTAGATGGTATATAATTATGAAATGGTCTATTAAGGTACCATTTCTAGTCTTCCACCTAGGCTTGAAACTATGGACTCCCACCTTGTGAATCACATCTAATGGCACAAAGTCAATAACAACCTAGAAAGTTTCAAAGCCTTGATTAGACAAATGAAACTTATCTTTATCTTTAGGAAAAGAAAGAAAAATCCTCGTTGTTCTAGAAAAAAGATTTGGAAGGGATATGATTCTCCTCTTGAAGAACCTCAAAGCCCAAACCAAATGAGTTCTAGCAAGAGGGCTATCTTGACAATAAATAACAAGTGACTGTGCCATATACAATGATCATTAATATAATGACTAGAGTGGAAGCCCTTATCATTCTAGATAAACAAGGCTTGATATCTTCCCAAGCTCTCTAAATTATTTTCATCACAAATGTACCTTGAATCTATATGGGCTCTTGCATAATAAGAAGGATGTGAAGTCTAATCCTCTTCCAAGCATGTCTTCCATGGGGAACACATGAAGAAATGTAGGGATGAGCTAGAACTTTCTAGGCTTCATTGCCTTCAAGAGAATGGATAATCCATTTGGTACATAAAGCCAACCCTTTTCATTGAGTGGAAATCAAACCCAACCCTCCAAAATCATGTGGGAGACGACAAAATTTCCAAGTCACATAGTGAAAACATCTATGATGTTTAGAGGAGGCCTAAAGAAAATCCTTGAGAAGTTCCTCAAGCTTCTAGTAGGAAGATTTATAAGGAACCCAGTAGGAAGAGTAATACACATGAGTAGCTTCCAGGATCTAAGAGCACACCTGAAAATTCCCTATCAAGGAGAGAGGATTGGTAGTCTAATAAGCCAAATTCTTTTCAAATATGGAAATGACAACCTACCATGAGGTAGAGGGAGAGGCTTGAAAAGAAAAAGTAATTCCTAAGAATCTAAAGCCTTCACCATGGTCAATCCATTTCCACCCAAAAGATTCCAACCAAGGAAATTTAGCTAAAATGGATTGTTGTTAACATTTAGTTTTCTACCATTGAATGTTGGAACCTAAAACCTTACATAAAATATCTACATAATTCAAATATTGCTTGATAATTCCTTCTTCTTCAAGAAGTGTCAGAAAAGAGTCAACTGGAAAATGTCCATTCACAAGTTAAGCTAAGGAATTAGGCAAGGAAATGTCTTTGACCTCTAGATTCTAGGTCACAGAATGGGCCAAAAGATAACCAAACCCTTTGGCAGCTAACACATAGAGGGTAGGGGCTAAAGGGAATCTCTAATCGATATACTGAAAAAGAACAAAATCATTAGATTGATGACCTTTAATGGTGAGGAAAGCATAGGCATCTAAAATAAGTATTCAAATAGATTGTATGAAGCGAGGCCCAAATCTAAGAGCCTGAAGCATGGCTAGAATAAAGGGCCTTTCAATAAGGTCATAATATTTGGAAAATCAATCTTAAAGAACACAACTTGCTACTACAAGTGTCTAGCCTACTCCATGCCTTCCAAGACCATAATGATATTATCCAAAATATATCTAGACTTGATGAAACTAGTATGCTCCTAATGCACGATCAAGGGAAGATGGTGGCACAACCTCAAAGAAAGAGCTTTTGCTATGATTTTGTAAGAAATATTAAGCAAACTAATTGGCCATTAGTTGTAGATATCCTCAAGATCTCTAGATTTAGGTGTGAACTTAATATTTTCTTTGTTTATAATTGTTCCTAAGGAGTTAGAATGATAAGATTCAAGATAGACTTTATGGTCTTCTCCAACCAAATCCCAAAGAGCTTTGTAGAACTCACAAGGAAAAGCATCACAGCTAGGATCTTTATCACTAGCCTAAGAAAAACCTACTTCCCAAAGATCAGCAATGGAGAGAAATTGATCATAAAAGGCTCACTGAGTAGAAGAAAACCAACAAGGGACAACCCTAAGTTATTCTTGCAAAGCTTGCTCACACTTAGGAGAATTCTCTTGAGCTTTAAAAACCTATTCATAATGACAAATAAAAGCTTGAAGGACATCAAGAAGTTCATTCAAAAGTTGATAACTATCTTTGATCTATTTAATGGCTTGGGAAGTGTGGCAAGCATGAAGATCCTGGAAAAACTCTTTAGATGCTCTATCCCCCACTTTAAGCTAATGCAAGCAATATTTGATTTGGGCACCTCTAGTTGTGTGACTATCAGCAATTTACTTTTGTTGATAAATATCAACCACACATAGCTACAAAGTTGGAGCAAAGGGATTGGCTTCCAGTACGATGGTGACTTGGCAGATCTTTGAGGTGGTTTCCTCATAAGAGAAGTGGTTAAACTATGCTAGTTGGTGGCCATAAATTTGCAAGAAATGGGAAGTGTGTTTGATGGCACAATTCCACCATTCAATCCAACCTGTCTATTGAGTGGGCTAGGGATCAAGATTCTAGATAAATCATATGTGGGACAATGTGGTTTGATGAGTGAGAAAAGAAGTTTTGAGAAAAAATTGAGTCTTGTTAGCCTTGGGCTTAGCAATTTGTCATTCTATGCAAAACTGAATGGGAGAATGGTCAAAAAGGACAACATCTGGCAAGGGCTCCACTAAAAGGAAGAAACAACTAGAAAAAGAAAATAAAAATTGTGTTGAAAGTATAGCATGATCAAGCCATTTGTAGACTCTATCAAACCCATCCCTGAAATTACTCCATGTATACCAATGGGGATGATTATGGTGATGGCTCATATTGGGATCAAAAAGGTCCAATTTATTACACATAAAATATCAAGCTTTCCTTTCACTAGTTATCCAACACATGGGAAGTGTGTACTCTTTGTCATACACCATCTCTACTATATTAAAGTCTCCACATTGAGTCAACAATATAGAACTAGAGGGAAGATCACTTAATAGCATCATTAGAAGCATAAATATTAATAACCCCAAAGGAATTATTGTCAATATTAAGAAGGACCTATAAAGCTTTGTTAGTGGGATCACACCAATGATCCACTAAATTTAGATGGCACTTAGGAGAGAGAAATATAATGACTCCTCCACAACCTGCATCATGATTGCTACATAGAAAAGAGCTAGCTGGCCAGATAACATGACAATAATAGAAAGAAAAGATCTAGTAATCTTGATTTCTTGCAAATAAAGAACATCTAAACCTAGAAATATTTGTTGTGTGTCCCTCATAGAATACTTCCTTGGCATAGTGATTCATTGATATGAGTCAAGAGTCATATCATTGCTATCCAACTCATCCAAAGTGGCATAGTGATTCTACAAAAAATTATCTCGAGAGAAACTACCCAACTGAATGTTAGGAAGACTCACCCATAATTTATCTAGAATAAATTCTCCCTCCTCCAATCATCTAGGTGGGTTGTGAGAGCGATGGTGGACCACTACGAGGGAGGAGAACGGGCTAGAATCTCTGGTTGAGAAAATAAGACCAATGTCGATTGAGGTGTTCTAGTAAACTTAGGCTAACTAGATGGCTCACCATTAGAGGTCACCACCTCTTTCCCCTTGTTTAAAGGGTTTTAAATTGCACCAAAAGGATACTTGGTAACTTGATTCCCAAATTTTCCTAGAGTCTTGGCATGAGCTACATTATTTCTAGGGTTCCTATTATTCTTGTGGCTCCCTACTATGATCCATGCTTCCTCTTTTTTGGAAGAGGAGCCTCTGACAGTTGATAAGAAGGATTTTTATGTGGGGAAACCAAAGGACAATCCTTAATCTTATGATCAAAGGATTGAAACTTGAAACAAGTGTTCGACATATTAAGATAAAGGACATGTTGGGTATCATGCATTTGACCAATTTGAATATTCATGGTCTCTTTTAAATCTTTCAAAAGGTCAACCTTGACACAAACTCATTTTTATGGACAAGATAAGAAGAATCTAGTTGGCTTGAAATAGACGACTTTACCAAGCGAGCCAACGATTGTGGTCAAGAAATGCCAACACAGTAAAGGCAACAAAGTATCAAGTCCAAGGCTAGAAAACTAGAAGAGAGGCATGGACAAACCAAAAGCCATGTTTAATAATGATCTCTACATGGCTAGCTTCAGCAAAGCAAAATAAAAAAACCCTTGGTAAGACTTTGGACAACATCCAGTAGGATCCCATGCAAGGCCCAAGCCTTGTTTGCCTAGTCTTTTAGCATGCTTTCAGGGGGGACCCTCCCAAAAAAATATCATATTAAACTAAAATGCTCAATACATTTACAAGAACTATCAAACTCCAAGATGGGTAACACCACATCCGAAGGAGATTCAGAGTCCATATCTCATGGAACACCATGGGGACAAATTTCCTAGGTCACTTGTTCAGTGGAGCCATCCTAAAGAGTTGTCAAACCATCAACACTAGCAAAAAAATGATGTTTTGATAAATTTTGAGGCCATGAAGAAGATTAAAGGAATTCCCTTGGGTGGGACAAACTAAAATCCCCCACAATAAATGTAGAAGAATAAAGAAAATTCCTATGCAAAAGTGTAGTATGACATCAAAAGGCTAAACAACATAAGGCAAGGACCAAAACCCTAGTAGAGCTCACAACCTCACAAATTATGTTTTTTCATTGATAAATTTAGAAAATAGCATTCCATACTAGGCATCAATTTGGAGATACTACCAAAATTTCTAAAATATCATAAATGAAATACATAAATTTAAATAGACCGCACATCCACATATCATTTGATTTTTTGCACTCCTTTACAATGGACCATATTGGTAGTGAAAAGGGAAATACTAAATGGATGACCATCAAAAAAAATTGCCTAAGACTATTAATTGAACCCTTTTTTTCCATAATAGAAAACAGAAGTCTACCCCACATTAAATCTAAAAATTCAAAATTAGAACAACTAACCTAGAATCTTCAAACTTGATCATGGATTTTCTCTCAACACAAAGAATAATAATGTTAGTCCTACAAACTACGACGCAAGCATTACCCTTGTGGATGTATTCCACCTAGAACAAATGGTCATTCAGTGAAAATATTGTGATTGTCGTGTCATAACTCACCATTCCTCTAATCTCTCAAAACCCTAAACAATTCTAAGTATGATCCACACACAAAACCTTACTCCTCAGCAAATGTATTTTTGTTGGGAATTATAAAAGGGAGGTCCAAAAATGTGTTTTCTATATATTTTTTTATTAATACTCATTTGAGCCTTCTATGTGCATCCATATTTTGCATTCATGCCTCCCAAGGTAGTGCTAACTACAACAGGTGACAAAAATCCTCTATCATTTATGCTTTGATGCATGTCAACACCCTTTTCCAAATCTCTGTGCAATCTAAAAACTTTATTGTGACAAGCAAGTTTGGTTCAATATGCATACATATAAATATTAGAAAATAGTATAACTTTTGTTAGATGGCATTTGATTAATTGTGTTTTTTAAAATAAAAAAACTACTAGCAAAATTAGAACAAACCAATTAAAATGTTGGGAATCAGTTATATTTGAAAAAAATACAAAAAAAAAAAAAAAAAAAAACTTTAAAGCAACTTTAGAAAATTGAATTAATTTTCCATTTGCACAAAATCTTTGAGAAGATTAATATAAAATAGTGAAAAAATATTCTTGTCATAATTATTACAATAAAAACTAATCAATACACAATACTTATTAATACTTGTCTTTAGACAAATATTATTGTAATGAAGTTGCTTAATTAATTATTATGAATTGTACCTATCAACAAATCAATATTTTAGTTGCTATTCGAGACTTCACATAAATCAAAGAGAAAAATAATAATTATAACTTATCTAAATATGTGGATGGATATCGAACTTAATGTAATGTATGTACAAGTGATGGCAGAATGATAATAAATTTTTAATGACAAATGTGATACCCCAGTCAAATCATTATTTTGATATCACTACGATTAGAGATATACATCGGGGATAATGTCCATTCAACAATAAATACTTGCAGTAGAGACTATTGAACTCAGAATTTCCTTAAGTGGCTCAAATAACTCTTGTATGAAACAACTGCGGTAGTCCCTGACAAAGAAAGCCCAATAAGAAACATTGTTTAAACCACATACATTTGTAACAAGTCTTATCATTTTTCTAATAATATCACACAATACATCCAAAGAGGCATTTGAGAAGTACATATGTTGTAACAAATTCTTTTGACGAGTATATTTTTGTAGCGGTTTTATGATTAAAAAATTAAACTCTTCATGTGTTGAAAATTTAGAAATTGGAAAAAAGTATTATACAAGATTAAAACAAATGTAGGTACAATAAACTTCAATAATCTCAGTATGTTGATGAGA
Source organism: Cunninghamia lanceolata (assembly GCA_027924645.1). Taxonomy (NCBI): domain Eukaryota; kingdom Viridiplantae; phylum Streptophyta; class Pinopsida; order Cupressales; family Cupressaceae; genus Cunninghamia; species Cunninghamia lanceolata. The sequence goes on along the minus strand of BSBN01000135.1, from coordinate 7,758,687 downwards.
AACAAATGCAAATACAATTATTATTTCACTACATGCATCAAAATTTGCTTATGATTTTAAACCTAACTGCACGTGCATGATTGTAGAGGTACTGGAATTAATTTATTATTTTACTCAATCAAATCATACTTGTATACATAATAAAAAATTCAAATTATTTTTGTTTATCATTAAAAATCCATATTAATTTTAGTATAAAATAAAATATTATTTGTTGAGCCTTTCAAGACATCAACTTTTCTCGAGTTTCATTGAAATTGGTCCTCCTTTGAAGAGTGTAATCTAATAAGAAAAAGTTTATGTACCCTCGACAAATATTATGTTTAAGGAATTTGTCTATATAGAGGAACTTGTGTATAATTGTATGGTGCAGCATTATGTTAAGGAATGTTTTTTTGTTTTTTTGTTTTGTTTTTTTGTTTTGTTGTTTTGTTTTGTTTTTTTTTTGGTTTGTTTTTTTTTTTTGGTGTTTGTTTAAAAATATTTTGTATTTTTTATTTTTTGTAATTAATAATTTTAGATAATTGTAAATTGTCAAGTGGTTCTTGTTTTATTGATAAATTTTAATAGTTCACAAAAATTATGGGAATTAAATTTTGTTGAGTGCAAAGGTCCTAAATTTTTAAGGGGTGAGGTAAGGATCATGCCCCAAGTGAATTTGGTTGAATGAATACCCCTTAGACCTAACGCATGCACCCAAAACCATAATTTATTAAATCTAACATCATAGGATATTTATCCTCCAACTAAAAAGGATAATTTAAAATTTAAAATGATTATATTTTATATATAGGTTGATTTCAAATGCATTAATTGTTAAGACTAGGTACATGTTAGTCACCTTGCAAGTTTTAAGATTATATTAACACTAATGTTACTTTTCCAACTTGTAATCAAAGTTATTGTTATTGTCAGTGTATATTCATAAACCTACTATGTAGATAGTAGCATTGTATTGATTGGGCATGATTCATAAACCTTTGATTAATTTACCACTTGTATGCCAAGGTTATATTTAATAGCATGATAACTATAAAAATAAAATAATTAAATACAAATGTAGCATGACAATTTTAAGTAAATAAAATAAAATAATTCTTAAATAGTTCAATATAAAATAAAATAAAATAACTTTTAAATAAATAAAAATTATGGAAACAAAATAAAAGAATTACCAAAATAATGAATGGTGGCTTTTATATTTATTTGTTTACTTTATATTTATTTGGTAATTCTTTTGTTTTGTTTCCATAATTTTTATTTATTTGAGAGTTATTTTATTTTATTTACTTAAAAGTTATTATACTGATAGGTACATAAAAACCAAAACACAATTGGCATAAATTTAAAAAACTAGAACTATAAAAAAAACTCTAAGTAAATAAAAATAGCTCTTCAAATAAAATAAACAATATAAATAAAATATTAAAATAATTCTTAAATAGTTCTAAAGTAAAGTAAAACAAGTACCACTAGTGGCCAATACCTGCCTTGTAGTGTTGTTATTATAGTATTTGTTTAGTTGTAATTTTTTTGTTGATTAGGTATTGGTTGTATAGACAAATTGCATTCTAATAATTGAAAAAATAATTTTTGAAGAGTGTTGAAATGTCTAGTTAAAAAAATTGAAATCTCTAATCTAGGACTAAAATATTTCCTTAACTATAAAACTAAACTTTACAAAGGGTATTAAATAACACAAATATTTCCTGTAATAATACTAGTATTTTTATAATTTAAAATGCATTAAAATATTGTAAGTTTGAAGAATAAAATAAAAAATGTAATAACATGTTGAAATATTATGATACTGTAATAATATTATGAAATGTTTAATTTATTAAAATGTAATAAATATTGAATACTATTACAATTTAAAATACATTAAAATATTGTAAGTTTGAAGAATAATTACACAATATAATAACAATAACATATTCATATTTAGATTACTACACTTAGTCACTTAATTTTTTGTTTAAGTAATAATAGTATGTACTTTTAGAAACATGATTTTAATTATTTTAATTAATCTAATATTGTGGTTTAGTAATATTTTTTTCTAAAATAAAGAATTGTTTAATTTGTAACTATTATATTTCGAGAACTAAATTTATAAGGAAAATTTTATGTGAACTCTCATTTTCAAATGTCTTGCGTAATTAAAATTGAAATCTCAAAAATAATTTAATTTGGTAAAAATAAAATAGCACTAAAATATTTACTTAGCTATAAAACTAAACTTTACAATGCCTATTAAATAACACAAATATTTCCTTAACTATAAAACTAAACTTTACAAACCTGTATTATGGGGAGATTTGAAATGTCTGCTTAAGATATTATAATGTAATAATATTAATACTATGATAATTTAAAATGCATTAAAATATTGTATGTTTGAAGAATAAAATAAAAAATGTAATAATATGGTGAAATATTATCATACTGTAGATTTTTAACTTTTTAGTAAATAAAATTGAAATACTAGATTTTTAACTCGAGTAAATAAAATTGAAATCCCAAAAATAATTTAATTTCATAAAATAAAATGTGTAGCACCCTATATTTTTAATACTATTATGAATATTATAACTTTCCACATTTGACAAAAAGTAATTTTTATATTTAGCTAATGAATTTAATTTGGTAAAAATAAAATAGCACTAAAATATTTACTTACCTATAAAACTAAACTTTACAATGCCTATTAAATAACACAAATATTTCCTTAACTATAAAACTAAACTTTACAAACCTGTATTATGGGGAGATTTGAAATGTCTGCTTAAGATATTATAATGTAATAATATTAATACTATGATAATTTAAAATGCATTAAAATATTGTATGTTTGAAGAATAAAATAAAAAATGTAATAATATGGTGAAATATTATCATACTGTAGATTTTTAACTTTTTAGTAAATAAAATTGAAATACTAGATTTTTAACTCGAGTAAATAAAATTGAAATCCCAAAAATAATTTAATTTCATAAAATAAAATGTGTAGCACCCTATATTTTTAATACTATTATGAATATTATAACTTTCCACATTTGACAAAAAGTAATTTTTATATTTAGCTAATGAATTTAATTTGGTAAAAATAAAATAGCACTAAAATATTTACTTACCTATAAAACTAAACTTTACAATGCCTATTAAATAACACAAATATTTCCTTAACTATAAAACTAAACTTTACAAACCTGTATTATGGGGAGATTTGAAATGTCTGCTTAAGATATTATAATGTAATAATATTAATACTATGATAATTTAAAATGCATTAAAATATTGTATGTTTGAAGAATAAAATAAAAAATGTAATAATATGGTGAAATATTATCATACTGTAGATTTTTAACTTTTTAGTAAATAAAATTGAAATACTAGATTTTTAACTCGAGTAAATAAAATTGAAATCCCAAAAATAATTTAATTTCATAAAATAAAATGTGTAGCACCCTATATTTTTAATACTATTATGAATATTATAACTTTCCACATTTGACAAAAAGTAATTTTTACATTTAGCTAATGAATTTAATTTGGTAAAAATAAAATAGTACTAAAATATTTACTTACCTATAAAACTAAACTTTACAATGCCTATTAAATAACACAAATATTTCCTTAACTATAAAACTAAACTTTACAAACCTGTATTATGGGGAGATTTGAAATGTCTGCTTAAGATATTATAATATAATAATATTAATACTATGACAATTTAAAATGCATTAAAATATTGTATGTTTGAAGAATAAAATAAAAAATGTAATAATATGGTGAAATATCATCATACTGTAGATTTTTAACTTTTTAGTAAATAAAATTGAAATACTAGATTTTTAACTCGAGTAAATAAAATTGAAATCCCAAAAATAATTTAATTTCATAAAATAAAATGTGTAGCACCCTATATTTTTAATACTATTATGAATATTATAACTTTCCACATTTGACAAAAAGTAATTTTTACATTTAGCTAATGAATTTAATTTGGTAAAAATAAAATAGCACTAAAATATTTACTTAGCTATAAAACTAAACTTTACAATGCCTATTAAATAACACAAATATTTCCTTAACTATAAAACTAAACTTTACAAACCTGTATTATGGGGAGATTTGAAATGTCTGCTTAAGATATTATAATGTAATAATATTAATACTATGATAATTTAAAATACATTAAAATATTGTATGTTTGAAGAATAAAATAAAAAATGTAATAATATGGTGAAATATCATCATACTGTAGATTTTTAACTTTTTAGTAAATAAAATTGAAATACTAGATTTTTAACTCGAGTAAATAAAATTGAAATCCCAAAAATAATTTAATTTCATAAAATAAAATGTGTAGCACCCTATATTTTTAATACTATTATGAATATTATAACTTTCCACATTTGACAAAAAGTAATTTTTACATTTAGCTAATGAATTTAATTTGGTAAAAATAAAATAGCACTAAAATATTTACTTACCTATAAAACTAAACTTTACAATGCCTATTAAATAACACAAATATTTCCTTAACTATAAAACTAAACTTTACAAACCTGTATTATGGGGAGATTTGAAATGTCTGCTTAAGATATTATAATATAATAATATTAATACTATGACAATTTAAAATGCATTAAAATATTGTATATTTGAACAATAAAATAAAAAATGTAATAATATGGTGAAATATCATCATACTGTAGATTTTTAACTTTTTAGTAAATAAAATTGAAATACTAGATTTTTAACTCGAGTAAATAAAATTGAAATCCCAAAAATAATTTAATTTCATAAAATAAAATGTGTAGCACCCTATATTTTTAATACTATTATGAATATTATAACTTTCCACATTTGACAAAAAGTAATTTTTACATTTAGCTAATGAATTTAATTTGGTAAAAATAAAATAGCACTAAAATATTTACTTACCTATAAAACTAAACTTTACAATGCCTATTAAATAACACAAATATTTCCTTAACTATAAAACTAAACTTTACAAATCTGTATTATGGGGAGATTTGAAATGTCTGCTTAAGATATTATAATGTAATAATATTAATACTATGACAATTTAAAATGCATTAAAATATTGTATGTTTGAAGAATAAAATAAAAAATGTAATAATATGGTGAAATATCATCATACTGTAGATTTTTAACTTTTTAGTAAATAAAATTGAAATACTAGATTTTTAACTCGAGTAAATAAAATTGAAATCCCAAAAATAATTTAATTTCATAAAATAAAATGTGTAGCACCCTATATTTTTAATACTATTATGAATATTATAACTTTCCACATTTGACAAAAAGTAATTTTTACATTTAGCTAATGAATTTAATTTGGTAAAAATAAAATAGCACTAAAATATTTACTTAGCTAAAAAACTAAACTTTACAATGCCTATTAAATAACACAAATATTTCCTTAACTATAAAACTAAACTTTACAAACCTGTATTATGGGGAGATTTGAAATGTCTGCTTAAGATATTATAATGTAATAATATTAATACTATGACAATTTAAAATGCATTAAAATATTGTATGTTTGAAGAATAAAATAAAAAATGTAATAATATGGTGAAATATCATCATACTGTAGATTTTTAACTTTTTAGTAAATAAAATTGAAATACTAGATTTTTAACTCGAGTAAATAAAATTGAAATCCCAAAAATAATTTAATTTCATAAAATAAAATGTGTAGCACCCTATATTTTTAATACTATTATGAATATTATAACTTTCCACATTTGACAAAAAGTAATTTTTACATTTAGCTAGTGAATTTAATTTGGTAAAAATAAAATAGCACTAAAATATTTACTTAGCTAAAAAACTAAACTTTACAATGCCTATTAAATAACACAAATATTTCCTTAACTATAAAACTAAACTTTACAAACCTGTATTATGCGGAGATTTGAAATGTCTGCTTAAGATATTATAATGTAATAATATTAATACTATGACAATTTAAAATGCATTAAAATATTGTATGTTTGAAGAATAAAATAAAAAATGTAATAATATGGTGAAATATCATCATACTGTAGATTTTTAACTTTTTAGTAAATAAAATTGAAATACTAGATTTTTAACTCGAGTAAATAAAATTGAAATCCCAAAAATAATTTAATTTCATAAAATAAAATGTGTAGCACCCTATATTTTTAATACTATTATGAATATTATAACTTTCCACATTTGACAAAAAGTAATTTTTACATTTAGCTAATGAATTTAATTTGGTAAAAATAAAATAGCACTAAAATATTTACTTAGCTATAAAACTAAACTTTATAATGCCTATTAAATAACACAAATATTTCCTTAACTATAAAACTAAACTTTACAAACCTGTATTATGGGGAGATTTGAAATGTCTGCTTAAGATATTATAATGTAATAATATTAATACTATGACAATTTAAAATGCATTAAAATATTGTATGTTTGAAGAATAAAATAAAAAATGTAATAATATGGTGAAATATCATCATACTGTAGATTTTTAACTTTTTAGTAAATAAAATTGAAATACTAGATTTTTAACTCGAGTAAATAAAATTGAAATCCCAAAAATAATTTAATTTCATAAAATAAAATGTGTAGCACCCTATATTTTTAATACTATTATGAATATTATAACTTTCCACATTTGACAAAAAGTAATTTTTACATTTAGCTAATGAATTTAATTTGGTAAAAATAAAATAGCACTAAAATATTTACTTACCTATAAAACTAAACTTTACAATGCCTATTAAATAACACAAATATTTAAAATGCATTAAAATATTGTATGTTTGAAGAATAAAATAAAAAATGTAATAATATGGTGAAATATCATCATACTGTAGATTTTTAACTTTTTAGTAAATAAAATTGAAATACTAGATTTTTAACTCGAGTAAATAAAATTGAAATCCCAAAAATAATTTAATTTCATAAAATAAAATGTGTAACACCCTATATTTTTAATACTATTATGAATATTATAACTTTCCACATTTGACAAAAAGTAATTTTTACATTTAGCTAATGAATTTAATTTGGTAAAAATAAAATAGCACTAAAATATTTACTTAGCTATAAAACTAAACTTTACAATGCCTATTAAATAACACAAATATTTCCTTAACTATAAAACTAAACTTTACAAACCTGTATTATGGGGAGATTTGAAATGTCTGCTTAAGATATTATAATGTAATAATATTAATACTATGATAATTTAAAATGCATTAAAATATTGTATGTTTGAAGAATAAAATAAAAAATGTAATAATATGGTGAAATATCATCATACTGTAGATTTTTAACTTTTTAGTAAATAAAATTGAAATACTAGATTTTTAACTCGAGTAAATAAAATTGAAATCCCAAAAATAATTTAATTTCATAAAATAAAATGTGTAGCACCCTATATTTTTAATACTATTATGAATATTATAACTTTCCACATTTGACAAAAAGTAATTTTTACATTTAGCTAATGAATTTAATTTGGTAAAAATAAAATAGCACTAAAATATTTACTTACCTATAAAACTAAACTTTACAATGCCTATTAAATAACACAAATATTTCCTTAACTATAAAACTAAACTTTACAAACCTGTATTATGGGGAGATTTGAAATGTCTGCTTAAGATATTATAATGTAATAATATTAATACTATGATAATTTAAAATACATTAAAATATTGTACGTTTGAAGAATAAAATAAAAAATGTAATAATATGGTGAAATATTATCATACTGTCGATTTTTAACTTTTTAGTAAATAAAATTGAAATACTAGATTTTTAACTCGAGTAAATAAAATTGAAATCCCAAAAATAATTTAATTTCATAAAATAAAATGTGTAGCACCCTATATTTTTAATACTATTATGAATATTATAACTTTCCCCATTTGACAAAAAGTAATTTTTACATTTAGCTAATGAATTTAATTTGGTAAAAATAAAATAGCACTAAAATATTTACTTAGCTATAAAACTAAACTTTACAATGCCTATTAAATAACACAAATATTTCCTTAACTATAAAACTAAACTTTACATATGGGGAGATTTGAAATGTCTGCTTAAGATATTATAATGTAATAATATTAATACTATGATAATTTAAAATGCATTAAAATATTGTTTGTTTGAAGAATAAAATAAAAAATGTAATAATATGGTGAAATATTATCATACTGTCGATTTTTAACCTTTTAGTAAATAAAATTGAAATACTAGATTTTTAACTCGAGTAAATAAAATTGAAATCCCAAAAATAATTTAATTTCATAAAATAAAATGTGTAGCACCCTATATTTTTAATACTATTATGAATATTATAACTTTCCCCATTTGACAAAAAGTAATTTTTACATTTAACTAATGAATTTAATTTGGTAAAAATAAAATAGCACTAAAATATTTACTTAGCTATAAAACTAAACTTTACAATGCCTATTAAATAACACAAATATTTTCTTAACTATAAAACTAAACTTTACAAACCTGTATTATGGGGAGATTTGAAATGTCTGCTTAAGATATTATAATGTAATAATATTAATACTATGATAATTTAAAATGCATTAAAATATTGTATGTTTGAAGAATAAAATAAAAATATAATAATATGCTGAAATATTATCATACTGTAAATTTTTAACTTTTTAGTAAATAAAATTAAAATCCCAAAAATAATTTAATTTCATAAAATAAAATGTGTAGCACCCTATATTTTTAATACTATTATGAATATTATAACTTTCCCCATTTGAGAAAAAGTAATTTTTACATTTAGCTAGTGATTTTAATTTGGTAAAAATAAAATAGCACTAAAATATTTACTTAGCTATAAAACTAAACTTTACAATGCCTATTAAATAACACAAATATTTCCTTAACTATAAAACTAAACTTTACAAACCTGTATTATGGGGAGATTTGAAATGTCTGCTTAAGATATTATAATGTAATAATATTAATACTATGATAATTTAAAATACATTAAAATATTGTATGTTTGAAGAATAAAATAAAAAATCTAATAATATGGTGAAATATTATCATACGATTTTTAACTTTTTAGTAAATAAAATTGAAATACTAGATTTTTAACTCGAGTAAATAAAATTGAAATCCCAAAAATAATTTAATTTCATAAAATATAAAATAAAATGTGTAGCACCCTATATTTTTAATACTATTATGAATATTATAACTTTCTCCATTTGACAAAAAGTAATTTTTACATTTAACTAATGAATCAAAAAATTAAATTCATAAAAAATGATGATTCTTCCCTCTCATAATTATAGCCATCCATTTAGGCATGACTAAACTAGTGGGAGACAAAATTTGTGTTCATAATTTGTTTACTTGCCACATCCTCCCCTCAAACTAAAATTCTCTCCGCATTTATAGTCTTCTATAGAGAAGAGGTCATTTTTCAGGATAAATTATTTTTCAATAATTTTTTGTTAAAAATTTATCTTGTTGACATAGGAAAGGTACAAATTTAAATCAAATTTGCCCAACCAGAAAAATAATTGGTTTGTAATCAATAGATTAATAACTAGTGTGAACTCATTGCAATAGTACCAACAGGTACTAATAAAAATCTTAGATTTTTAACTCTTGAGTAAATAAAATTGAAATCCCCAAATAATCTAATTTCATAAAATAAAATGTGTAGAACCCTAACCCTAGTTGAATGTGGAAAGATTTGAAATGTCTACCAACATATTAATTTTATCTTAGTCACTTTATTTTTTGTTGAAGTAATAATAGTAAGTAATATTTTTTTTTCTAGAAATAAAGAATTGTTTATCATTTCAAATTTGTAACTATTATATTTCAGAACTAAATTTATAAGGAAAATTTTATTTGAACTCGTTTTGAAATGTCTTAGATAAATAAAATTGAAATCCTAGAAATAATTTAATTTGGTAAAAATAAAATAGAACTAAAAATATTTGCTTAGCTATAAAATTAAACTTTACAAAGCCTATTAAATAACACAAATATTTCATTAACTATAAAACTAAACTTTACAAAGCCTGCATATTTTTATTATGTGGAGATTTGAAATGTTTGCTTAAGATATTATAATTAATAATATTAATACTATGATAATTTAAAATGAAATATTGTATGTTTGAAGAATAAAATAAAAAATGTAATAACATGGCGAAATATGATACTGTAGATTTTTAACTTTTTATTAAATAAAATTGAAATACTAAATTTTTAACTCTTGAGTAAATAAAATTAAAATCTGAAAAATAATCTAATTTCATAAAATAAAATGTGTAGAACCCTATATTTTTAATAGTATTATTAATATTATAACTTTGTCCCTTTGACAATCATCCATTTAGGCATGACTTAACTAGTGGGAGACAAAATTTATGTTCATAATTTGTTTACTTGCCACATCCTCCCCTCAAACCGAAATTCTCTCCTCATTTTTGTTGCAATGACAATACAAATAAATCATTTTTCAATATTTTTTTTGGTTAAAAATATCATGTTGACATAGGAAAAGTACAAATTTAAATCAAATTTGCCCAACAAGAAAAATAATCCTATCTTTTGATTGGTTGTAATTTCATAAAATAAAATGTGTAGAACTCTATATTTTTAATAGTATTATTAATATTATAACTTTGTCCTTTGACAAAAAGCAATTTTTACATGAAGCAAAAAATTAAATTCATAAAAACTGATGATTCTTCCCTCTCATAAGCATGACTTAACTAGGGGGAGAAGAATTTGTGTTCATAATTTATTTACTTGCCAATGACATACAGATAAATCATTTTTCATGACATAAGATCAATCATTTTTCAATAATTTTTTGTTAAAAATTTATCATGTTAACATAGGAAAAGTACAAATTTAAATCAAAGTAGCCACTATCAAATATAAAGAGCAACTATAGACTTATTCTAGTGAATATACTTTTTGTGACTTGTTTACATGTATTTTTATAACAATAAAAGGGTTAGTCAATAAAACCCTAGCTAAATATGAAATAAAAAATTCAAGACTCTAAGTTTCCTTTTGTTTTTTGCACAATCAAATTAAATTTATTGTTTACTAACTTTTAATACATCTTTTATTTATTGTTTTATTAAAAATATAGTGTTGTAATCAAATATAAAGGAGCAATTGTAGACTTATTCTAATGAATATACTTTATGTGACTTGTTTACATGTATTTTTAAAACAATAAAAGGGTTAGTCAATATTGTTTACCTGACTTGTAGTGTTGTTATTATAGTATTTGTTTAGTTGTAATTTTTTTTTGTTGATTAGCTATTGGTTGTATATAGTATTTGTTTAGTTGTAATTTTTTTGTTGATTAGGTATTGGTTGTATAGACAAATTGCATTCCAATAATTGAAAAATTAATTTTTGAAGAGTGTTGAAATGTCTTGGGTAAATAAAATTGAAATATCAAAAATAATCTAATTTGGTAAAAATAAAATAGGACTAAAATATTTCTGAACTATAAAACTAAACTTTTACAAAGTCTATTAAATAACACAAATATTTCCTTAAAATGTAATAATACTAATACTTTTATAATTTAAAATGCATTAAAATATTGTAAGTTTGAAGAATAAAATAAAAAATGTAATAACATGGCGAAATATTTTTTGTGATACTGTAGATTTTTAACTTTTGACTAAATAAAATTGAAATTCTAGATTTTTAACTCTTGACTAAATAAAATTGAAATCTGAAAAATAATCTAATTTCATAAAATAAAATGTGTAGAACCCTAACCCTAGTTGGGTGTGGATAGATTTGAAATGTCTGCCTAAAATATTAAAATGTAATAATATTGAATACTATTACAATTTAAAATACATTAAAATATAATAATATTGAATCCTATTACAATTTAAAATGCATTAAAATATTGTAAGTTTGAAGAATAATTTCATAATATAATAATAGTGTGGATAGATTTGAAATGTCTACCTAATATATTAAAATGTAATAATATTGAATACTATTACAATTTAAAATGCATTAAAATATTGTAAGTATGAAGAATAATTACATAATATAATAACAATAACATATTCATATTTACATAATAATAGTAAATACTTTTAGAGAACATGATTTTAATTATTTTAATTAATCTAATATTGTTGTTTAATAATAATTTTGGGTGCATTCATTTAATAAAAGTATGTGGTTTAGCTCCATTTAATTAGAGATCAATGGTTAAGATCAAATGAATAGTTAAGAAATATTTTAGTGAAATTAGGTTATTTATATGTAGAACCCTAAAGTATAGTTATAAAACAAATTTAAACCGTAATAAAAAAATTTATAAAATAGTTGTGAAAAGAAATCAATAAATAAAAATATGCATGCTTTGTAAAGAAAAATTTTAGTGTTATTTTATTTTACGAAATTAGGTTATTTTTGGGATTTTAATTTTTTTAATCCAAGAGTTAAAAATCTAGAGTGTCATGAAAAATACTTTTATTTTGGAGATTTCAATTTTATTTACTCAACAATTAAAAATCTAGTGTGATGGAAAATATTTAAATGAAGTGATGCCATGTTCCTAAATATAGTTAGTAAAATTTTAAAAATATAATGCACCTCCTTATCTATATTTTTCCATTTTTTATTTGATTTGATAAAGCCCTAATAAAATATAGTTATAAAATATTATTAAACATAAATAATTTTTATTTGATTTGATAAAACTGTAATAAACTATAGTTATAAAATATTATTAAACATAAATAAAATAATATATTAACTGCCACTCCCTTTCCATAAGGCAATATTACCAGAATTATTATAGTTTCCTTGGCATGAGAAAAATTTCAAAGCACTATAATGTTCACATACAAAAGACTATCGGCTTAGGATTTGTTATTTGAAGCATTCAAAAACCTTAAAGATTTAAATGTCAAGATTAAAAACAAAAACCAAGCCATCAAATATTAAAATTTGATATTTTAAAATAAACAGCACAAAGTAACAACCCATGGATTGAAGATTTAATGATAAGAAACTGTTGAGCCAAAAGTAACAACCCATGAAGATTTAATGATCAAGAAACTGTTGAGCCAAAAGTAACAACCCATGGATTGAAGATTTAATGATAAGAAACTGTTGAGCCAAAAGTAACAACCCATGAAGATTTAATGATCAAGAAACTGTTGAGCCAATGAAGTAAATAACAACCACTGCACCAACCCAAATCAATTGAAAAACCTGCATGAATCTATTTTAATATACTATGAACCATAGAAGAGTTATAGTGATACTGCTGGATAAAGGAGCTAAAAGGCCGTGAACTAAAATGGAGATATCTCCATAAATGTACCAGCAAAGTAACAAAATAGTCTTTAAACTCTTATCACTATTGTTTTATAAAAAAATTATTAGGTACATATTTAATATAATAGGAAGTTGTTTCCTATGTATTAAATATTCAATGTTCATATTTTCACTTAAAATTTAAATATAAATTTTCAAAATTAAATATTAAATATTTAAATAATATAATAATAATGATTATAATGATTAAAAAAATAATTAATTAATAATACTAATACTTTTATAATTTAAAATGCATTAAAATATTGTAAGTTTGAAGAATAAAATAAAAAATGTAATTAAATTCATGATACTTTAGATTTTAAAGTTTAGATTTTAAAGTTTTGACTAAATAAAATTGAAATCCAAGATTTTTAACTTTTAAGTAAATCAAATTGAAATCCCTAAAATAATCTAATTACATAAAATAAAATGTGTAGAACCCTAAAAACTAAATTAAAATTAAATTACTTTTATCTAATGAAGCAAAAATTTAATCGCCATCCATTTAGGCATGACTTAACTAGTGGGAGACAAAATTTGTGTTCATAATTTGTTTAGTTGCCACATGCTCCCCTCAAACCAAAATTCTCTCTGCATTTATAGTTTTTTGTTGCACTCTCCCGACAATCCGCAGAGAAGAGGCCATTTTTTTCAGCCAATGACAATACAGATAAATCATTTCTAAATAATTTTTTGTTAAAAATTTATCATGTTGACAAGAAAAAGTATCCTATCTTTTGATTGGTTTGCAATCAATAGATTAATAACTAGATAAGTGTGAACTCATTGCAATAGTACCACCGAAGGCACTATATTTTATAAATATAAATTTTACTATATAGTCATCAATTTTATTTCCTTATATTTTCTGAATAATGAAATTTAATTTGTTCATTTTTCACTCACTATTGTTTTATAAATACTAGCATACCTATCTTTTTAAAAAAAATTCTAAAAATAGATATGCTAACTTATAAATGGCATTCAACTTCATGTCAACATTTTATTTTACACTAAAAGATTAACCTTGCCATCATGTAAAATCACTGCTTATAATAATTAATATTAAAAAAAAAAATAAAACAAAATAAAATAAAATAAAAATAATAGCTTAATTTACAAGCTTATCTTATTTAGATAGCGTCACCTTGTTAACCGAGAACTTATACATTCCTCTCTAGCTCTCCAATGCACATTTGTGCTATTTAATCCACTGGATTGAAAGAAGTTCCAATCTTGAAGAGCTTCTCTCAAATCATGAGCCTTGGCCTTCAACCCTTTACAACAATTTGCATGCATGATGCACACCACACCTAGATCTGAGCCAGATTCACAAAACCCACTAAAATACTTTGTATCAAGGAAGCGTGCTCTCAGACCTATTCTGGTAATGTTTTCTGACAACCTTATGTCTTTCCACACATCTTGGTCATGCATGTGAGGCCTGGTTATTGTAGCATTGTGCCACATCTCCATCATCTCAATAGTTCTATTGTTTGAACGGAATAACATGAATCCTGTATTCTCTTCATTTCTCGCATCATCTGGATTCCCAGAATATATATTACATGACATTTCAAAGTCTGCATCCGTTGAAAATCTTTGAAATGGATTTCTGAGCCACAGTATATCCGAATCCTGTACAAAGCGGCCCCCCAAAAGTTTTAAATTGCTAATGGCCAAATAAATCAGTATATCTGCTGAATAGAGCTGAAAAAGAAAAAACCTACGGAGAAAAGAAAAGTGTAGCCTCTGCGTAGGACATTGGTGAGGAAGAAGATTTTAGAAGGCGTCATCTTCAAATAATCCTCCGACATGAAGACGCTCTCGCCTGAAAAATCAACTCCAAGCGATAGCAGTGAGGATAGATTTGTGTGCAGGATTTGAAGGCCTTTTCATCGTGGGCAACCACCAGCAGATTGTTGAGCAGTTTTTGTGTTCCTTCCCCAACTTCAAAGCTCTTCATAAACAAGTCAAAAATGCCGCTAGACTCCATCCACGCTTTGAAAAAAAAAATGAAAAGGTATTTATTTAAGCAAATGGTAACAATTTATGTCATGCAATCAAAATCTAAACCATGGCAGCATAAGAAAAGCTCAAAGTAGTCTGCGAAAAACAAAATACAGAAGTACAATTGCGAGGAAAACCATACTAAAAACCAATAAATTTACACAGGAGGCCACCAAATTTGCCACACCACAGCAACTTAAAAGCAGCTTAAGAAAATTAGAAAAGGGTGAAATTGCATAAAAATATCCGGAGTTTATAGGAAAAGAATAAAATTAGTTTCGGCTGAATTAGTTGAACGATGGCGGAAAAGCAGGACACTCCCTTTCGATAAGCCAATATTATCATTATTGTAATGGATGCCTATTAATCCTTCTTACCATCTAAAAGTTTTCTGTGAAGTAAATTGAAGAAAAATTATTTTTCAAATATGTTTTGTTAAAATATTTGCATCTTTGCAATAACAATAGCTAAATATTTTTTAAATAAAAAACTATTTCAGTTCTCATTGGTTGCAAAAAGAATTATTAATAACTGTTATAAGGTGTTTTTAAATAAATGCATTTAACAAATCTATACTAATATTTACTACACTTTTCAAAGTAAAAACAAAAAAATAGCTCTTCAAAACAAAAACAAAAAAAAGTAAACAATTTAGATAAAATAAAATAATTTTGTTCATTTAAATTGTGTTTCTTTCTCTACTTTATTTGAATAGAAATTCTTGTTCTTTTTTATAATAAACCTGGTTTAGGAGTCATGCCAAAATGGGGGATTTCCCCTAATGTTGAAGGCACAAAGCCCCCAGGTCCAACCAACTTCACAGTGATTTGATGAGGTATCAAAATCAACATATTATACCAACTAAACCATATATTTATATTCATGCCATATTGTATCAACAAAGAAGGAGCCTCCAACATTACACTCCAGACAGACCATAACCATATGCTGAACAAAACTCAAAGGAACCACCTAAAACCATACCCTAACCAAAATATATAAGCAGAAAGTTTATCACAACCAGCATCTACCCAATATAGCTAAAAAACAAAGAAAGTATCCAAGTATGTAAGGGGGGTTGGGGAAAATTATGTAGGCCCCAAGCCACCCCAAAATGAAACATTACATTTTTTACATGACACGGCCTTACCCAACATAGCCACTACCTCAACATCCTTTGATCCCTCACTATGATAGCAATCAGAAAAAGATACGATAGCCTCCACCAAAATCACTGATATCAAACCCTTATCCAATTCCTCCACCACCTACTATAGGCATAGTTGGTGCTTCTTGGAAGCATGTGAGTGGTCAAGAACATAGCTAAAATAAACCTTTGCCTGGTCAACATCTCTTATATCATTGTGTAGCAAATAAGAGCTAGCCACATTTAAAAGTAGATAAGCACAAGTCAAATTTTGAACCACATCAAATGCATTCCACCTCCCCATGTGTGCCCAAGGTCGAGTAGGATATTAGCCATGGTGAAGAAAATCCCCATGCTTAAAGCCCCATCCTCATCTTTCACCTTTTCCCATATCTGAATAACCTACTTCTAGAGATCTAGGTCCTTTATTTCCTTCTTGATAAATGCCATGAAGTTAGTGATCATCTAATCTATAGAGACCTAGCATTTCCTCTTCTTGGGGATTTTCTCACCAATTTTATCCATT
The DNA here is from genome assembly GCA_027924645.1 of Cunninghamia lanceolata. NCBI lineage: Eukaryota > Viridiplantae > Streptophyta > Pinopsida > Cupressales > Cupressaceae > Cunninghamia > Cunninghamia lanceolata. Next base: position 7,741,600 of record BSBN01000135.1, on the reverse strand, counting down.
CCCTTATTCTTTCCACCCATCTTACTAGCCACAGCACATGACCCCTCTACAAAATCCATATGTCACATGAACAAACAGAAGTACATAAAAATGTAACAACACCATCTATCTAACCCATTAATGGTTGGCTATCTCCCACTTGATCACCTTGGACAAGCACCAAAATCTCCTAAGGATAATGCTATCCCCCAAGATTTTAAATTAGACAAAGTAAGAAAACAAGAAATGGTAGATTCCAAAGAGGAAGAACACATAGCAATGGAAGACAACAAGATCAAGATGTTGTAGAAGAAAGGGAGTACACTAGTTCTTACCACAATGACAAATTTGATCATCTTCAATGAGGAAGAGGTAGAATTGGGAGAGGAGATGATAGACTATTCTACAATTTTTTTTTTAAGTGTGGAATGGAAGGACACAGAGCATTTAAGTGTTCTCAATCACAAGGAATAAATATTAGAAGGCTTAAAGGAACCACAGTATCCACACATATAGATGAAGTACTATTAGTTGTATCATTGAGCTAAGTGAATAAACCAAAAAAAGGTGAACCTTTTTTGATGAAAAGAGTATTATTGAAACCTAATACGGAGGATAGTACAATGAAGATAATTGTAAAGAACAATTTGTAAGGTTGAAGGTAAGTTTTGTAGAGTGATAATTGATAGTGGAAATATGATTAACCTCGTGTCAAGTGAAATGGTTGATAAGTTGAACCTAAAGAAGATTGAGCATGCATGTCCATACATGAGATCATGGTAGCAAAAAGAAGGTGTTGGTGAGTGAATAATGTTTGATTAGATTCAAAATAAGGTCATATTAAGATGAATTTTTATGTGATGCTATGTTTATAGATATTTGTCATCTATTGTTAGGAAGACTTTAACAATATGATAGTAAGGCTTTTTCTAATTGTAGAGAGAATACATACACTTCAATGAAGGGAGGTGAGAAGCATATTCTTAATTTATTGGAGAATAGAAAAAATCATATGACTTGTTGTGTCAGAGTATGTTTAGTTTATGATAGAAAATCACGTTAAAGATTGAAGCATGAGTGTGTTTTACTATAGTTCTTAAGATATGCAATAGAGCATATGAAAATAAGTTGTTGCAAGTAGAAATTTCTAAATTTTTGGGTACGGTGATATAATGTCAAATAGTATGCTAGAAGGATTAACAGTGGTTAGGAGTATTAGTTACCATATGGATTTGATTTTAGGAGCAATTTTAACCAATAAGGTTTCTCATAACACAGCTCCAAAAAAATGAGTTGAACAAACAAGTGTGAGAGTTATTGATGAAAGAATTGATAGAAGAAATTTTAAGTCCTTATGTAGTATCATGAGTACTATCATCCAACAAAGGAGGAGAATGGATAATGTTTTTATATTCTAGAGCAATAAATAAGATTACTATAAAGTATAACCAAGGATCGATGATTTGATAGATTGTGTCAATGGAGCAAAATAGATTTGGAAAGTGGTTGTCATTAGATAAGATAAGAGAATGGGATGAGTGGAAAGTACAATTTAAGACTAAAGTGGGTTTGTATGAGTGGATGGTTATTCCATTTGGTTTGACTAACTCCCCGAGTACTTTTATTTTTATGATTATGTGTGCTATTCACTTTGTATATCCTTGTTAATAATGTTGTAATATGGATGCTAACTATGACAATAATATTGTAATATTATTTTATGCGTGTATCTCCAAAGATCGTGGAATGGGTAAATGAGATGCCCACATGGTATTTGGAGGCACATGTGGAGTAGAATATTCTCCTAGACACTTGGTAATATTACTTGTAAGGAGCATTTGATAGTTGATTACATTGTAAGACATACTTTGACACTTGAAATGAAGTGAAATGGAATCTATGACTAAGTGGATTGTGTTGTAAGGTCATCATTTGGAGGTTACAGAGTAGACTCAGGTGAAAGTCTAGAGCTGTGACCCCACTTTAGGCCAACAAAATAGTTCTTCCTGAAACTGTTTTGCTCAAAACTCTTTCGCTCAAAAACATTAACTTGATATAAATTTGAAATTAAAATTGAAATGCATATCAATTTGTATATAAGGTTTCCACCCACACAATTTAGGGTGAGATTTTTGGCCAAACCTCCTTCGCTCAAAATTGTCTTGGTGGCAGCTTAATCCCTCTTTTGAGGCAAATTCAAGAAAAAATAAACTTCAACTCCAGATTTCTCCAACCAAGGATATTTTCATGAAAATCTAAAAATACCCTTTGATGGGGATCGAAGTAAAATTTGACAGTATATGCTTTTAATATTTTAAATAGTTTTATTGTTATTTTTATAAAATTTACTACAAGTAGGTCGTTATAATCAAACATGAGGCAAATTAGAAATATATATGGTACAATAGAAGAGAGAATCCTCTCCAAAAAGGTATAATTTGTTTTTTTACGATAAATAGTTAAAACAAAAGTTATGTCCCATCGAAACTATGACATTTTAAATAAATTTAAATTTAAAAATCATTAAAAAATAAATATTCATCAAAAATTATTTTTTTCCTCCATGCACTAGATATTCAAGTTAGCTAAGTGGGAAAAAAACAAAGAAAAAAAATAAAATTTACTATATTTTTTGCTACGTCCCATCAGCCTCACTTTTTCAAAAAAAAAAAGCAATTAAAATATTCTCTTAAAGTGTATTAAAACCTATATCCAACTAATTTAAAAATAAAATTATAAATTATAAACATAAACTACACTAAAAGTTCCATATTTCATTAGTTTATATCATTTTAAAATTCAAAACATACATGTCACTTTTAGGTGCTCCAAGTTGAAAAACTATATTTGTGTTAATCGTTTCCTTTATGAAAGTGGGACACAATTCTGAACTTTCACCCACTCACTCATTTGGGTGCTTGGGTTAAGTAGTTGAGCCCTATTTGATATTTAGTGGGAATGCATGCAAATTGTTTGTCCTCTAGTGGAGGTGGATTCCTAGGTTGGTGAGAAGAGTCAAGAACCTTTTCAAATGTTGAATATAACTCTTGAACATGTGTCATATTATCTCCTTGATAGTTTTGCATTGTTGTTTTGCCATTAGTGTTCTCTCCAAGGTAGCTTATTTTGCTATTGAATGGAGGCTTGGGCTAGTGGTTTATCATCATAGTTTGAAGCAAGGTTATGTTACAAAATTAACTATAGGTTGAAGTATACAAATATTGAAGGGAGAAGCTAATTGTATTATGTATTCTCTTACTGTAAATCAATACAATCTTGTGGCTCCTTTTGATGATGGGTTTTTTACATGCAAGAGTATTACCACATAATATAGGTGATCTTTTCTATTTTTTGGATGATATTGTGGTTGTAATAAATCTTTATTTTTTCTCTTATTAATGTTAATAACTAATTTATTATAGCCCATTAAATCATATTTGATCACTTAATGTTTTGTTATAATTGCTAACTCAAATTCTCAACAATTGGTATTAGAGCCTAGTTTTAGCTTGATTTCAAGAGGGAGATGCTTTTCTTTATGTTATGTGTTTTTAATTATAATGGGAATTTTTTTTATTTAGTGGAAATCCATTCTAGATGCTATAGAAGTCTTGTAAAGTAAGTCTAGGGATGAAATTAAAAGGTTCAAGGACGACCTATGAGTTGTGGAAACTAAAAATGGAGGATCACTTGATAGAAAGGAACCAATGGGTTGTGTTGGCACTCAATGTTTTTCCTCTAAAATCCTTAAAGACAAACCCAAAACCCAAGACTAAGGAGTGTCAACTTCGAATGAAGGGAAACACTTATCATTAGGAAGTGGACAACTTAGGCCAATTGACAAGGAAGGGTAACCCCTATTTTTGGTTTTTCTAGGCCAATGGGGTATTCCCTAGGGTTTTCCTTTCAGATTAGCTTTAAAGAGAGATATTGAAACTATAAGTTTTAAGACAAACTATACCCAATGCTTATGTAGACTCCAATTGATTGTCATTAAGCAACTATGTGCTAGTTTTCTACCACTAAGACATTAAACCTATGATAAAAAAATAGAACACACTCTTGCACATACACCAAGAGATAGAAATAGCTTGTACCCCTAAATTTAAGTTACATTATTCTAATGATACATATGTCCAAGAGGAAGGCAACACTATCATGGTTCTCTAAGAATTGATCAGTTTTAGCTTGCCAAGGATATGACACAAGTCATAATATTAAACCATGAGAGCATTCAAGAAACCAAAAACTACTCCTAAACTAATGAGAGATTCACTTGAAAAAAATTGGCCTTTCACCTTTTGAATCGGTGCCTACTCCATTGGGAAATTGTCACACCCTACAAGAGGGAAGAAAACATGCTTGTGTACCAACAATGGAAGCCAACTTATAATGCATACAAGCCAAAAGATTAAGGATATATATAAGTAAACAAACATAATAATCCATTCCAAGTCAACAACACCCCACATGCAATAGGAAAATATCATTACAAATAAGTTTGCAATGATTTATAATGTCTATCAGACATTAATATCCTATTACAATAATGCCAACAAATATGGCAAGTGAAAACCAACAACTATGTTCAAAGGTTTTCCTAAAACATTACAATCTACCATGGAGACTTAACTTGCAAGAAAACACCTACTTGACTATCCCTTCCCTTGATTAACAACACATGCTTCATCACTTACAAATCTAGAGATTCTTCATTTGAATCCTAGACTACTCCTAGAAGCACTAGATTAAAAAATTGCTTCAAGGACCAACCCCCAATACATATTGCATTCATGCTTTTATATCATTATAATTTCAGTTCAACTCATTTAGCCACTTGGGCACAAGAATCGAATCAAATCATGCCACATACATCTTGACCAAGCAGAATGGATCGATGCTAAATACATGTCTTAATTAGCACACAACTACAAAGAAAGATTACACTTGCAAGAATAGAAAATATCCCTAGGAATAAAAAATAGGTACAAGGAACAAGGGAGAAGTTCTCATAATGAAGATATCAATCAATCAAAATTAAGAGTAGGGGTACAAATTAAATGTATTTACTTTAATTTTAGCCCCTGTCTGTAAGTTGCAGCAATGGTAACCCATGCCCATAAATAGAAATAGGCTGACCTAAGGAGAAAGGAACCATAAGTGCAATCCCACCAAACATGTGCCACACTAGTAATAGGGCTTGTGGTAGGGTATAAATGTAAAACATATCTGCAATAGAGAAAAGTGTAAGTTACACATTCCAAAGTCAACATTCAAGTGCGCCCAAACCAAAGGAATGATTCCCAAATAGACATAAATGTGAATCCAAAACATCCCCCAAGAAGCATCAAGACATCATATATAATAATAGAGGGATAAAACTCACCCAACAACAAAGATATAAACATCTTGTAACAATAAATAGTCCTCTTGATGCATAAATAGCCACCAAAGCCCATGCCAAACTAGGTGTGTTGAAGGAAATTCATCAAGCTAAAATGGCGCGTCTCCATGATTACACATTCCTTAAGCACCATCCAAGCTGAAGGATAGAAATATGCCATAAACTAGAACTTAAACAAAATCATGCCCATATGCATAGCATTCCCTTTGATGTAGGCTCACAATCCTCTCCAAATAGCTGCCATATGGAAGATTCTAATATGTTTCTTCGATGGAGTAAAAACCACCCAATGAGAACATGCCCACAAAATAGCAAAGGTAATGCATGGTAAGCAAGTAGTATGAGTTTCGGCATGCATAAGAATATGAACTAAGTCATGGAAAGGGTAAAGAGAGCCAAGGTTTAGGAAAGAAAGGAAAACAAAAAATTTAGATGTAGGCCAATAGGTTGCAATAAGTAAAAAATAAAACCTTCTAGTATGAAGGATGACCACTAGAATAATCTTGATAAGAAAGCAAGAAGTACCATCTAACTATGTCTTCAATTTCGTTCTTATAAATGTATCAAAAAAGTAATGTACATAGTTTATGGAAAAACATGGGTGCGTTGTATCAAACTAAGAGTCGTGTTAATAAGTTGTTTCTAAGTATTAACTAAAAATGAATGAAGGAGACTATGTAGCAAATCATCTTAATCAATGATAAATTTATGAAATCTCACTAAAAAAATTATATAAAATCCTTGCAAATCTTGGTTGATGCATTAATTTTTGTAGTAAATCTATGTCTTTTTGGGGAACAAAATTGTTTTTTTTTGGAAAATTTGTGCACGTTACTAACAATGAACATTATTTTTGCTAGCAAATAATAGACAAATTTGTAAAAATAAAATAATTTATTCAACAAATTATTGTTAAATTTGAAGAAATAAAAAATTTTATTGGGCAAATTATTGAGTGGTTTAAAAATATTATATAATGTTTATTGTGAAAATATTCTAACAAAAAAGGATAAAGATTAATACATTTAGTGAATTATCAACTTGAATTAGGAACAAACATACATTGTTTGATAAAAGAATGATTAACAACTAATTTTCTATTCCAAAAAATAATTTGTACCCCTGAACCGTTGGAACATAAGTCCTTGAATTAACAATCATTTTCCAATTAGAAAATGGTCAATGCCATAGTCATATGATAGGTGGTCAGACTGAATGTTTTCCTCATACATTATTAATTTACAAAAGATTTTAATAATGTTAAACTCGATGAGAGCATTTAGTGATGGTAATGGTAGTTTAACGTAGAGTGATAACATAGTTTTCTGTTTGTTCATGGGAAGATCATATGAAAATTAAAATTTGTATATTTAAGTGCCACGCATCATACATATGTAATTATAAATTAATAACACTCCTGCCAATTGATAACAACTAACAATAAGGTGTGCAATAATAAAGAGTTTGGCATAAATGAGAAGGCATATGCAGTCCCTTATGCATGTAAGGTTCTATTTGAAAGAATAAATAGGGTTGCTTGCTAGTAGTCATATAGTTCTTTACCAACTACTAATATGGCATTCATTAAGCTTCAAATTGTCAAGAGAGGGATGGCATTTAAGGGAAAGGTAATATAACATAGGATAAGCAAGGTATTTGAGAAGTTTTTAGATTATACTCATCTTATCATATTTGTCATCTTGGAGGAAGAATTCATAAATGATGATGGGAGATTTTAGTTTAACATGGATGTGGCAACAAAGTTTGCTACATTAGTTTGAAGCTACTTGCAGGTTTAGAGAAAGTGTTGGACTACATGGAGATAGTGGCAAGTGATAATAACTCCAATATCACCATATTCAAGGTAGTTCACTAGGCCTATGTAGACAGATTCATATCTTATTGACTGAGGTGGAAAGAATTTGCTGCACTTAGCTCATGGCATGGTTGGTTTCCAACCTAGGTACAGTTACTTGGCTCTTTGGACTCTAGTTCAAATGGTAGAGGTGACCAGTGATGAGCCTAATTCTAGCCTCATCAAATTCATAGCTAAAGTATGCTAAATTAATGTTTATTTGAGAAATTATTGATTAGTAGGGGTAGAATAGACTACATATTTCTAGTTTATTTATTGTTCGTTAATCAAGTCAAAACACTAATAAAATCCTACGCAATAGATGTGCTTTTGTTATTACAGGGTATCTTGGCAACTTTTGGGGAGATCATACTCAAACTCTAGAAATGCTCAGTAGGTGGTACTGTTGATGACTGTTTTGATGCAATCATAACAATAAGTTAAAATTCACATGACATGAACTGTAACTATACTTGAAAGACAAGAAGGAATCATTTGGTGATTCAACTAATCCCAAGTCTACAATGGTTCGGTTGGTCAAGTTCAGTTGGTCAATGTGAAGCTGTAATGTTCAAGGGGCCTTACGTAGTTTAGGTTTGTTCTGTGGTTTACTGGCCTAAGAATATGCAAAGAGGTCATGAGATATGTCAATACTCTTCATTCCTTTGCATAAGAGTGATACTGGGCTGCAAGTTTCAGAGGGTTTTCTTGGATTTTTGCAGCTTTCTTCTTTATCTGTTTATGAAAACTGTCTACTTATAGCTCTGTTATCATGCTTCTTCAAATTTGAGACAATTCCCTCTGGATTTCTACGTTTTCAGCTAGATATTTCAGATGGGTTGGGAAAAGTTAGAAAGATCTAAACTATACTTCATCTAATCTACCGAAGGATCTAATTGTTTCTGTTATCCACTATGTAAATACCACAGTAGCTTGATCAAATCCACAGTAAAAACCCTAAATGTAAGTCCTGAGCATTTTCACAAACATACATTTAAAATTGCAAGCTCTCAAAGAAGATATTTCAAAACACAAAGAAGAGCAGGAGAACACTCAGAAGATAGATGCAGAACTCCAGATTCTATTGTATTAGAAACGAATAGCCATACATGATTTACAATGTAAGAATGACTCTTAGTTTCATTGATCATACTACAGAGAACTTACAAGCTTTACAGATACAGTAAGGCAACCAGACATTCCACGCGCACCTTACTGCAGACAAACAGGCGACCTCCTTCTTCTACTTCTAAACTATGCTAAGCTATCATGTTGTGTTTTCCTAGAATCTCTGTTGTAGGCCCTAAAAATCCCTGTTGTAAAGTATTACAGTGTAGAGAGGCACAATATATAACATTCTGATTGTCCTCACTACAGCAAAAACTTAACTGAACCCCTGGTTCAAACCTCTAGTTACAGCAATAAATGCAGGGGAACCAGTTCTCAAAAATATCTTAGAGCAGTGGTCAAATCTGGGCGAAATATTGCCCCTTCTGAGAAGTTCCAGCAGCTGGGTAATAACTTCTGTTTGTCTTTTGCAATAATATCTTCAGCTGCGACCTTCTTTTTTTTACTTGAATGGCCTTGACCTTTTGCATTTCATCTCTATCTTCTTGCTCCTGAGATCAGATCTTCTGCCTCCATGAGGTCACTGCATTGACTTTCCAGCTGCTTCCTCAACTGCAAGCCTGCAAGACAAGACAAGCAATAAGTTTCACATTTATCACAAAAAACAGCAGGAAACTAGAATAAACGTTTAAACCCAGGTGACTGTGCAAGATCGCGGAAATCAGATCCAAAATCTGCTCAAAACGTGTCAAAAATGCGCCCAAGCTGCTCAAAATTGATCGGGTCAACCATCGCTGACTGAAAAAATGTCAGAGGCGCCAAAAAAAACACTTTAAAATGTCCACCGCCTCATTTCCCGCCCATCGGCATGATATTCGCTGTCGGTGCGTCAAAAAATAGGTTAGTCGATATACTTCATCATCATGATATTCTGCTTCTGCATATTGGAGAAAAGAACAACAACATCATCATCATCATGTTGAAGGAGAATAGGAGGATATGAATATAATCATGCTGCCGAGGAAAGGAAGATGATGGTGACGTCATCATGATATTCGGGCTTCATTGAAATGCTAAGGATGACGTCATCGTCATATCCGGTTAAGATCAGGGGGATAATTATGATATCGGGTCACCTAAGGAGCATGATCAGGATGATGAAGTGAATATGATCCTCTTGCGGTCAAGGCAACCCTGTCGAAAGATCAGCATGATGAAGATGATCATCATATTTGCTTTTGTCGAACTTGGAATAGGACGTCATCATCATATTCGGCAAACGGATCGTGCTTGAAAAAATATCCTGTTTGAAGGAAAAAAGATGATGATGATGATCATCAGGATATTTGGTTCTTCGTTTACAGATCAGGATGACGTCACCATGATATCCGGAGCCTTCGTTAAACTTAAAACATGACGTCATCATGATATTTCGCCAACCGGATCATGTTTGAGCAATATCCTGCCGAAGGGAAAATATGATCATGATGAGGATCATCAGGATACTTGCAAAAGGTTGTATTTCATCGGCAGGAGAACTTGGTGAAATATCGGGCGCACAAACAAGATCATGATGATCTTGACAATCAGGACAGGATAAAAAATGATGATGATGATCATCAGGATATTTGCGCCAGGGTGATATTACAAAATATGATGATGCTGTTATGAAATGTAATATCGAACGCCCTTTTCAAATAGACGGGGTGATCATCATGATATTCGCTAACCGGAGGATGATGATCCTCCTCGTCGAATTATGATGATGATGTCTCCAACACTTAGCGAAATTCAGCAAATGTCCTGTGAAAGATCAGGATGATGATCAAGAAGCCGTCATCATCATATTTTGAAGTTCAGCAAATATCATGATGATGACCCTGCGATAGGAATATAACAAGCGCATGCAAATATGCCGAAGGTGGATTTTTCTAAGGGTGATCAGCATGATATGAAAAGATCAGGTAATGTTGAAATATCATGATGATGCTCGCGATACAACAGACCACTTCGACGGGGAACTTACCCTGACTTAAAGTTAATGTCATCATGATATTTCGAACCTCAGGATATTATCGGGGGGGGGGGGGGGGGTTCAAATATGATGATGATGATGCTCTTCAGCAAAACCGAGTTTATAATATGACCTTCCTAAAAGATATCATGATGCTGCATAATGCGAAGATCATGATGATCCTGTCAACATGACTTAGAAAAAAAATAAAATGATGATCCTCCTGCGAATATCAGGTTTGACCAAGACTTTGACCATGCATAACTTCCACATATGGACGAATTTTCAAGTGAAGTAAAAGGCAAACCTGCATGAAATTTCAAGCTCTTTCAAAATATGAGGTCACAGAAACAAAATATGAACTTTGACAAACAGACCTCATGATGATGACCTACCTTATGCAATATCATGATGATGATGCACCTGACCTTCATTTTTACCAGACCGCCAGGAAGCAGAAAAAACACAAGTAGAAGCAAAAAGCAAGACATCAGCAGGGGTCCCCATTTTGCTAAGGAGCATAATGGGGCGTGTTGTGAACATCACAACAGGTACTATGGAATCTAGAGACAATTTCACCAACTCCAAAGACATCAAGCTCCAAAGAAGGTGGAGGCGGACTCACTCCAGAGAAAATGGTGCTAGGAGACTATAGAGAAGGTATTGCCAACATAGACCCACGGACTCTAGAATGAGACACACTCAGTCACAAACCTCCATTTTTCTCATGTCAAAATTCCTCATTTGTAGTAGTGATATTACCAACTCCAGTTCATTAATTGTGAATGAAGTCTCTACAGATAGTAGACTCCTTTTAGGAGTAATCATTGAAGACATTTCCCTCAATTTATGCTTTAAAACACAAACTTTGTATTAATTTATTAATAAACTCATTTATTTCCTTTCCATTAAGACTCCTTATTAAACTTGAATAGTTCAAGCATGTTTAGCATGTCGCTATATCTTAGGGATGTTTCATAAATTTGTAGTTGAGAAGTGGTATTTAAGAAGTCATGAGAGTTTGTTGTTATTGTCTATTATCTTTAATCTTTTGTGAGAAGAAAACATATGTTCTATCTATCTTTTCATATGAATACAATTGCAGACTTGAAGAAGTATTATTATGAGAAAGTACAATGTTGTGTTTTTATTTCCATATGCTTTAAGTTGAATATGGTGGTTTAAGAACATTCTAATCTATGGAGAGCTGACCACTCATTGGAGAAAAAGAATATATGTTCTATAGATAAGAATTTCATGCTTATTTGCATTAATACGTGAAAGTAAATCTTGTTGTTATCATATTGTGTTACCTACAAGATTATTGTGGCATTCATCATTTTGTTTGTGTTTATGTGTGAATTTATTGCATGTTTAGTTATTAAAAGGAAAAACTCCATAAAAATTGGAAAAGAGTGTTGAAGATTTCTTTTGTTTTCATGTGTTATCTATATTACACAAAAAATACCAAAAAGAGATTCATAGTTAGTTGTGATTTCATTGTTATTGAATAATTGAATAATTAGAGAACTTAATTTTCAATATTTCTTACTTTAAAAAGCATAAGCATTTTCATTCCATAGTTAGTCTCTTTAATTCAATTCAAGCAATTCAATTATGTAGCTATACCTAGTTAGCTCTTTAAATTTTAGCTAAGTAGAGTAGTTTGATGCATCAGCTTTGTCATTACCTTGTGGGTAATAGGGTGTGGACCACTTGTTCTTGATGTGGAATTAGTGACAAAGAGTGCACACTTCATGGTTTTTGAAGGACTTGTCATTTTTTATGATGATGGTGGAGGGAATACCATAATGAAAAATTATGTGAGGGAGGATGAATTTGGAGATTTAGTTTCTAATGGTGTAGGTGAGTGGAATGGATTCAACCCATTTGGTACAATATTTAGTAGTTGTAATGATAAACTTGTGTCCACTAATGGAAGATGGATTTATCTTGCCAATGAGGTCAACGCCCCATGTAGACGGCCACAATGTAGTGATCAATTCGAGAGCTTGTGATGGTGCATGAATTAAGTCCCCATGTTTTTGGAAAGTTAGATACATCTTGTCATATTCACATGCATCTGATTCAATTGTAGGCCAATAATATCCTATTTGGAGCAACTTCTTGGCTAAGGTCATACCACTGGTGTGAGCACCACAAATACCATTTTATACCACTTGGATAGCTAGTGCAACCTCATTTGGGTTGAGACATCTAAGAAAGGTATCGTCATAGCCCCTATGATAGAGCATGCCACCAAGGAGGGTAAAGCAGGATGCTTGGCGAATGAGGGATCTATGTTGGTTGGAGAAGAAATGAGATGGGATGGTTTGGGTGTTGAGGAAGGTGTATATGTCATTGTACCAAGCGGAATTGGCACCAATAAGTTCACACACCATTTTAGTGTTTGGGATGTCATATTCTAGGACTAGAAGTTGTTCCACTAGGAACCAATGTTCTTGGGTGTTAGGTTGTATTTCCAAAATAGATCCAGTGGTATCCATAGCATCAACAACCTTGTTATTGATGTGGGGGATTTGTGTAAAAGATATAGCTAGGAATATTGTTTAAGGCTATCCACCATAAGCTTCTAAGGTATGAGATTGTCATCTTTAGTAATAAATTCATCATTCACCTGTTTGACAACTAGTTGAGATTCAAGTATACTTGCAGATACTGTATATTCCATTGGATGGCAAGTTTCAGACTAGATATGAGTGCTTCATGTTTGGTAATGTTGTTTGTGCAAGGGAACCCAATTTCAAATGCCTTAGGAATGAGGTTGCCTTGTCGTGTTATAAACAAGATGACTACTCCTAAGTCATGGTAGTGAAGAACCCATCGAAATATAGAGTTCATGGCTTATGTTCCTTGACATCTAGGATTGACTCATCTAGGAAATCAAATTTCAATGGTTGTGTGTCCTACTGTGGAGCTTTTTCTAACTGATCAGTGATGATTTTTCCTTTCATTGCCTTTTGATTCACATATGTAATATCAAACTCACTGAGTAACATGACCTATTTTTCCATTCTATCATTAAGTGTTGCCTTAGATAGGAGGTACTTGAGGAGATCAACTTTAGCAATGAGGTTGGTAGTGGTATTAAGCATATAGTGTCAGAGCTTTTGGGAAGCAAATATGATAGCTAAGAATTCTTTTTCCATGGGGGTGTAGTTGATCTCACTACCTAACAAGGTTTGGCTCAAATATTAAATGGCTCTTTCACATTTATGGTCATCATGTTGTGCAAGGAGGGCACTTAAGGCATGTTGGGTAACAGAGATGTAGAGCAGTAGGGGCTTGTCAGGACTTGGGACTATGAGGACTGGGGGTTGTTGAGATATTACTTAATCTATTCAAACACTTGTTGACATGACTCATTCCATTGAAAGGTGGTATTTTCTTGAGAAGGTGCAAATAGGGCTGGTATTTATCATCTATTTGGGTGACAAAGCGACGAGTGGCTTGGAGCTTCCCTTGAAGGTTGTGCAGCTGATTGAGATATGTGGGAGATTAGTTATTACAATATCTTTGACTTTTTTCAGGATCTACTTTGATGCCACAGTGAGAAATAATGAAACCCAAGATACTTCCTGAGGTGACCCTAAAGATGAACTTTTTGGATTCAATCAAACTTTATACTCTATAAGGCATTAAAAGATGCAACACGAGATAGTTGGGTGGTCCTTGAGTTTGTATTTTACAAGGATATCATCCACATAATCTTCAACTGTCACGAATGATGTCATGAAATATTACTATCATGCCTTGTTGATAGGTAGCACCAACATTTTTCATCCCAAAAGGCATGACCTTAAAACAATGGGTTCCCCATGGAGTGATCAAGGTTTCTTATGTTGGTCTTCAAGGGCTGTTTGGATCTAATTATCTCTGGAGAAACCATCCATTAATTCTAGTTGTAAGATCCATGATCATATCAATGTTTGGCAGAGGAAAGTCATCTTTAGGGCATGCTTTGTTGATGTCCTGAAAGTCAATGCAAATACAAATGTCCTTAGTTTTTATTGCTAATAGGGACCACATTTGAGACCCATTCAAGATAGTCAATGGGTCAAATGAACCCCGCATCTAAGAGTTTCTACAATCACTCTTTGACCAACAAGGCTCCGTAGGGGTGCATTTTTCATAGCTTTTAGTGAACAGGTTTGGAATCAGGGAAAACCACAAGATGATGCATGACTAAATGTGGGTCGAGTCCAAGCATATTAGCATAAAACTGTGAGAATATATTAGTGTAATCTATGAGGGAGGTATTAATGCCTTCTTTAATGTCAGAATCTAGTACAACTGTTAGCTTGGTGAGTTTAGGGTCCTCTTTTGTTCCCAAGTTTATGTCTATAGCCTCCTCGACGAGGAGAGGGGAGCCATCCTATAATTGAGTAGGCACTAATGGAAGGTGAAATTCATCATTGAGGACCTTGGGAAGTGTCCATATTTGTTGGATCATCTAAATTTGTCACATGTTTCTATTGATCTAGTTTTTCTTCATGTTGGGGTATTTTAAGACTAGAGGGTTCCTCTTGTTCTCCAAAATAAGCGTAGGTGTTAAGTATGGTGGCAAAGTCTTTCTTATGATCTCCAAGGGGGATGAGGTCTTGAAGCTTCATAAGTTCCATGATGGCCTCATCATTATAGAAAATATCAAATGCCATAGGTTCACATTGGTCCCTATCAATAAGATGAGGGTATTGCAGGTCTAAGAAGATGGTAAGGATAGCAATATCATGGAAGAGATTAGTGGTGGAAATCTCTTTGAAAGGGTCGTGAGTGAGGCCTACATCAATGTTGTTAATATTAGGGGAAGCGTTCCCAATGAGTTCGGGGGTATCACAAATAGCATCGTGTTGTTAATCCCAAGGGGCATAACCTAGCCCATGAGGGTCACTACCTAAGGTGACTTGTAAAGATTCATGGATTTCTTTCTCATGGAGGCTAAGGCCTTTACCCCTATAATTCATGTTACAGCATATTCGCATGGGTATGGGGTATTTATTCCCTTTGAAGTGGGAGTTAGCATTCTCTTCATCGTCATAGAGCTAGGTGTCATTTGATCCTTCAATGATTTCTTCTGCCAATGAACTATTGAGGATAAAGTCAGTAGGTTTGTATTTTAGCACATGGAAGGGGTCTTTAGATGTGGCATGAGGTCAACCATAGGATTAGGGTGAGAGGGGAAGTGTGGCAATGTTGAATGCATTTAGAATTCATACTTGTTGCATCCTTTATTGATGATCTTAAGGGATGTTTTGATGGGTTCCTATTCTAGGGTCGGGCTAATAGAAGTGGAAGGGAGGTTGGTGAGGTCAACATATGATGTGGATTGGGTAGAAGCATGTTCAGGCACAACCTAAGAAATGGGACAATGGTGGGATTTACAAAACTAACCCTCTAGCATTTTACAATATTGAAATAGGTGAGGGTCCATGGGGATAGTGACCTCTAGACCATTGTATGGAAATTTGAGGTATTGGTGGTAGGTGGATTGGATGGCCTGCATGGCATTGATCCATGGGTGATCGAGGAAAATATTGTAAGTGAGGTTGAGGTCAACAACATGGTATAAAGTGTGATGTAATATGGGCCCTACCTTTACGGGGAGGTGGATAGTCCCAACTAAGTTTCTTTATGCATTATCATAAGCCTTGAAAGTGATGATTTGTGGATGTAGATCTTCCAGTAAGTATCCAAGATATTGGAGCAATCTGAAGGTATAGAGGCTCAATCCTAACCCATTATCTATGAACACTCATTTGATTTTGCACTTGGAGATGATGGTTTCAGTATGAAGGGGAAGAGTGTGTGCATGATCAATGGAGGGCATGTCACTTGGGTCAAAGGTAAGGTAGAGATTGGTGGAAAGATGGCCAATGAGGGCTTGGAAATAGGATGGATCAATGTCATTAGGGACATGTGAGTCCTGGGGGACATGATCTTAATACTCTCTAAGGCATTGAAAGATGCAACACTAGATAGTTGGGTGGTCCTTCTTGAGTTTGGATTTTACAAGGATATCATCGACATAATCTTCAGTTGCCATGCATCATGTCATTAAATATTACTATCATGGGTCATTGATAGGTAGTGCCAACATTTTTCAACCCAAAAGATAGGACCTTGTAACAAAAGGTTCTCCATGGAGTGATGTAGGTTGTCTTATGTTGGTCTTCAAGGGCTATTTGGATCTGATTATATCTAAATAAACCATCCATTAATTCTAGTTGTAAGATCCATGATCATATCAATGTTTGCCAGAGGAAAGTCATCTTTAGGACATGCTTTGTTGATGTCTTGGAAGTCAATGCAAACACGAATACCCTTAGTTTTCTTACTAATAGGGACCACATTAGAGACCCATTCAGGATATTCAATGGGCCAAATGAACCCCATACCTAAGATTTTCTACAATTCCTCTTTGACCAACAGGGCTACTTAGGGATTCATTTTGTATAGCTTTTGGTGAACAATTTTGGCATCTCGGAAAACCACAAGATGATGCATGACTAAATATGGGTCGAGTCTTAGAATATCAGCATAACACCATGCAAATATATTAGTGTAATCTGTGAGGGAGGTATTAATGCCTTCTTTGATGTCAGGATCTAGTGTAATTGTTATCTTGGTGAGTTTAGGGTCCTCTTTTGTTCCCAAGTTGATGTATATAGCCTCATCGATGAGGAGAGGGGAGCCATCCTATAACTAAGAAGGCACTAACAGAAGGTGAAGTTCATCATTAAGGACCTCTTGGGAAGAGTCCATGTTTGTTGGATCATCTAAATTTGTCACAAGTTTCTATTGATCTAGTTGTTCTTCTTGTTGGGGTAATTTAGGACTAGAGGGTTCCTCTTGTTCTCCAAAATAAGTGTATGTGTTAAGTATGGTGGAAAATTCTTTCTTATGATCTCCAAGGGGGATGTGGCCTTGAAGCTTCATAAGTTCCACGATGGCCTCGTCATTCTATAAAATATCAAATGCTAGAGGTTCACGTTGGTCCCAGTTAATAAGTTGAGGGTATTGCAGGTCTAAGGAGATGGTGAGGATAGCGGTATCATGGAAGAGATTAGTGGTGGAAAGCTCTTGGAAAGGGTCATGAGTGAGGCCTACATCGATGTTGTTAATATTAGTGGAAGCATGCCCAATGAGTTCAAGGGTATCACAAATAGCATCATGTTGTTAATCCCAAGGGGCATAACCAAGCCCATGAGGGTCGCTACCTAATGTGACTTGCAAAGGTTCATGGATGTCTTTCTCATGGAGGCTAAGGCTTTTACCCCTATAATTCATGTTTTAGCACATTTGCATGGGTATGGGGTATTTATTCCCTTTGAAGTGGGAGGCATACTCTTCATCATCATAGAGCTAGGTGTCATTTGATCCTTCAATGATCTCTTTTTCCAATGAACCATTGGGGACAAAGTTAGTAGGTTTGTATTGTAGCACATGGGAGGGGTCGCTAGATGTAGCACAAGGTCGACCAAAGGATCAGGGTGAGAGGGGAAGTGTCGTGAGGTTGAAGGCATTATAGAATTTGTACTCATTGCATCCTTTATTGATGATCTTAAGGGATGTTTTGATGGGTTCCTATTTAAGGGTTGGGCTAGCAAAAGTGGAAGGGAGGTTGGCAAGGTCAACGTAGGATGCAGATTGGGTAGAAGCACATTCAGGTACAACCTAAGAAATGGGACAATAGTGGGATTTACAGAACTAACCCTCTAGCATTTTGTAATATTGAAATAGGTGACAGTCCACGGGTATAGTGACCTCTAGACCATTGTATGGAAATTTGAGGGATTGGTGGTAGGTGGATTGGATGACCTGTATGGAAATGATCCATGGGTGATCGAGGAAAATATTATAAGGGACATCAAGGTCAACAACATGGCATAAAGTTTGATGTAATATGGTCCCTACCTTTATGGGGATGTGGATGGTCCCAACTAAGTCTCTTTTTGCATTATCATACACCTTGAAAGTGATGATTTGTGGATGTAGAGCTTCCATTGAGTATCCAAGATATAGGACCAATCTAAAGGTATAGAGGTTCAATCCTAACCCATTATCTATGAACACTCATTTGATTTTGCACTTGGAGATGATGGTTTCATTATGAAGGGGAAGAGTGTGTGTGTGATCAATGGAGGGCATGTCACTTGGGTTAAAGGTAAGGTAGTGATTGGTGGAAAGATGTCCAATGAGGGCTTGGAAATGGGATGGGTCAATGTCATTATGGACATGTGAATCCTAGGGGATGTGATTTAGGATATCCCTATGAGTTGGGGATGATTTAAGGAGTTCAAGGATGGATATTTGTATGGATGTCCACTCAAGATGGTCAAGGAGGTTGTACTTATTTTGGAAATTGGTTGGAGGTGGGCCTTAGATGGTAACTTTGCTGCATCAAGTGGTGACGGCACAGTTAGAGGATTTGATTTTGATGGTGTGGATGTGTTCATGGGATTGCTTGATATTCCCAATGATGGATTCATAGTTGTAATGTATTTTATGGTAGTCAATTTTGTGGGTTCAAGAAGTTTGGCCTTGGATTTTCTTTTGGTTTTTTTTACGTTGATCATGCTTGGGTAAGGGGTCTTGGTATATCCCCATATCCTTTTTATGATTTGAATTAGAGGGTCCTTTGACTTCAAGTTCACCATGATAAATGAGGTCTTGGATGTAATATTTTCACTTCATACATTTCCCTATGGCATGACCCTTAATGTAATGATAATCATAATATACCTTTTCATGGAACCATAATGGTTTGGGATGGTTTTATTCAAAAGGTTGGGTGAGGGAAAGGTGATCATTTTAGCCTTAACAATTTTTCAGAAAATGACTTCAATAGTTTTAGATCAAGTGGGGTGAACTATCTTTTTATTTTCCTTCTCTTGTTTGGGCTTCTCTGTGAGGATGGTGATGGAAGGTGGTTGTTGTAGCTTTGGTACATGCTTTGAGTTGGTGACCCCATTGCATACTACATTCTTATTTTCATTCTTATTTTTGCTAAAGAATTTTGGTTTTTTAGGTTGGGTTTGATATTTGGAATATAATTTGATCAATCCTTTAGCAATGAGGGTCTTTTCAATGTGAACACCCTTTTCAATTATTTCATCAAATGTGGTCACACAATGTACTTGCAAGTGGAAAGCTAATTCTGAGTTTAGGTTAGCAATAAAAATGTGGACAAGTTATTTTTTTGGAATAGGCCAAGGAAATAAACTTGCAAGGCCCCTCCACCATTATAGGAAGGACAAGAAACTCTCACCTAACCATCATTTAGTATTACAAAGGTCCATCATGGTTGTTTCATGTTCAACATTGTAGGATGTCAACAAAGGTGGTGATAGATCCTTTAGGTTGGTGGAGGAACCATTCAAAGGCTTGGCCTCATAGGCTTTGAGGGAAAAAGAAAAGAAAGTACATGTCCTTGTGTGTAAACTCTTGGTAGGCCATGTAAAATTCTTTAACATGTTCCCTAGGGTCACCCTTACCTTTGTACTTGACAAATTTCGGGACTACAAAGAAAGGGGGGAATGAGATTTGTGAGATGGAGCGGTCAAGGGGATAAGGACATAATTCCTCAAACGTGTAGTATTTTTTTTTCCATCTTGTAATCCCTTAATGGTGTCTTTCATGGCTTTCCACTCAAGGTCAAAATGGGTTACACGACGTAGGGGAGGAGGGATGTAGGTGTGGATTATTGATGTTTATGGTTTGGGTTGTTGGAAAGGATATGGTTGGGGTTTGAAGCATGGCCATGGTTGGGGATGGACATGTTGGCATAAGTGTAGATTGGTTTATAACCATTTTGGAGTGGGTGGCACGGGATTTGGATTTATTTTGGGTGTCTATGGTAGATGTGGTTTGGGGTGTGGAAGGTACGTTAAGGATATCCATATGGTGAGAGGGCCCTCTTAGGTCTTCTTTTGTATTGTTCCCCTTTATCACAAGGGGATGACTTAGGTTGAATCTTAGTGTTGGATTCAATATGGTGGGTATGGTCATAGATTGCGTCAAGAATGTTATGGATTAGGCTTCCTTCATGATCATGGCCAAGATTAGGGATTTTGTTTTGCACTATGTTATCGATGTTTTAAAGGTCATAGCTAGGGGATAACTTGGCCCCTACCTCAATTGCATGATGAAGGATGTCATTTTTGTTCATTTTGATGAACCTATTGATAATACTATGTCTGTGTTGGGAATTCAAAAATTGATCATAGTCAAAGGTATATTCAGGTTGGTTGGGAGCCTCACTATTATGTTGTCATGAGGGCGTGATGGCTCTCCCACATGGGAGTGGAAGGTCAAAGGAAGGAAAGGGATTTCTTCATTAAATTCTATTCTTAACTTAGCTTGTTTCCTTGTGATAAGATAAATGCAATAAAGTGATAGGAAGGTGTTTCAGGAAGATTGGTTTTGTTTTTTGATTGGGGTCTTTAGCCTTGGACAAGGATTAATTTCTTGGGATGGTGGAATTTGGATTTGGGTCTAAGGTTACAAGAAGGAATCCCTTTGGAAGACTACAAGAATGTTTATGATGAGTGGGTTGGTTTTGGATTGGGAGGTGACAAACGCCAAGGGTGATTAGGTTTTTTGGTTTGTGGATATTGATGTTGGATGGTTTTATTTGGGGTGGTCAAGTGGGATGATAAATCTTAAGGGTGACTAGGAGATTGGATTTGGGATTAATTGCTTTTGGATTTTTGGATATAAGTATTGTGGGGAACCTAGGACTATCCTTAGGTGTGAAGGATAACTAATAGGATGATTGGATTTTGTGGATTAGGAGGATGGATCAAGTTTGGGCAATGATATGAAACTTGGACTATCAATAGTCAAGATTTGGATCCTTAAAGATGATTGTGGATTGGTTTGATTTAGGGGCCTAAGTATAATTAAGATCCCAAGGGTGGATTGATTTTTGGGTCTAAGGATGGTTAAGACCCTGTTTAGGGTAAAATTGGATTTTGTTAATCTTTTGTTGTTTAGATGTTTAAATCCGCCTTTCCACTAAACATTGAAGGCTCTAGGGTCGAGTGACGAGCACCATCATACCCTAGGTCACTTTCAGATGTAGGGAAACTTGGATTAGGGAATTAATTATCAATTTGTCCTTCTCCTATGTCCAATTGACCATTAAAACCCTAATTATGCAAATACAACAAATTAATGATTTGCTGAAAAATATCTTGCAAATAGGAGTAAAATACTAAATTATAGAATACCTATTTTTGGGGTTCTGAAGAAAAATAGTCGGGGACACTAGAGCGGGCGCCTAAGTCCAAGGTACCTACTTTTCAGGGAATCTAGACCTCCTTCTGACACTGATCAGCGCTGTAACTTATGTTTCCCAAGATCTGTCTACGAAGGACACTAGAGCGAGCACTCAAGTCCTGGAATTGCTCCTTTGTCTGACTTTTCTTCAAATCCTAAATCCCTGATGCCTGCCAAGCCTTTCTATAACTCCACATTTTCTGGATGCGACACCTGTAACCTGTAATCACAAGACTTGGTTTGGGGGTTGTGGTGTTTCGAGGCTTGCCTCAGTCAAACCCTGGAGGACACTTAAGTCTCTGAACACCGTTGTTAGATAGAGAGGGCATGCCCTTGTGAGGCAGAGGCCAAAAACTAAAGGAATCAATAATAAAAACACAATGATATGTCACCTTGTAGTGAAGCTCTCATGCAGGAAGATGATCTTCATGCCATGAGGAGATTGATGCTCAAATCTACAAATATCAACACATACAATATACAAGTCTGCTCTTGCCACACAATAGAAAGCCTTCAATCACCTTAAGAATGCCTAAAGTTCACAATGATCATCTAGTTGAAATCTTGTAATCATCTAGTTTACAAATGAATGCCTACACATGATTATATATGCAACTACAAGCACTCCCGCCAAGATTTTGAAATTCAAAACTTACTGTGTCGGTAAAGGGACCTAATAATGGTCACAAACTGACACCCAGAAATTAGGGCTACCCCAAAATAGGGTAGGACTAGGGCGCGGGTGCCCAAGTCCTCCCCCCTATTTTGGGCAGGGTACAGCTCAAGGGGTCCACCTAGGTCCCATTTGCCATGAAACCTTGGTCTCATTCCATCTGGATGCCAAAATATGAATTAAAATGTCCTAAATGCATACTAAAGACCTAGGAGCTAAACCTTATGAGGGAAAAGCCCCCAAGGGGACATTTTCTGATGTTACATTTAGCCCCCGCTTTAATGTATGTATAAACACAAGGCCAATACATGCATTAAAGTGAGGTCACAAACACAGCAAACACACCAAGCACGGAGAAGACACGCCAATCACATAGAAAATAGTAACAGGCATGCAAAACACAAAGAAGACAGTTACAGTCATGTAGAACACGGAGCAGACAATCAATGCATAGAAGACACATTAATGCATGGAAGACAGAAATGATTTATTTTCTTTTCTTTTTCTCATATATATGAAATGCAGATGCAAGTACTAGAAAGTAAACAAACCTCCCAAAAATGTAGGAAGTACTTACCCGAAGGCACTGGTCTCTGCATATGGGGCAACAGACACGCAAGACACGCAAAAGCTCCCAAAAATGTAAGAAGCACTTACCCAAAGGTGCTAGTCTCTACATATGGGGCAACAAACACGCCACACAAAACAAGCACGCCAAAACATACACACTTGAAGACACGGGGAAAACACAGTAGACAAGCGATGGAGTGTACCTATTTCTAGGTCCAACACCATCTTAGGTACATTACAGGTACACACCGATGATTGGGCTTCACCACAACAATCACCGAAAACACGCTTAAGGGTTGAGTTAGTCACAGAACCGCTCCCCGCCTCTGCAGAGGACTTTTGAAAATGACAAGATGATGCAATATGCTCTAAGAAATACACCATCCCCGCCTCCATAGACGGATTAAGAAAAAGGATATGCTTTATATCCCGCCTCCGTAGAGGGCTTACATGATTGATTGATTGCAAACAAACTCAGGATGCACGATGCACTATTCTGGGGTGCAAGTCTTTGCATCTAAGGACAAGCACATTGCTAACATCTATAACAGATAGCTTACCTTATATATGCCCCCACCTTAAGGTGGTTGATATGAGTTATCGATATCAAGCACGTTAAGGTAGGAACAAAACACAAAAGGGAACACCGACTTTTGCAAAGCCCATGCCCCCAGGAGGTGACATGTACTTTACGATTGCCAAATGTTCCCACAAACACATCCCTGTAAGAAACATGTTAGTGTCTACAACAACAACATCAATGCATATGACTAAAGAACCAAGGTTATACAACGAATTCAGAGTTCAAGAATACCGTGGGGCTATGTCACGAAGCTCTCTGAATCGAGTACCGCCAAGGCTAGATTCGAAGGCAAATAAAGGTGCATAGAGCAACAGTATTCTTAAGGTTTGTAAATGAGATAGAAACACCATCAAATTCACTATGCAGAAAGCACAAGTGCTTCCACTAGCCCAGCGTCGAATAAGATAGACAACCCCATCGTCATATTAGGAACTATAGTCCATTTTTTTATTGCTCTCGAAAGGGACACTAGGTCCGCATCAGTATAAATGTTTGTCGTCATCCACCCGATAGATGGAAATGCTAGAGGAAGGGAAACAATAAATAAGAGAGGAGAAACAAGTGTCTTAGGGACAGTCATGTAGGAGGGTGCCCCTAGGTCACCAACCACGATGCTATGTCCGCAAGATACAACACACAACAATCAAATCAAAGAGAAGCAAAATGATGATACAAATAGAAGAAGGTCACAACAGAGGTGGTCTCCGGGTATCCTGAATCTTACGGGAGAATCCAAGGTCATCCCAGGAGGCCTAAACAACACATAACACATCACGAGGGAAGCACATCACGAGAGAGATACATGGTTAGAGATACTTATTTGTAGGGTCTTCATATTATATGTTAGAGCTCGCGAACCTCTTAGAGAGGTATTCGATCATGTTTAATGCAAAATTTCAGTGGTTCTTATGAAAGTCTTGTTTGTTATCATATGATGTTTGTTCCTTAATTCCTTGTGTGAATGAGGCTTTTTGTTGCTTATGAGGGGGAGAACCACTATTATTTCTGATTGTTGATTGTCTTCTTACTCTTTTCTAATTTTTAGTGAGTTTTCTTTGTTAAATTTTTCTAGGACAGTAATGGGAGTCATCATGTACCATCTTACTCATCTGTATCGGTTGTTCTTGCTTTTCTGATGTATTTTGATCATCTCCCAATCCATATAAGAATAACAGAGGAGGAACCTCAACATAAATTATGTTTCTTCGTGGATGAGGTGGATTATCCACTTGTTTCTTATCGACTTCAATCATACCTACGATACTATCATAGTCTAGGTAATCATCCTCGTCTACTTTCAGTAAACCTTGTTCCACCATATTATTTTCAATATGCTTAGGAAAAGGATTAGTGAAGATTTGTAAATTCTGATTCGGTGGAGCAACCGACTTATTTCCATTATCATTCACACCTGATACCTGGATGACATTTGAATCAATAAGGTCTTGTATATCATGTTTAAGATGCATACATCGTTCAGTGTCATGTCCTTGCGTCCGATGATAATGACAAAAGGCATTAGCATTGAAGTAAGGTCCTTGTTTACTAGGATCAACAGGCTTGATCAGGGGAAGCTTTAGAATGTTGTTACTCGCAGCTTGATTCATGATAGAATGATAGGACTCAGATATCGAAGTAAACATTCTTGGTTGATATAATGCTTTCTTTGGACTATTTATAGTAGACACATAAATATTTGGTCCATTGATCTTGATGAAACTCCTATTATTGTTCCTCTTAAAATTGTTTTGTGATGATCTGCCCATGGATTGACCAACTTGAGCTGATGAGTTTTGGTTTTCATACTGACTAGACGAAAGTTGATAATCACGAAGGGTCATGCATGAGTGTTGAAAGGAGTTATACTTCATCAAGAGGATCTTATCACGAATATTAGGTTGTAGGTTTGTAATAAATTGTAATAAATATCTTCTGAACATCCTCATCTTTCATCTAATATTGAATCTGTGCATAAAGTCCTTGATACCGATTAATTAATTCGGTCACTTTTTCTTTCGAACCTTGTTTACATTGGACCAAGTCGATTAGAGTAACTTGGGGTGCAATGTTTGCTTGCAAATGTTGTAAAAATTGATCAATCAACCATGAAAAGGAGTCTATTGAATTCAGAGGCAAAGAGCAAAACCATTCTAAAGCAGTATCTTTGAGAGATCGCGGGAAAAGTTTTGCTAACAAATCCTCTTCAAAATAGAAATCACTACACAAAGTTGTGAATGCTACCACATGAATATTAGGATCACCTTTGCCACCATATTTTTTAAAACAAGGAGTCTCAAACCTCTCATGCATAGGGGTTCTCAAGATTGCATAGGAAAGGGGATTACAGGCATGGTATGTCGGTAAACTAGGTTGTGAAGAATTTGTCAAGTTTGTTACCTTTTGTTGTAAAGCAGTCATGCTCTGTAAAAGTTTGTTTAGGATGGCATCATTTGGAGATGTGGTTTGTTGTGAGGAATTGGAACCAAAGTGAGGAGGTGAGTGAGCTTGAGATACAATATGTGGAGGTTGAGAATATGTTAATGGTAGTTGGCCATATTGATATGTGGAAGATGGTTGCAAGTATGTGATAGGTGGCTAGGAATGAGTGGAATAGATAGGAGGTTGAGAACAATTATTCATAGAGAAGGTCCCTTTAGGAACCAAATTCTAATAATTAAATCCCATAGCTTTGTAATTAGTGCCATTAGATATTCCAATACCCGTGGCAGCATTACTACAAGCATTCTCATTAGTTGTTAAGATAGTTGATGTAAAAGTTGATATTCCCGTAGTCGGTATAGGTGTTGAAACTTGAGTATGAGATGGTGAAAGAGTGTTATTGATCACTTGTGCACATTCAGTCACTAGCATGATATTAGTTTGTACAATATGTGCTAGGCCACGAATTGCATTTACACCATCTTGTCCCTTTTTTATCGATTCTCTTATATTATGGATTGTAGGGACATCTTCTTCAGCTATTCTCTCATTTTCCATAAATGATTGAAATTCGGCTAGGTCTTTATCCAATTTTTCTATTTGCTCATCAAATACATATCCTGTTGCTTCAATAGTATTATCAACATCATGAAAAAATTATTTTTCCATTTTGTTCGGAGGATGTATGATATCTTGCACAAGTTGAGTTTCTCCCTTTATAAAGAAGGTGTCCAAAGGATTGTTAGAGGTAGGAATGTCATTTTGAGCACTAGATCCCATTAACCTTTTACTTCTTCTCAAAGGGATATTAGTTTTAGGACAGCGTGTCATAAAGCTTGTGCAAAAGCATACAACACACAATGCTCAAACTGTGTCTTAATGCCAATGATTGGAACAAAGGATTGGTGTAAGGATTTTGATCGAGGGTAGTAATTTATATGTCTGATATCAGTCCAAAACAGCAATAAGATCACTCTCAACACACTCTTGTTGAGATTTCAAGTTAATGCCAAGTTAAAATATAGCGAAAATATGTCATAATATGCACTTTTTTCACCGAACTCAATGCAAAATAGCATAACAAAGGGTGTTGTGAGGAAAATGATGATGGAAATAAAATAATATCAGTAATAACAGCCTCTTGGTGTCAAAATATCCAACACAACACGTTTTTAGTGCAAACTAGGTCAAACCCTAGGGCAAAAATGGTCAAAATGTGTGGTTTTTTACAAAATTTTCACTACAAGGGCCCTTTAAAAGGGTGTTGTGAAGCTTTTTATGAGGGGAAAAAAATGATTACCCTGATAACAGTAAATTAATGTGAGAATATCTTTCACAACACACTTGTAGTGCAAGTTTGGAGAGTCGATAAGGCCAAATTTAGTGAAAATTGTCATTTTTGAATCCCTAGATTTAAGATCTTGGGACAAAAAGCTATTTGAATATTTTAAGGCCTGATTTATGATGTAAATTAAATACTTTGAGATCTGAAAATGATTTTCAAGGTAAAACATGCAAAATGTCCATGCAAATTTAATGAAAATGCACCAAAATTGCTAGTTTTTGTTAAAATTTTCTATGCAAAATTACAAATAATTCAAATCTAAATGCAAATTCACACCAAAATGCAAGAACTATAGACAAATAAAAATTTTAATGAGCCTCTAAAATCAGTAGAAAAAACTGATAAAAGATTTTGCCCACAAACCCTAGATTTTGGAATTACTAGGTTATCTAAAAATTGTCAAAATTTCCACAAAACCCTAGCAATTAAATGATGAAAATGCAATGTAAATTTTTGATTTTTTAGATTTTTCTGTAGTTTATATCAGATCTGATGCAAAAATCATGAATTAGGAAAATTTAGGTAGAATTGATGCAATTTAGTAAGTCCAACAATGCAAATTTTTTGTATTTTTTCAATTTTTCAATTTTTTTGAAATTTTCTCAATGCAATAAAGTAAATGCCTATATGCATGAATGAAATCACACCAAATTTGAAGACAAACACTCAGCAAGTTGTAATTTAAGTCCAGAAACACGGGTTCACCAAAATGTTTAGGGTAAAATTGGATTTTGTTAATCTTTTGATGTTTAGATGTTTAAATTCGCCTCTCCACTAAACATTGAAGGATCTAGGGTTGAATCACGAGCACCATCATACCCTAGGTCACTTTCAGATGTAGGAAAACTTGGATTAGGGAATTAATTATCAATTTTTCCTTCTCCTATGTCTAATTGCCCATTAAAACCCTAATTATGCAAATACGACAACAAATTAATGATTTACGGAAAAAGCTCTTGCAAACAGGAGTAAAATACTGAATTACAGAGTACATGTTTTCAAGGTTCTGAATCAGAACAATCGGGGACACTGGAGCAAGCGCCCAAGTCCAAGGTACCTACTTTTTCAGGGAATCTGGAGCTCCTTCTGACACTGATCAGGCCTGTAACTTTTGTTTCCCAAAATTTGTCTGCAAAGGACACTAGAGCGAGTGCCCAAGTCCTGGAAGTGCTCCTTTGTCTGAATTTTCTTTAGATCCCAAATCCTTGATGCCTGCCAAGCCTTTCTACAACTCCACTTTTTCTGGATGCGACACCTGTAACCTACAATCACAAGACTTGGTTTGGGGGTTGTGGTGTTTAGAGGCTTGCCTAAGTCAAACCCCAGAGGACACTTAAGTCTTTAAACACCATTATTAGATAGAGAGGACGTGCCCTTGTGAGGCAAAGGCCAAAAACCAAAGGAATCAATGATAAAAACACAATGATATGTCACCTTGTAGTGAAGCTCTCATGGAGGAAGACGTTCTTCATGCCATGAGGAGATTGATGCTCAAATTTGCAAATATCAACACATACAACATACAAGTTTTCTCTTGCCACACAATAGAAAGCCTTCAATCACCTTGAGAATGCCTAAAGTTCACAATGATCATCTAGTTGAAATCTTGTAATCATCTAGTTTACAAATGAATGCCTACACATGCTTATATATGCAACTACAAGCACTCCTGCCAAGATTTTGAAATTCAAAACTTACCATGTCAACAAAGGGGCCTAATAACGGTCACAAACTGACACCCAAAAATTAGGGCTGCCCCAAAATAGGGCAGGACTAGGGCGCGGGCGCCCAAGTCCTCCCCATATTTTGGGTAGGGTACAGCTCAAGGGGTCCACCTAGGTCCCATTTGCCACGAAGCCCAGGTCTTATTCCATCAGGATGCCAAAATATGAATTAAAATATCCTATATGCATGCTAAAGACCCGGGAGCTAAACCTTATAAGGGAAAAGCCCCCAAGGGGACATTTTTTGACGTTATAGACCCCAAGGATAGGTTGATTTTTTGGGGCCTAGAGATGATTAAGGTCCCAAAGATAGTTTATTTGATTGGATTTGTTTGATTTTGGGGATCCAAAGATGATTTTTTCTAAAGGGTTCAAGGGTGTATTGTGTTGTTTTAGGATGTTTTCTAAAGAGTGGAAAGGCAATCTGCAATGGAAGGGATGATTATGTGAATGGGGAAAATAGGAAGGTGTTAGAACTATGTTAGGGATGTATGAGGTCTAAGTGTTTTTTGGAATCAAAGGATTGGAGGTTCAAAAGGGATGTAATGGTTTGGCTTGAGATGGGATGGGATTGTGTAGGCTTGAGGGAAAAGATTTGGGATGTTTGGGATTCCAAATTTTGATGGGCTCAGGATCCTTAGCTTCAAATGTTTTGCTTATGATCTATGTTTTTGTAAAGGTAATGTTTTAGGACTTTGTGTGGATTTGGTCTAGTTTAAGTTTTTTATAAGCAAGCATTGGTCTATCACAATAGTAAATAAAGCAAGCACATCAACAACCTAACTTTAGTAAGAAGGGTGTGTCAATTTTTATGGGCCCATCAGTATATTATCTACTGATTTGTGGATATCTATGGAATGTAAGGTCATATACCACCTATACACCCCTTTCCATGGAGGCCAAGGCCCTTCCCATAGTGAGATCTATCTCAACAAACTTAGAAGTACGATGTGAGTAACTTCTTGGGGTTAACTGGTATCCAGTGCATCACAAAAAAGGATGGTCAAAAGGTCTTAAGCTAGGCTAACAAGGATTCTAAGGATATCCTTGATATACAAAAGGTATGTAGGGTTAAAGTCTATGAATAGGGATCCCATCTACAAGCATGTGTTCATGGTCAAATCTAATCGCACTTCACCTTGGTTCCTTACGCAAAGGGGCATAAAGGTTATGCCAAGACATGACAATGGATCCTATTGGGGTACAACATTTATTCTCCTCCTTTGGTCTACCCCATCGTAACACGTGGTTTGTCCCTAAGGTGTTGAAATCCTTAGGCAAGCCCCTAAAGGGAAATAATTCCAAGTGCTTTTAAATCCCAAGATCATCTTACGATAGGAGGGAAGAGCATACACAAACTTGGAATTCTTGAGACAAACAAAAAGTGAACCAAGAGGTGGTTTTGATCCCCAAGATCACCTTTTAGTGCAAGGGGAGAGCATACACACTTCTCTTTACCCACACATACACACCAAACAAAGTTAATTTACCTTAGGAAATGAAATGTGTGGTGTGAAAGTGGATGTGTTTAAATGGGGTTTTTTATTCCTAAGATCACCTTTTGATGCAAGGGAAGAGCATACACACACCTTTAAGCACACCAATTTCACCAACTAAAAAATTTAATGCCCCAAGGAAAAATGTGAAAACAAACACACAAGGTTTAATGATAGGTCTTCGTCAATCAAAACTACAAGAAAACTTGTTAGCAATTTTGGATGTTTAGGGCTTCTACCAACAAACCTACAAGTGGTTAGTGATCATATTTGCAATATAATTTAATCCATAAGCAAAAAAAGGTTAGCCAATATGATCAAAATAATGCTAGAAAATGTATGGGGATGCAGAAATTTTGACACACAGGGTAAAAACACCACACAAAATCCAAAAATGGTGGACCCAAAAAGCATAAATGCCAAACTATGTAAAAATGACTCGATAAAATGCACAAATGCTACTCAAATTGTATAAATGCAATAGAGGGGCAACATCTACGTCTAAATGGACTCACTGAAACAAAAAAAAAACACAAGAATAGTAAAAATACTCAAAATCTTGCAAAAAGAAGGTTACCCAAAATATCAAACATGTTCTCAAGTACTAGGATTGCAATTAAAACTTAGTGTCAAAATCCAAACAAAGTTAGTTAATCATCAATTTTTTTGCAAGGATTAAACCCACATAAACCCTACTTAAAATGATCAATAAAATAACAACTAGAATGCTCGAAAACTATTAGAGGGCCTAAATAACACAAAGGATGATATTTATGAACCTAAGAGGCCTAAAAACCTGCAAAAAGAGAGGGTTAAGGTTTGATCAATGCTAAAAATAAAAGACTGTTATAAAGTAGGGAACAAGCACCATGGGAAATGTAGAAATGCATTGAGAAAGTAGAAGTACCACAGGGCAACAACATCTATGTCAAGAATGTCCCTAAACCAATAGAACATAAAGATTAGTCCCAAAATTCTTTAAATCCCTACAAGATAAGTGCTAACCATCCCCTTTAAGGGCACAAACAAGCGTACCCTACAAGGAAAGTCAGTACAAATGACAAATAGAGGGAAAACTATGCTAGGGGCAATTAAGGAAAAACCCTATAAATCTTTATCCCAAAATGAATGAAAATGTTTAGGAAAATGATTGAAACACTCTAAAAATCTCAACACAACACTAAATACAATGCTAGGGGACTTAAGAAAATGAAACACCTACAAAAAATAGAGTTAGGAACATGTAAATGGTGAAAATGCACAAGTATAGTGAGCCAAGACATAGACATCACATGAAATGTATAGACATTGTGGAAGGCTATCACCTACACTGAAATAATGAAACAAAGTCCCAAAAGATGTAGAAATGATACGATCACCTACACAGACGTTAGTACACAGGGCAAAAACATTGGGAACCTAGGAGCATGTCCAACAATGTCAAAAACCTATAAAAACTCATAAAAAATACTCAAAGGATAAAAGATTAGTACGAGACAAGGGTCCCATCAGGTGTGCCAAAAATGTAGAGGAAATGTTGATGGGAATTAATTAGTCTTAGTTGATTAATTAATCATGGATTAATTAAATGATTGATTGATTTGGAGGAATAGGGGCTAAAGTTATTCGGTAAGTTTGGTTTAATTAATTAACCTTAGGGATGAGTTAATAATTAGTAATTAATTAATTATTTAATATTTAATTAATTATGGGAAGATGTGTTAAATGTGGGGATAATTAGTTAAATTAATTAAATAATTTCTTATTTAATTAATTTGTGGGAAACATGTTAAATTAATTAAATATTTGTTTGTTTAATTAATTTGTGGGAAATCAGGTTAAATTAATTAAATAATTGTTTATTTAATTAATTTTTGAGAAATTAGGTTGATGAACGTTAGTGGTGAATTTAGGGTGTCTATAAATATGTCTCATAATCAAACACACAAAGAATAACAATTATGTATGCCATCAAAGAAAGTAGGCTGGCAATAATAAATGAACCAATAAACGACATCCATAGTAATGGCACAAGAGTAACAAATCCAAGGGAACCAAATTCCTTCAATATTGATGGGTAATAATCATCACTAAGATCTCCATGATCTATGAATCTTCATTAAGGATCTCTACAATTCATAATGACAATGTGAGAGGGCCATTTATGTCACCTAATAGAACATTTTGGACTATAACTCGACTTGTTAGGCAACCTATATGACCTTTTATGCAACCCAAGTGGAAAATCTACACAAGAACATTTGCATAATGGGATTTACACAATCCTCAAGATTTATGTTTTTATTTTACACAACCTCTCACAAGTCATGAACCTATATATAATTACCTTTGTAAAATTATTTGTTCTCTATATGCCTTTGAAATATGTGTGTGTAAGAGATTATCCAATCTCCCTTATCTCTTATTTATAACTTTGAAAATATTCAAGGACATGAGTTTGTGTATGGAAGAGCATATTCAACATTAGTAGGAAGCTCTTTTGTGAATAAATTTTGACTTTGGCACAAAACAAGATAAAATAGCAAGTGAATTAGCATAGTAAAGGTGTTTTGAAGTAGGTTATTGTGTGTTAGTAGGTTATTCTGTGTTTATATAGTTTTATCTATATAAGAAAATATCTCTCAAGAAACAAAAATGACAACAATTTGGAACACAAGTATTATGATCCTTGTAAATGTTCTAGTGAATTAGGTATATCTTATACAAACTAGAGTTGCTATCATCCACACAATAGATCTATTCTTTCATGTATATCATGTAGTTATAGTTCATGCAAAGCTTTCAAAGTTGAATGAAGAGGGAAGAATTATTTTGGAACCAAATTCCATCATTAAGACAAGGAGAAAGTGATTGCAAAGCAAGATGATAACTAAATATTTCATCAAATGGAAGAACTTACCACATGAAGAGGCTACTTGGGAAGATGTTCAAGATTAATTTAAAATTACACGTGTAGCTAATCCTTAAGTGTAGTGCTTATTTAAAGAGGGAAGTTATGTTTTTGATAAGATAAGCGGTAAAATAGGGTGCCGATCCCATAACAAAACAGCCACCAAGGGCTCACCAAAACTTGAACAATTCAAAAAAAACCATTAAAGTTAAGCAACATAGCAAAAGATAACAAAACCAGTAACAAAAGCATAGGAGAAACTAGACGCCACAGAGTAAGCAAACCAACCATGAACCGACAGTAGACAAGCCCCCAACTACCCAAGGTTACTTGAACATCTTGTCCCAGTCATCAACTAGGAACTGGAGCAGCAAGTCATCGTACTCCATCTTCTTGTCTATCTTCTCTTGACCTTTGGGAATCTTCTTCTGGAGAGCCAAAAGAGTCGTGGTAGACCTGTGCATGACCTTGGCAGAGAAATTGGCCAAGGTATTAATTTTCTACTCCAAATGGGTCATCCTATCCTCCAAAGTCTCTTTAGCCTTACCCTTGTTATTTTTAGTACCTTTCTTCTTCTTACTGGACCCTTTAATCTTTTCCTCAATGTTGTTAGTGTCTAAGCCTTACGCATTAAAATTTGGGAAGTTGTTGGGCCCTTCATCACCAGTGTCCAACACCTCAATCTTGTTGCCTTTGTTATCAGAAACATCACCACCCATTTGCTTAGTCTCTTCCACCATAGTGTATGTTTTGGTATTAGCCCTAGACTCCGAACCCTGGAGCTCTGCAGAACCCTTCTTGTTATCTTCCTTAGAGTTACCCTCTCCCTGTGCATCCTCCTCCACCTCAGAATTCTTCCCTTCTAGCTGGTCCTCTTCCTGCATAACCACAACCATCTCCTTCTTAGACAGAGCAGCTTTGCCCTTAGCCGAGGAAGTTGGGTTAGCAGCCAACCTAGACGACCTCCTGGTAGATGGAAAGTGCATTTTTCTTTTAGTGGGGGTATAAGCTTCCTCTTCAGCACTGTCAAAGTCCCCATTATCTTCCTCAGTGTTGACTTCTTCCACCACTGGGAAAGCTTTCAAGGTCCTGATCTCACTAGCAGTATCATAGGCTTCTTCCAAGGCCCCCCATTTCTTCTTACTATGCAGGGAAGGGTTATCATATCTAATTTTTCTTTTTGCCAGAGTGGTAGCAGGAAAAGTGGGGGTGAGGTCCTCGGTGGTGGGTTCAGGGCTAGAAGTCCTAGCGGGTTTTTTCTTTCTATATTTTAAAGACTTGGCATAAGAAGCCAGAGTAATTTCAATTATGATGACCGGGCCCTCCCTTACCGAGGGAGGGTTATGGGGTTCAATCCTAATAGAAGTGGGAGCTTTAGGAGGGCACAGAGCAAGGTGAAACTTATACAGTCTCATTATGAGACCTTGATGTAGTGGGAGTTCAGGTTTATTGGGGTCAAGGGCGTGCTATTCTTTGGCCGCTGCAATGGAGGACTCCAAGGAAGAAAGCAAATAGAAGGGGAAACTGATATGTTTGCTCCTTCTAAAGTGATTAAGCAGAGTGAAATGATAGTGAAAGAACCTCCTAAACCTACCTTCAAAGGTAAAATACTTCATAATCATAAAACATACCCCGTTCCATGGCGGAGGCAAGAGCTGGCAGTCAAAACCCCCTTGCAAATTGTTCAAAACCTCGCCTTTGTTAAGAAAAAGCTTCATACCATCAGGTTCAGAAACCTTACTTTTCCTAGGATGCTTCGTCCCATCCATAGGCAGGCTAGTAGTCATCCCAATCACCTCTTCAGAGACATCAAACCCCACATTTCCAACTTTAACCCTTCAGTCTTTATAAGACTGCAGAAATTGAGCTGAAAGACTCATCATATCCTTGCAGGCACTCTAGGTAAGAGGTGACCCCGCCCTCTTGACAAATATGCCATATCATCTCGTTGTTTTTAAATTCCTCGCACGTCTCAGGTTCAGTCCAAGCCTATCTCCCCCCATAATGCTATCGATCAGGTAAACAATACATGCAATTATCAGGGCAAACACAATGCAGAGAGCCATCGTAGTGTAAATCTGGGCAAGCTTCTTGTTATTGTCTAATATCAACATAGATATTAATCAAAAGGTAATAATGATACCAGCTTTTCTCACGCCTAAGGTGGCGTACTTGCTATTAATTTTCAGACGGATACATTTACTCCCTTTCAAATCATCATTGTTAAGCCTTATAAGCTCATCATTATATCTTATGTTGGGCCTTCCCGAGCTATGAAGCTAGATTTTCACATGGCTAGGCATGTGAAAGGCTTCCTCAAGACGCCATCTCACCTTGTTATCAATGCATCTGCTATTGAAATGACAAGACCTCACCTTGATGAGCTAGCACCTAACCTTCGTGGCCTCCTGCAATCTATGACCCCTATCCAGCTATCTGAAGGTCCTAGAACTCTGGTGGTCCCACCCTCTCTCCCCTGCCTTAGATCTCATGAGGAACTGAGAGCAGGGCTTAACTCCTCCTTAATGAGGTTTTGAATCTGGCACGGGAGATTCTTTTCATTTCTCCAACAGCGCCACGTGTCCATTCCTTGCCCCAAATTTGCCATTGTGTCAGCCACTTTGTTTCCCTCCCTATACACATGATCGATGGACATCTAATTAAAGCTGAACAGTAAGCAGATGATGTCCTCATCTAAGCTCTTCAATTTCCAACCACTGTTAGACCTTCTCCTAGCAGCATCAATAATTAACTTAGAGTCTCCTTCCACTTGAAGGTTGTCTATACCCAAAGCATGGGCTATCTTCAGGCCTTTTAGGAGTGACAGACCTTCGGCCATATTGTTAGACTACTGTCTGATGCCCCCTGCATAAGCTGTAATGGGGGTGCCAAGAAAGTCCCTAAATATCCCACCACCACTGGCAGACCTAGATATCTATTTTTCCACTCCATCAAAGTTAAGTTTGGCCCACCCTCTGGGGAGCGGTCTCTAGTGGGTGTTAAGCCTGGCCATCTTGTTAGAGGTATCCACTTTGCTCATGTCCTCCTTCAGCTACCAGTTCTTGGCTATTTGAATTTCCACCTTAGTAGGGGGATGCTCTACCACATGCATAGAGTTGGAAGAAGTATTTTCCGTAACCGCCTTGCAAAAAGACAAGAAAACCTCATTAGCATTCCTGGCACTTTCTCTGAAAATACGGTTGTTTCTTTCTTTCCACACACTCCAACCCAAGTGGGGTGTAATATATCTTTAGAGCTCTTTTATCCTGGGGTGGCAGAAAGGAGAGGACCAACTCAGTACAAAGTCCTCCAAATTGTCCAGAAAAACCCACTCCAGATTGAGCTTTTGCATAGTTTTTCCCCATAAATGTTTGGTAAATTCACAGTGAAGGAACAGATGCCGTAAGGACTCTTGCTCTTGACAGCAAAGCACACATCTATTAACCAATTGAAACCCCCTTTTATTAAGGTTATTAATGGAAAGGATTCTATTATGCGTCACTTCCCACCAAAAGAAGTTAACTTTAGGAAGTAACTTGTTGTTCTAGATTTTTTTCTAGTGCTGATTCAGTTGACCTCCGTTGGACAGCATATGGTAAGCCGACTTGATAGTGAACTTACCTTTTTGATCTTGGCCCCACAGCATCTCATCCTCTCTTTAAAACACCAAAATTTTGTACCTTTCAAGCTCCTGCTGAAGAGACTGATAATCTTACCGCTCATTTTGGTTGATACAACAATCCGCCAAGTTCCTCCATCTTTATCTATGGGGGTGATTGGTCAAATAGTTACTCACCTTATTGCTAAAGAAACTCACCACTCTAACCATCATAGTATTACTTCCTTTCCCCAGGGGATCCTTCCTCAGCCAATTGTCCTCCCAGAACCTAATTTTATCCCCTCTTCCCATATTCCATTTGATGCCTTGTGAGAGGGAGTTCCTATTTTTTGATACTTTATTCCAGATGATAGAACCTTTGGGAAGGGATTCCCGTAATAGAATTTCAGAATTGGAATCACTCTGCAGGTATTTGGCTTTCATGGTACGAGCCCAATCCTTCTCTTCCTTAAGGAAAACCTAACCAATTTTGGTCAGCAGGGCTTTGTTCATACCTTGGATTTTTCTTATCCCCAAACCCCCATTAGCCTTAGGCTAACAAACAGTATCCCAACCAACCAGCGAGATCCTCTTCTTCTCCTCCACACCTATCCAAAGGAATGTTCTTTGAATCCTTTCTAATTTCTTCGCCATATACCTGGGAATTTTGAATAAAGAGAGAAAATAGGTAGGGATGCCTTGAAGGGAGGCCTTCAGCAATTGATGTTTACCTACTTGGCTAAGGAGCTTTCCTTTCTAGCCTTCCATTTTCTTATTGATACATTCCAAGACAGTGTTCCAGTAGGTCTGGGTCACATCTTTGACTGTGAGAGGTAGGCCAAGGTAGGTTGCCAGGAGTGTTGCCTGATTGCATTGGACAATGTTTCTAACCTTGACTTGTAGATCCCCTTTAGTGTTAAAGAAAAGCATGTTGCTCTTTTCATAGTTAATTCATTGCCCCAAGACCTCTATACATGTGTTGAGAATATTTTTCCATCTCTTGGCCTCCACCACTGAAGCCGCCCCGAACAACATGGTGTCATCCACAAACTATTGGATAGCCGACAGGCCTAGGGTGGACGCCACTTTAACCCCCGATAGGGAGCATCTGTCCACGTGAGAAAGAATATTTCTTCCCAAGACCTCGGCCAGCATAATAAACAAGTAGGGGGATAGAGGATCCCCCTGCCTTAAACCCCTACCTGCCTCAAAAAACCCCTGCAGCGTGTCATTGACCAACACCGAGTATTTAATAGTAGTGACACACTCCTTTATCAGATTGAGAACTCTATCATTGAAGCCCATCTTTCTTAGAACTTTGAACAGAAAGTCCCAAGACACTCTGTCGTAAGCTTTTGATATGTCCAACTTTAGGGCCATGCTTGGGCTATTATTTTTATCCATAGAGTGAATGATTTCATGGGTCGAGATAGCCGCATCCAGAATCTGTCTCCCAGGGATGAAGCCCTTCTGACTGTCAGAGATGAGACTATCCAGGAATGGTTGGATCCTAAGGACAAGCACTTTAGTGATGATTTTATAAATAGTGTTACACGGGCTTATGGGGCGGAAGTCAGCCATCACTTCCATAATGGTTTTCTTAGGGATCAGTGCGATGAACGTGGCATTGATCTGCTTGAGAAATTTTCCCGTTCTAAAGAAGTCTTTGACAGTACTCCTAACATCATAACCCACTATATCCCAGAATTCCTGAAAAAAATCTGGGGGGAACTCGTCCGGCCCCAGAGCTTTGTAGGCCCCCATCGAGAACACCACGGCCCTGACCACTTCAATAGAAATAGGCTTCATCAAGTCCTCATTAATGTCCTTAGTAAGAATTTAAGGGATACACTCCAGAAGGAGGTTTTATTTAGCATTGTCCACTTTGATATTTTGCTCTGTTAGGAAGTTTCTGAAGTGGTTAGAGGCTAGTCTACCTAGATCCCCATCCTCCGTCACTTCGATATTCTACTTGTTAAGGAGTTTGGTAGTACTATTCCTCTTTCTGTGTTTCATGGTTGAGTGGTGAAAAAAAGTCATGTTTCTATCACCCTCCTTCAGCCATTGAACCTTAGACTTCCAGAAGATTTCTTCCTTGCTGATTATGTCCTTCAGTTTTTTGACTAACTCTTCCTCAGTATTATATAAGCTCTCACTCCCATCTCCCTTTGCCATTTTTCCTTGAACCTCAAGCAGCCTCTCAGAGAGGTGATTCTTAGACTTCATCACATTACCAAAGTAGAACTTATTCCAACCTTTGACTTTGTTTTTGATGTGTATCAGTTTTTGAGTGAGCCTGTACATCAGAGATCCATCAACCTAAACTTTCCACCAGTCAACAATACAATTTTTAAAGTCTGGGTGGGAGGCCCACATTATTTCATACCTGAACAGGAAAGGGCCCTTGTTATTCTTTTTAGTCCAGTCTAGAAGCAGGGCATTGTGATCAGAAATGGTACGCGGAAGAGCAAATAAGTAGGCATGTTGAATCCCACCCCAGTTCAGAGAAACCAACACTCTATCTAACTTAAC
This sequence comes from Cunninghamia lanceolata, assembly GCA_027924645.1. Lineage (NCBI taxonomy): Eukaryota > Viridiplantae > Streptophyta > Pinopsida > Cupressales > Cupressaceae > Cunninghamia > Cunninghamia lanceolata. The sequence goes on along the minus strand of BSBN01000135.1, from coordinate 7,702,108 downwards.
CTGAATCAATTGTTCCCCTAATCTTCTGTTGGTCCAGGAAAACCGTTGATTGATGACTTCCAGGTCCATAAGACCAATATGGCCCAGGAATTCAGTAGGATCCACCATACTGTTAGAAAAATCCTTGTTACCCCCAGATTTTTCTGAGGGGTAGAGGGGGGAGTTGAAGTCTCCCCCCACTATCCATAGAGTACTACTGTCCTCATTGATTTTGGTTCTCAGTCCCTCCCACAGATCTTTCTTGGCTCTTTTTGTATTGGGGGCATATATATTGAGCATCTTCCAAGTTTTGTTGTTCATTTTGCAGATGATTTCCAGAGTATTTTTACAGTGAGAGCAATAACTTCCCGAAGCATTGTGCCTATTCCACATAGTAACCAGACCCCCGGAGGTACCAGTCGAGGGGCTGATGATGTAATCTACCATAGGCTAGATGTTGTTAGCAATTTTTCTAAAGTTTTCTTTAGACATTTTAACTTCTTGGAGCAAGATAAAGTCAATCTTGTTGTCATAGATATAGCTCATAATCATGAGTTGTTTTTGTGGACTGTTGAGCCCTCTCACATTCCAAGTGATAATCTTCATTTGCGAGATTTTTTGGAGAGGGCCTCCAGTATGCTTTGTCTCCCATAAGCAATCTCCTTGGTTGCTTCGCTGGATCTAGTTTCTCTTTGGGAACGCATCCTCGCTCTTCCTTCAGTTCCTACATCTGCATTCTTCTTATTATGACCTTTCCCTTATCTCTTGGGGGTGATCCATCCACCTTGGTTGCTGGTACTAGCCCCTGGGGAAAGAACTTTGTCGGGAGAGGTCAAGGCCTTCTCAAAGACTACCTCCCTAAGAGGCGAACCCGTCGCCAATGGGGACCCCAGAACTTCCAGCTGATCTCGCAAGACCCTAAGGTCCCCAGAATCCTGAGCATTTGTCTCTGAAATGAGGGAGCAAACTGTGGGAATAGGGATTTCTCCATCTTTCGTAGCATCCGAATCCAGGGGGAAAACTATTGACTACTCCTGGCCACCACCAACTAGCTCTAGCCTCAGCTCAACTGGGGGCAGAGGTGGGGAAGGAACGAGAATCTCGTAGGACTGAATATTTTGCTTCTAGATTCCAACCAAAACCTGAGGCTTGATAGGAGACTGCATTAGATCTAACAAGTCTTCTTTAAATGGGTAATCGTCTGCTAGATGTTCAAATTCTGGGGACTGCTTATCCAAAGGGCTTTCAGTTTTTTTAGACTCACTTATTAGGTGTCCCTTTTTTCTACATTTTTGGCAATAGACAGTGGAGTTTTCATACAGTATTTGTTGCTCCTAGCTACCATATTTTGACTTTAACTTGACAGTGTTAGGGAGAGTCTTATGAATGTCTACATTAACATAGAATCAACCAAAGACCAACCTGGATTTATTTCTGGTAGTGTTGTCCAAGGTAATGAAGTGCCCAAAGGAGTTGCCAACCCATGTGAATATCTCATCCCAATACTCCAGAGGAAGTCTAGGCAGTCTGACCCACACCGAGGCTGACCTGCTAAGCTCCATTGCAGCGTCAAAGCCTAGCTTCCAATGGCCTAAGCTAAGGTTATGCTTCCCATACAACCAAGGTCCTCCTGCCAAGATAGCAACTAAGTCCTCCCTAGCTGTGAACTTGAACAGGAAAAGGCCGCCTGATCACACTAGTCAACACGCTACCTTTTAGGTGCCATCTAGCGGTAACCCAACGTCTAACCATGTCAATGTTGGGTCTAAGTGCTTGGAACTTCCCCACTAGGGATAGTTCCAAGGAGGATGTTATCTTATCCATCATTCTATCTGGAATCTAGAAATCCGTTCCATCTTGAAGTTCTGGCAGCACCTGATCTACTGAATCTTCCTCAAGCCTACCAGACTTTCCTAGTAGGGCTTGTTTCCAAGCCTTGGGGTCTAAGGCCAAGGCAGGGGGAGAGGTCTCTTTAGTACTAACTGAGGTAGTACTGACATCAGCAGGGAGCTCCTGCGGGCCCGAAGGGGGGTAGGGGGCCCCTTAGGCTGACGACCTCCATGACTGCAACAGGTTCAAACACCAGTCAGAGTGGGAAAGTTGCAGAGTTGTGTTATTGTTTTATATAGTATAATATAAGAGGGAAGACATGTTATACTTTTAACCCATTAGATTATTAGTATATGTAGTAGTTAACTAAGGCATAAATAATCCTTGGCTTAACTATTTGTTGGTTCCTATATATTTAATAATAGTAATGGTAGTTAGCCTATTTAGGACTAATGACCACTTTGTTAGTTGTCGTTGCACCAAAAGATCAACCTATTAATGCCCGATACAACCACTTGCACGAGAGGCGGTTAAGCCCTTGTCGCAAACCACCGCAGCATAGCATTGAACAAGGAGACCAAGAGCCACACCTTGCAACAATCCCCACCAATGCAAGTGTGGGGTTTGAACCCATGACCTTGGCTCTGATACCAATTGTTAGTTGTTGTTGCACCAAAAGATCAACCTATTAATGTCTGATACAACCACTTGACTTAACAAGCACGGGAGGCGGTTAAGCCCTTGTCGCAAACCACCACAGCGTAGCACTGAACAAGGAGACCAAGGGCCACACCTTGCAACACACTCTTTCCCAATTATTATATATATACGAGGTAGTGAGTAGATGTTAATCATCATATTGTAAATTTTGATCTTGTTATAAGATTTTTGTTAGTTTGAGCCTAATAAATTAAGTGGTCTACTATTATGTTGCTCATATTATGTATATCTACCCTAAATTTTCTAGTTTGTTCATTTATTCTTCTTTTATGATTTTGTGATAAAGTACTTTTATCAAAAAATACTTTACTTTTTTCCATTTTGTAAATTTGTGCTTCCAAGTGTAACCCAATTCATTATGCATTCATCAACACATCTATTTCTTCCAACCATGATGCAACTTCTAATGTATCTTTCTATATATCCAAATTATATGATCCACCTATTCATAACATATGTGGTTTGATACCACTCATGAACCAAACCATATTCAACATCAAATCCAAATCAATATGTACCATTGGATCCAAGTTGTATGATAATTGTCTAGAAAGTCCTTAAATCCTTGGTCATGGTTGTAAACTTTAATATGCTAAGAAAATGTTATATCTTCTTGAGCATGGTGATTTTCTAGGTCTCCAAATCCATGTATGTGAAGTTTATCTAAAAATCCATAGATAGTTACATCTTGAATTCTAGAAAAGTAACTTATAAGTAGTTGCAATGGGTCATAAATCACCAAAGTTAGAGTGGTTTTTTCCCCCATATCCATTGCTACTTGCTAATCCATTGAAAGAATCCTCCCCTATAAAATATCCACCACCCTAAAGGAGTATCCTCCTCCCATTGTTCCTTCACCACCAATGGAGAAATCATCCCCATAAGCACTATCCCTACCATATTCCGTACTACCAATGTTGATGGAGATATTCCCACCTATATCATGAAATCATGCCATTTCTAGATCTAGTTATCACACCACCATTGCATGAGGTCCCGCAATGCATGTTACAATGATATCATATTTTTAGAAAACCGATTCTTTTTGTTTTCAAATTTATTAGTCATCTAAAGAAATTTTCCAAACTCTCTCAATTATTTATCTTGATGTTGTATCTAATCTTATACACTATACCTAAGCTAAAAAAATTCAAGTTGAAGCTTGCAAATCAACACTTTGCTAAATGGTGTACTTTATTTAACCACATGGTCCCATGTGGCTGCTTATGGCTTAATTTTTTAATTCTCATGTGGTCCCATTTGATTTTTTAATTACCAAAATGCATAATTTGGGATTTTCTTCTAAAATAGTGGAGTAACTATCGTTTAGGATTTGAAAGTAGAGTTGCAAGTGGAAAGGGACTGAAGTTATGCAGCAACTTCTTAACTACAAATTTTCTAGTAGTTGTACATTTTGTCTTCCCTCCCTTATTTCATTTGCTTTTAGAAATTATTGTTGAAATTTAATAATTAAAAAATTTATAATCTAGTAATTATTTAAATAAGAAGGAAAAAATTCATGAGAATACTACTTCCCAAAATATCTCATAAAATGTTTGAGTAGTGCATGCTACAAAAATTTCCTAAGTGACTATATGGGACCCTATTATAAGTACCCATACAAATGATCCTCTTGATCCAAATATACACAAGATGTCAACAAAAGTAGGAACCTTAGTTAATTAACAAGGGCTTGTTCACATGATCAATATTATCTTTCATACCACTCAATCTTGGGATCTATCCCTTCCATATTCCTTCTTACCTAGATTCGTGATCCTCTATGCATATTATCTATGAACCATCAATTTGTATCCTATGTAATCCTCTAGATATGAAGCATACTACTCCATTTCTTCCTTTTTATCAACTTGGATTATCTTGACCCAAATTGATAATTTCTTGATGAATCACAGACATGGGCTCGTTAAAAGCATTGAAATAGAAACTCTTCCACAGATGTATAATTTGACATCACAAACTCCAACACTTAAATATATATACCACCCTTCAAAATAAGTCCATCACACATTCTTAGATAGTGTCTAACTACTTGTGGCTTGATGTTGTTTGAATTCTATGATCCATTGGTTGTGGATACTTGGTCTCCACATGATCCACTCAATGATGCACTCAAACTTTTATGGTGATTCAACAAAATAAATCATATATGGCATCATTTAACTCACAATCATGTCACTTTTCTAGTTTCAACCAAAAAGTTATTTGTGGCTTAAATCTTCCCAAAAAAAACTTACTACAAGATTATTACAAACACTTTCCCCTCAAGTCAGATACACCTAAAATTATGTATCTTGTAATTGAATCAATGATTATAAAATCCCTATGCCCAATGTATCCTCCTTTTCTTGTGAAATCTTTTTTTCTTGGACCAATACAATAATTTATCTCTATTTCAATAACATGCCAATACATGTTCCCATATTGCAATATTCATATAAATTTCCTTTTAATGGAACCAAACTTTGGCTACTTTAATAGAATACAACTTAGACCATAACCACATTTATATAATCACCTCATGTCTACATATAAGATTTCTCTCCTAAGGCACATAATGGATTTCCCTTAATGATACCAATCCCATGTGTGGATTTCTATGGTAGAATGCTCCCTTACACAACATAGTGTGCAGGTTTCATTTACACATACATGCATAATGTGTCAACTAATTACATACGTAATTATTAAGATTCTAAGAATCAAAAACAATTTTTACAACTTTTGAAGAAGAATTAGTTGTTGATTGATGATAAATTTGTAAGTTTGTGTTGGAAATGTTGTCATTGATGTCAAGTACATAGACAAGATGGTTGTCATTGATGTCCAAGATGCAATGTATGAATGAGACTAACAACAAGATTGTTGTCATTGATGTCAAAGAGTTTTTGTGGAGATTGTTGGATTAGTTGTTCAAGAGTGTATCGATGAGACTATTGGTTGTTAATATGCGGTGACTGATCATGTTGCAGATGCTACGGGTACACGCAGCAAGGTAAATTTTGGTGACTTTGTCAACCACGGTTTCCTCTAGAATAATTAATGGGGGAGTACAAGGGGGCAGAGCCCCTTCTACAGAGCCCGAGGTCAGATCCCACGGTGGGGATTTGGGGCAGCAGCCCCAGCAGCAGTTGTTGGGGACAATGACCCGAAGAAAAAATTGGCCTATATTTAATAAAAGCATCGGTAGTTAGTTTGTTATTGGCTGACATGGAAAAACCCACTTTTGTTAACTACCAAAGAGACTTGACAAATAGAGGCTGGAGAAGGTGAAAAGCCAAGAGTCACGGTGAGATTGTAATGTAGCATAGCAGCAGTATTGAGTTGTGAAGATTGTTGGTTGTAATCAGTTTTATTTTGCTGGATAATGAAATAATGGATGGTTGTTTTGTGGATGTAGCTCACATTGGGTGAACCACATTAAATATCTGTGTTGAATTTGTGTTATTATGTATTTCCATGTATTAAAATCTGCATATAATTGGTAATGTGTATTGCTTTGGTCTACCTAACATAATCCTAACAACTGGTATCAGATCCGTGTGATTTTGGTTAATTGGTAGGGAATTTCATATTTGAGTCAGAGCAATGGAAGAAAGTAAATTCAAGGTTGAGAAGTTCAATGGCCAGAATTATCGATTATGGAAGATGCAAATGGAAGATTACTTGTATCAGAAAGATCTATAGCGGCCATTGCAAGAAAAAGCAAAGAAGATAGCCACGATGCCAGATGAAGAATAGGAGATACTGGACAGAAAGGCACTGGGAACCATTTGGTTGTGTCTCGCTCCATTCGTAGCATTTAATATATCAAAAGAATCGACTACTAATGGATTGATGACAATGTTGGAGCAATTGTATGAAAAACCCTCAGCCTCAAATAAGGTATTTCTTATGAAGCGTTTGTTTAACATGAAAATGAGTGAAGGAGGATCTATAACAGATTATTTAAATCAATTCAATATAGTCACTAGCCAATTAAATTCTGTAAAGGTGAATTTTGATGAAGAGGTGAGGGCTATCTTATTATTATGTTCTTTTCCAAGAAGCTAGAATAGCTTGGTCATGGCTATAAGTAATTCTATCTCTGGTTCAAATACATTAAAGTTTGATGATGTTGTTGGTGTTATCCTTAGCGAAGAAATGTGACAGAAAAGCATCGGTTAGACTTCAACATTAGTTAATGTTTTGAATGTAGATAACAGGGGAAGATCAAAGGAGAGAAGGAAAAGCCCTACAAATCATGGGAAGTCACAAGGGAAAAAGGGCATATCTCAATGTAGGACAATTGAGCAGTGAAGGCTGTATAGTTACCTTTTTAGATAAAATCGAGGTCACTAAAGGTGCATTAGTAGTAGCTAAAGGTAAAAAGGCAAGTACACTATATTTGTGTACTAGTAATACTTATTCTACCCTTGTTGCTATAGAAACAGCTACTACATGAACAACTACAGAAACAACTGATGCAAGGACAACAAAGACACTTACAACAGTTGCTGCAAGAACATATGTAGAATTGTGGCATCATAGACTTGGGCATATGAGTGAGAAAAAGATGAAGATCCTTCACTCCAAAAAGTTGATGCCAGGACTGAAGCAGATTGACTTGGAGCTTTGTGGAAATTGTGTCTATGGTAAACAGAAAAGAGTCAGATTTCTCAAGGTTGGGAAAGAGAAGAAGAGTGAGAAGTTAGAGCTTGTGCATTTAGATGTATGGGGACCAGCTCAGGTATCATCTTTTAGTGACTCTTGTTATTATATTACTTTTATTGATGATGCAACTAGGAAAACATGGGTGTATTTCCTACAAAGAAAATCAGATGTGTTTGAAACTTTTAAGAAATGGAAACTTTGGTTGAAAATGAGATAGGAAAAAAGGTGAAGTGTCTCAAATCTGATAATGGAGGTGAGTATTGCAGTAGAGAATTTGAGAACTATTGTTCATTCAATGGAATCCATAGGTAGAAAACATTTCCAGGAACCCCACAAGAAAATGGTGTGTCTGAGAGCATGAATAGGATAATCATGGAGTGTGCAAGGAGCATGAGGTTGCATGATGGATTGCCTTTACATTTCTAGGCAAATGTTGTACATACTATTGTTTATTTAATAAATAGAGGACCTTCAAATACTTTGGATGGTGGTATTCCAGAGGAGGCATGGATAGGTAAGAAGGTAAACTATTCTTTTTTGAAAACCTTTGGCTGTGAAGCTTTTGTCCATGTTGACATTGCAAACAGAACCAAGCTTGAGGCTAAATCTGTTAAATGTACCTTCATTGGATATGGAATAGATGACTTTGGTTATCAGTTATGGGATTATAAAAATTAGAAAATTATTAGAAGCAGAGATGTTATATTCAATTAGGTCATGTATAAAGATCAATTGCAAGAAAAGAAGCATGAACAAGCAGGAGAGGAATATGTGGTGCTAGATGAAATTCTAGAAAATAAATTGCCATTGGTACCTGATGCTCAACAACAACAAGATATCCCACAAACTCCTGCAAGTGTTAGATGTTCTACAAGGTTAAGTAGACCTCTAGAAAGATTTTCTCCTTTATACTTTATTTTATTAACTGATTCTGTTAAACCTGAAGGTTATGAAAAAGCAATGCAGGTAGATGCCAAATAGTAGTGGGAGCTAGGCATGAAAGAGGAAATGGATTCCTTGTTGCAAAATTAGACATGGGACTTAGTCCAATTACCTATAGGTAAAAGAGCATTGCCAAACAAATGGGTTTATAGGTTGAAGGAAAAGGAAGGAGGCAAGAAAAGATATAAGGCTAGACTTGTGGTAAGAGGATTTGCATAGAAAAAAGGTATAGATTTTGATGAAATGTTTTCTCTAGTTGTAAAAATGACTTCAATTAGAACTGTTCTAAGTATTGCGGTTGTGGAAGACTTGCATCTTGAACAACTAGATGTGAAAATAGTTTTTCTTCATGGGGATTTGGAAGAAGAGATTTATATACAATAGCCACAAGGATATGAGGTCAAAGGTAAGGAGGATTTAGTGTGTAGGTTAAATAAGAGTCGGTATGCCCTAAAGAAAGCACCCCGGCAATGGTATTTGAAATTTGATAAGTTTATAGTTGAACAAGGTTACAACAAATGTCATTCTAATTATTGTGTTTATTTTAAAAGATTGGATAATGGCAGCTATATTATCTTGTTACTTTGTGTTGATGACATGCTTGTTACAGGATCTAATATGTAGCATATTAGTGAGCTTAAGAAAAAATTAGCAAAGACATTTTCTATGAAGGATTTGGGTGTAGTAAAACAAATCCTTGGTATGAGGATCACATGGGACAGGAAAAATAAAAAATTGTTTTTGTCTCAAAGTGACTATATAGAGAAAGTGATTTAACATGCAGGATGCAAAAGCAGTTAGCACACCTTTGCCTAGTCATTTTAAATTGACTAAGGAGATGTGTACAAAGACATAAGAGGAGGAAGATAAAATATCTAAGATACCATATGCATTAGCAATTGGCAGCTTGATGTATGCAATGGTATGCACAAGGCTAGATATTACAAATGTTGTTGGAGTTGTGAACAGCTATATGAGCAATCCAAGAATAGTACATTGGACTGCAGTAAAATGGATTCTCAAGTGTTTGAGAGGAACTACTACAAAGCAACTCTATTTTGGAGGAACCAACATGAGTCTCAAAGGATATGTTGATTTTGATCTGGCGGGTGATATGGACAGCAAGAGGAGCACTACAGGGTTTGTTTTTACTGTAGAAGGTATAGCAGTCAGTTGGATTTCTAGAGTACAAAAGGTTGATGCACTTTCAACCACTGACGCTAAGTATGTAGCTTCTATAGAAGCTATCAAAGAGATGATTTTGCTACAACATTTTTTGGAGGAATTGGGCCAATAGTAGGAAGATATTCCATTGTATACTGATAGCCAGAGTGCCATTCATCTTGAAAAGAATTCAGCTCTTCATTTGAAGACTAAGCACATTAAGCTAAGGTACCACTTCATCTGATCAGTTTTCGAGGATGGTCAATTGAAGCTTGAGAAAATTCACACAAGTGAAAATCTTGCAGATATGTTCACAAAGGCAGTCACACGGGAGAAATTGATTTCCTCATCAATTTTTATTGACCTTCTTGACTGATAATGGTGGAAATGAGGAACCAGCTAATCTAGGCATGAAAACCAATGGGAGCTATAGGTGCAGCGGTGATGCTCCAGGATCAGTCTCCAAGTGGGAGGTTGTTTGGTGTGGAGCCTGATCAATCTCCAAATGGAAGATCGTTAATATGTGGTGACTAATCATGCTACAGGGGTTGCGGTTACATGTAGCAAGGTAAATTCTAGTGACTTTGTCAGCAAGAATTTCCCCCAAAATAATTTAATAAAGGCGTCAGTAGTTAGTTTGTTATTGGCCGACATGTAAAAGCCCACTTTTGTTAACCACCAAAGAGGCTTGATAAATAGCAGCTGGAGAAGGTGAAAATCCAAGATTCACGGTGAGATTGTAATGTAGCATAGCAGCGGTATTGAGTTGTGAAGATTATTGGTTGTAAGATTTTGTTTTATTTCGTTGGATAATGAAATACTGGATGGTTGTTTTGTGGGTGTAGCCCACATTGGGTGAACCACATTAAATCTTTGTGTTGAATTTGTGTTATTGTTTATTTCCATGTATTAAATATACATATAATTTGTAATGTGTATTGCTCCGATTTGCCTAACATAATCCTAACATTGACAAGATCATTGTCGTATATGTCAAAGAGATTAATAGAGAAGATAATGTTTAAATTAAAGATTTAAACATTAGCCGACTAAAAGACTATATTGGCGATCAGTGTTGAAGAGAAGATGAATTTATTGAAGACAAAGACAAGAAGCCAATGAATATATGAGGAGCATATATTACATTCTAAAGTAGCATTTTAAGTTAAATAAACAATGTTGATTCAAGAAGGTTGACACCTCATACTTTAGTGCCAAAGGTTTTTGAAGGTTCAAAACTTAATACTAATGTCAAGGCCGACCCAAGATAGTGCATTCTTTGTGAAGAATAAGTATAAAATGAATAAAGCCAACCTCCCTCATACAAGCGCCATTTTGGAGGATTAATATAAAGTTTATATTATTGTTTAGAGGCCGACAAATTTAAAGAGGAGAAACCAACCTCCTATTTATCTTGGCCCCCAAAAAGGAATTTAAATGTAATCAAAAAGGTGGATGACTCCTTTAAAGAAGTCGATCATTATTTAATAAGCAAAGCAACCAACTCTCTAAGTGCCATAAGAAAAATGAAAAGGTATTAATAAAATGGTGCAATTTGATAAAGAGATGTGATTAGATATTAGAGTGCAATGATTGGTTGATAAAAATAAGATTAAATGCAATTTAAATTAAAGATTCGAATTGATGATGGTGACCGACTTCCCAAGAGGTCCGATTAAAGACTATGTTAGAAGTGTGATTTATGAAGGAATGTGATTTATGAAGGAATATGATTTATGAAGGATTGTTGGCCAACCTCTTTTAAGGAGTCATAACCCTTGGGTGAAGAGGAAGATTGATTGGGTATAAAAGGAAGACAAGATGAAGGATCAAGAAGCAAGCAATCAACGAGTCATTTCTAAGTTTAAGAGCATATCTAGAAGAGATAAAGGGGCAGAAAATGAAGAGTAATTAAGATTTATTTTAAGAGGATATGCAGCCCATGTATGAAGGATAAATGAAAATATATGTGAAGAATATATGAGAAGACTAAGAGCATATTTCTAAGAGATTAGAGCATGATGATATGAGCAGAAATGCATATGAAGATGTTGCCATTATTATGCTCAGCTTTGTGTAATAAAGTTGTGCATGATTTGGATCAGATTTGTGAGGGAAGAAAGTGTGTGATTAGATTTGTGAGTATATGTGTGTGAACTTGATTTGAAAAGGAAAGACTTACATCATATAGAATCAAAAGTAGTGATCAGATTGTGAGTAAATGAGAACAATATCATCCATTGAAGAATTCATAGGTTGGTGCCTAGAGATTGGTGTCTCCTACTGAGTTGGTGCTCAGTTGTGAAGGTTGGTGCCTACAAACTCTACAAGTGGGGATTGGTGTCTCCATTGGGTTGGTGCCCACATAAAAAGAATTGTAAAAGAAATGGGTTGGTGCTCACATAAGAAGAATTGTAAGAGAAGTGGGTTGGTGCTCACATAAGAAGAATTGTAAAAGAAGTAGGTTGGTGCCTACAGAAAAAGAATCAATATATATAAGCAATATCTTACAGTGGTTTTCTCCTGCAAGGGTTTTCACGTAAAATCGTGTGTTCTCTTTGCATTAATAATTGCTATATCTTATATGTGTGATTTATTGTGATTGATTAAGTATTGAAAAGTAAAAGATTGATATTGATTCACCCCACCCTCTCAGTATCACTGTGTGCTCATCAATTGGTATCAAAGCGGGTTCCTACGGAAATAGTTTAACCACTAGAAGGAAGATCTTAAGAGCACATATGGGAAAAATAAAAGGAAATAAGGGAAAAGAAAATACTAAGTACAATATTGATCAATTAGCACCAATAAAACCAAATACAAGTTATGAGAGAGAAGTAAGAAAAAATGGTGAAATGATAAATGGAACACACATGGTACTAGAAACAAAGATTGATGTTGTGACAAATGGAGACAACCTTGAAAGAGAAAAAATGGTGTTATAAGAGAAATCATCTAAAATAAAGGCAGGGTACAAAGCATCAAAGGAGGTGAAGAATTCAAAGCATGAATCAACCAATAGCTCCAGCAATGAATAGGATGCAAAGGAAGCCCATGTTAATAGAAATCTCAAAGAAGAATCTGACATATACAAAGGTAAGTATAAAAGTTTTAATTGTGGCAAAAGTAATCATTATGTTTCTAAATGTGTGTAGGTCCAAAGTGAAGACAAATGAAGAGAAGAGAAAGATTCAAAAGAAGATTACGACAAATATGATGAAGAAATGGATCTTGAGGAGGAAATCCATTATGCATACAGTGACATCAAGAAGATTAGAAAGGAGAACCTAAAACTAAAGCTACAACTTCAAGAGAATGATAAATCTAATGTAGAGTTAGTTTGAAGCCTTGAAGAATCTGAGAAGATAATAGTCGAGCTAAAATTTTAGATCAAAGAAGGATATAAGATGAAAGAGGAAGTAAGAGTCCAATTAGAGAAAAAGGAGGAAATTTGTGAAAGGTTAGAATCTAAAATAGTCTCTTTGAGAAAGGAATTGGAAAAAGCAAATGTTCAATCAAATAGGAACCTGAAAAATGAGAAGAGCATGGAATGTGGTATTGACTATGAAGAAAGGTAAAGTTCAAATCCCAACGAGTCTAAAATTGATTACTTAAGGAAAGAATTAGAGAGAAAAACTACCAAGCCAGACAAGAGCCTTGAGGTTGAGAAAAGTACCAAGATCTTGGATGATATTATAAATGGGAAAAGGTCATCATGTATAAAGACAAGTCTTGGTTATGAAGCAAAGGAAGATCAATTTTCAAATGAGCCATCAAAGAAGGGAAATGAGGAAAAACCAAAAGGCTATGCAGATCTTCTCAAGAGTTCCATCAATAATGAGAACAAGAAGAGGAAGTAAAACAATGTCCCACAAAAAACTAATATTTCTCATAAAGACAAGAAGGAGAAATTCACAAGATCATTTCCTCCAAGGAAAGAACAAATTAACAAGTCTCAACATTCATTTTATGGTTATTGCTATTCATGTAATAGCTTTGGTCACAAAGCAATAGATTGTTGGACACATGCAAGAGAACTTGATTAGACCAAGAATAAAAGTTCTTATGGGTTGTCAAATGAGAATTGCAATATCATATGTTATAAATGCAACAACCTTGGTCGTAAGGCAAGAGATTGTAGAACACAAACAAGAAATGATGGTTGGAACAAGAGTAGAAGTACTTATAGATTTTCAAGAAGGAACTATAATTCCTTTTTTGGATTACAATGTTGAGTGCTATAAGTGTAACAACTATGGTCACATAGCACGCTTTTGTAGAAGTGGTTTTGAACTCCCTAGGCAGAAAAAGAAAGTGGAAGCCGTGGATAACCAAAAGGAAGAAAATACACAAGTATGGAGAAGGAAACAAGAGAAAGAGAAAGAATATACTTGTGCAAACTACACTTCATGCACAAGTGGTATCACCTAATCCATAAGGAGAAGTATGAGTTCAGGGGGAGCTAACTATTGCATTATTTTTTACCTCTGTGGAGAAGAAAATTCAAGATAGATCAGCTAAGAAATATTCTATATGAGCAATTCGTCGTCATTGATCAAAGGGCAAGAATTATTAAAGAAAGAGAAGATATGATTGGAGAAAAGAAAGAGAGACTAAAGAATGGCTAGGCATACAACAAGACTATTGAGTTACGTTCTTGGGATGATGGAGGATTAAGACATGAGAAGTAAAACCATGAACACTCCAACAAAGTATAGTTCAAAACATGTATGACAGGATGGTTGAAAAATGATGCATGGCAGCATTTTGAAAGACAAAGTACAGTGGGAATGATGACACTATAGTCATCAAAGGCATAAGAAGTAAGACACATTGAGAATGGTGATAGTCTTCAAGTCAAAAATAGCAACCTCCAGTGATAAAGAGGTAATGAACTTTTCATAGAACATTAAAGAGGAAGATTATAACATGACAATGTTTCAATGTACAAGAATGACAATCAAATAAGAAAGATAATGTATGAATGATAGAATATTACATAGCATTTGATGACAAAAGTGGCAAATGATAGAGAGACTAGAAGGTTTGAGACAATGAAAGAATAAATAAGATTGTGATAAAGATGTTTGTAATACTACATTTAATGACAAAAGAATGAGAATGATCCAAGGGAGTACTTGCCTAAAGAGTATGCTTGTAAAGATTTTACTAGAACACACAAGCATGTGTTGAAAAAAGCAAAATAAATGGATAGTGGTAAGTTGGATGGTTATGTTGGTACTTATGTTTGAGTTCCTATTGATGTAATGATGCCATAGAAGATAGTGGATAGAGGTATAATGAATATCCATTTACCATTATTGTAAATGGGGCAGAATTAGAGATAAAAGGGAGCATGATAGACAAGGAAATTTACAACGTAAAGTTATAAGAGAAATGATGTAGTTGATGTCAAGAAGTATTATAGACAGGGGATATTCTTTATGAAGAGTTGAAGGCATTTTCCATCATGTAAGATACCTAGAGAATGATGGGATAGCAAAACAAGTTCTTGATTTGTTAAACTTAAGAATGTGATCCAAACTATTTTTGACAGCTACATAAGAAGCATATCACCCAAGCGGCATAGAGACAAAAGGGAAGCCTTACAGATAGGGGAAGCATCACAGAAAGAATCACATTATGAAGGAAATAAGATGGTTACATCCATTTGCCATTGATGTCAAAGGGGAGTGTTGGTGCCTGCATCATTTATCAGGTTCCAGGTTATTAGCTTGCAGGCACCTTCCCAGAATTTCATGAAGTTTCTATGCCTTGGACCCTATCAGTGTTTTGCAACATCATCAGGATATTCTAAAGAAAGGGGGATATCACTATCATCATCATGTTCCCAGACATCCCCCTGATGTTTGTTGCATGGGTCATTTCTCATCATGTCCAGATATCCTGTGGGGGTCATCATGCATTTGCCAACCTGACCTTTGCCACGGGGTGATATTTTAACATCGAGTGATCTTAGTCAACATCATCCTGATGTTGGCGCTATGAAATTTCTAAGTATGACCCATTTTTCGTTGGGGTCATCATATTTGAATATCGGGTGATCTTTGTTAAGATCACCCTGATGTTATTTTGTCACCTTATGTTTGTTCAACATCAGGATGTTACTAATGTCATCTTCCTGCGGGGGTGATATCCGCTCAACCTTTGCCTTCATCTTTTTCTTTGCAGGATGATATTCTCAATATCGGGTGATAGTCCAAATATCAGGTCATCTTCTAAATATCACCCTTGCTCTAAATGTGATGATGACGTCATCAGGACATTTGCGGATATGACGATGAGCTCGACAGGATGTTTGCTGACGTCAGGATGATTTTTGAACATCCGGGGGATGTTTGCATATGCAGGCCGTCAACATGACTTTGGTCATTGGCGTGTGTCGGGAGGTGATCTTCTGACATGTTGGGTCTTCCCGACGATGGTTTGGATGATGGGGGTGATATTACTCCATCGGGGTGATATATGATGTCGAGAGGACGGATATGAGGTTAACCAATATAAGTGGTCTGGCCGATGGCTGATGATGAAGGTTTATGCTAGGTGCTGTTGGGAGAAAAATCACCGACATTATATATGTAATCGGCCTAGCATATAAAGTGTTAAAAAGAGTGTTGCAGGGCGAATGTGGGATAATGTCTCACATATATTTGAAAGGAAAGAATGCCACGGAATGCTCCATGTGGAGACACTTGAAAGATGGAGAAGGTCAACAAGATGCTTACGTGGCACGTTGCCATTGGTGGCTGACATGTCAGTGTGATCCACACCGCAGATCTCGGCAGGAAAGGGAGGAGATCGACGGTTATCATTTAAATATTCAGATGGAGAGTTTTCCACGCTTCCACAGTAGCATCCCAAGGCGGGAGAAGGTTTACAAGGCACGCAACTGCTATATCCCGAGGCTGTGAGTTGGTATGCCATTAATGGTAGGATTACACAGAGGTATGGGTCGAAAGGACACGCCAGCTACTCGATCTAGATAGAAAATCATGACAAGGTGATGCAGGTCAAGATCTCACCTGCCCCTTTCCCTCCTGTCTGTGCAGCTACATTTAATGTTTCTGGCGCCCCCTGGTGATGTACTGCACCTGATGATGTCTTGGGGACTGCCATGTGATTAATGAGGGAGTACATCCTGCTTTATAAGCAGATGATGCTACTCAATTCAAGGTTGTTGAAAACTAGACATATCTAGCACCGTAATAAGATACAACTAATTTTGGTTGCTCTGTGCAGGAGGTCTTGTGAGTTTATGTATCTCTTGTTGTATGTCTCATGCATGAATTTACCGATTTCATGATTGGTTTTATATGAGTAATGTTGTATTTGCATGTGTTCTGTTATCCTGTCTCCAGTATTGCATGTGTCCTTCTGAATTTAGATATCTAAGGGATGTCTGGGATTCTAGAATATAGACTTACTGTATTGAATGCTTGATCTTTCAACTTCTGCTCAAGGGGTAGATTAAAATGTTTTCAGATTAAGTGTTGGGAAAGATATACTGCAATAGGGATACCATAAGTATTGATAACTTAACACTCTGTTTTGGGAGGTATCTGTAAGGCAGATACCACAACATCCCCTTGAAATGTAGTTTTAGTGTGTTCATGCTGACCATTCACAGGTGTATGTCTATTGACTCCGAGCCCTGGATAGGCACCAATCTAGCTCTGCATTGAGATTACACACCAGGTCCTAGTTTTGCATCCATATACAAATCAAACTCAAACTTCCAAACCAAATCTTTAGGACTGTAGAAGTAGTTTAGGACCAAGATCCTCTGATCCATAACTAAACATAAGCCCAAAGCTAGCCCCTTTGTACTTATCCCACGGTTTTGGTCTTCATATAGGAGGATCTATCTACTTTGTATCAACATCCCAAGCCAACCCACAAGTTATATTTCACGGGTGTTGAGTAGGGAATACCCCCTAGGTTTTGCAGAGCCTGAAGAAGAAGAGGAGATAAAAATAGAGTCTATCTCCTACACTGTTGGACCCTGGCCTAGAGATCTGTTGATCACTGATGGCTACCTTGTAGGGAAATCTGGGAATGAGCATCCAGTCAGGGAAAAAACCAACAGGGGGAATAAAGTAAGGGGGAGCAATGCAAAAGGAGAGAATTATGTTTGTGTTGCCATCAATGACTATGGGGGAGATTGTTGGAAATGTTGTCATTGATGTCAAGTGCATAGACAAGATGGTTTTCATTGATGTCCAAGATGCAATGTATGAACAAGACTAATAGCAAGATTGTTGTCATTTATGTCAAAGAGTTTGTTGCGGAGATTGTTGGATTAGTTGTTCAAGAGTGTATCGACGAGACTATTGGAAAGATCGTTGTCGTAGATGTCAAAAAGATTGATAGAGAAGATAATGTTTAAATTAAAGATTTAAACATTGGCTAACTAAAAGACTATATGGGCGATTAGTGTTGAAGAGAAGATGAATTTATTGAAGACAAAGGCAAGAAGATAGTTAATTTATAAGGAGCATAAATTACATTCTAAAGAATCATTTTAATTTAAATAAACAATGTTGATTCAATAAGGTTGACACCTCATACTTTGGCGCCAAAGGTTTTTAAAGGTTCAATACTAAATACTAATGTCAAGGCCGACCCAAGATAGTGCATTCTTTGTGAAGAATAAGTATAAAATGAATAAAGCCAACCTCCCTCATACAAGCACCATTTTGGAGGAATAATATAAAGTTTAAATTGTTGTTTAGAGGCTAACAAATTTAAAGAGAAGAGATTGACCTCCTATTTATCTTGGTACCCAAAAAGGAATTTAAATGTAATAGAAAAGGTGGCCGACTCCTTTAAAGAAGCCAACCATTATTTAATAAGCAATGTAGTCAACTCTCTAAGTGCCATAAGACAAATGAAAAGGTATTAATAAAATGGTGCAATTTGATAAAGAGATGTGATCAGATATTAGAGTGCAATGATTGGTTGATAAAAGGAAGATTAAATACAATTTAAATTAAAAAGATTCAAATTGATGATGGTGACTGACTTCCCAAGAGGTCCAATTAAAGACTATGTTAGAAGTGTGATTTATGAAGGAATATAATTTATGGAGTGTTGGCCGAACTCTTTTAAGGAGTCATGACCCTTGGGTGAAGAGGCAGATTGATTGGGTATAAAAGGAAGACAAGATGAAGGATCAAGAAGTAAGCAATCAACAAATTATTTCTAAGTTTAAGAGTAGATCTAGAAGAGATAAAGGGGTGGAAAATGAAGAGTAATTCAGATTTATTTTAAGAGTATATGCAGCCCATGTATGAAGGATAAATGAAAATATATGTGAAGAATATATGAGAAGACTAAGAGCAGATTGCTAAGAGATTAGAGTATGATGATATGAGTAGAAATGTATATGAAGATGTTGTCGTGATTATGATTAGTTTTGTGTAATGAAGTTGTGCATGATTTGGATCAAATCTGTGAGGGAAGAAAGTGTGTGATCAGATTTGTGAGGGAAGAAAGTATATGTGTCTGAACTTGATTTGAAAAGAAAAGACTTACATCATACAGAATCAGAAGTAGTGATCATATTGTGAGTAAATGAGAACAATATCATCCATTGAAGAGTTCGTTGGTTGGTGCCTAGAGATTGGTGTCTCCAGTGGGTTGGTGCTCACATAAGAAGAATTATAAAAGAAATGGGTTGGTGCTCACATAAGAAGAATTGTAAGAGAAGTGGGTTGGTGCTCACATAAGAAGAATTGTAAGAGAAGTGGGTCGATACTCACATAAGAAGAATTGTAAGAGAAGTAGATTGGTGCCTATAAGAAGAATCAATATATATAAGCAATATTTTTCTGTGGTTTTCTCCCGCAAGGGTTTCCACGTAAAATCGTGTGTTCTCTTTGTGTTCATAATTGCTAGATCTTACATGTGTGATTTACTGTGATTGATTAAGTATTGAAAAGTAAAAGATTGTTTGATACTAATTCACCCCCCCTCTCGGTATGACTGTGTGCTCATCAATTTGCACAATAATCACTTGTCTATTTGAGGCATGTCGTTAGAGATGGGGAATCAAGAACCGATCCAACAAAATTGTAAGCCATTTTGAAGTGGGTCAAACCTTTTATTGTGACAAAGAGTTTTCTAGGTGCATTCCAATAATTAAATCTTGTCTATTTAAAGAAAATAAGTTGTTTATTGATGAGAAAATTGTAATTTTGCACAATAATCAATTGTCTATTTGAGGCATGTGGTTAGAGATTGGGAATTAAGAATTTATCCAACAAAATTGCAAGCCATTTTGAAGTGGGTCAAATATTTTGGTGTGACAAAGCACCATTATGTTCCATAACAACAAAAGTTAAGTCTTTTACTTGAAGAATAAATAATAAAATAATTTTTTTTGATATATATCTTGGTTAGGGACCATGGACCCATCAAAAATAGGGCCAAGCCCGCCAGTTTTTAACATCATCCAACAAACAAAAAGTGTCTGAACTACAAGTCTTTACCACTTCAAACAGAGTCTATAGGAGAGAGGCAAATTATAGTCTCCCTCTCTCCAATAAAATCCTTAGACATAAACAGAAAGTAGGAAATAGACCTACTGACAGAAACTAAACACAACTGACATCGGCCTACTTATCTTTAACCCCAATTAGATCTATAATGCCCTCCTCATCGCACGCACAAGTATACACTGGATGATCCCACTCAGGAACAAGAACCTCTATCTTCTCCACCAAGCCCTCGACCATCCTCCTTGTATCCAACACATTCTAAAGTACGTCATGCAAGTGTCCCACAGTCGACTCATGATTCTTCACCGTTTGTCGGGAGGATTCAATTAAATCTTCATGTGTTAAAACTGAAGCAGCAGCTACAAATAGCATGATAGCCACTACTAAGGACTGGACCACTCCAAAGACATTCCATCTCCCGCTAGAAGTGTTGGGGTCCAAGAGAAGGTGCGCCATGGCTTCCCTCATGTTTGCAGCATCCTGGCTGTCTACTTCCTTCACAACCTTCAATAGCTTGAAAAACCACTCCCATAAGATAAGATTCCTAATCTCTTTCTCGATGTCCTTAACAAATCCCGCCATGGCTTCCTCTACCAGAATCTTCTTCAATCTCCTTCAAGGAGTATATTTCCTCTTCATATGACCTCCCATCAACCTGCTCGAACTAGACCGAGGGATTTTCCTTCGAGGGGGAGTAGACATCCTCTTTCCTTTCTCCTTTGCACCCACGCCCTCAATCAGACTACCCTCCATCGAAGCACCACCAGTGCTGCGAACAAACCAGAAGGAATTGTTGAAACTGGGAATTCTCAAGGATAAAAAAGGTAAGTTGCCTTCATAACCATGTCTTCTCATTAAATAACTACAGCTCTGCCACCTATCTAATCACACATGCCGAAGGATAGCCTGCCACCTTTCTTCATAATAGCTAATTAATGAACTATCTTGTTATCTGGAGGATGGGAGTTGACATCTCTTCGAATAATCTGAAGCAGTTCTCAAGGGTATTCCTCACTCGAAATCCAACCTAAAGGAGAGCCTTTGATTGTCAAATCAACTCCATTATTGGCTGCCCGGCTAGGCTTGCTTTCACCAGATCAATAATCACCATAGAATCCCCTTCCACCCAAAGCTTATTCTATCCTTTTTGCAAGGCAACCTACAAACCCTTCCATAGGGAGGTTATTTCTGTCGAATTATTTGAGTCAATGCTAAGATTAAGGGTGAAGAAACCAAGAGGTTGCCCCCTATGATCTCTAAAAACTCCCTCGCTCCCAGCCTTGCCCAAGTTTCCCCTTGTAGCTCTGTCAAAATTCAATTTGACCCACCCTTCATCTGGGGGACACCATCTAACCTCTTGGAGATTGTAAGGCTTCGGGGCTGGGAGGGAGGACTTACCAATCCATTGAAATCGGAGCCATCCCTTTGCCAAATGAGACTCTTCAAAAGAAATCTTCCAATCTTCTTTCTGGTTAATTTCACCCAGATCCCCCAAAAAGCTCTCCACCGCATCCCAAACCCTATCCACTGACTTCTTTCTATCTTGAAAATTTCTCTTGTTCCGTTCCAGCCATAAATTTCATACCAAAAGAGAAGGGAAGACTTCCCAAATTAGCCTCAATCCTGGACTTCTGCATTTGATTGTCCAACTTTTCAACAAGGCTGATAAGCTTCTAGGCATGACCCAGCACAAATTCCATCTATGAAGAAACCTGCTTCACAAATCCCAGGCAAAACCATAGTGTAAAAAGAGATGAGTATTGTCTTCACAAGCCTGCTTACACATGGAGCATTGGGAAGGGCCTTGCTTGCCCAACTTTAGAAGCCTTTCCCAAGTGAGAGCCCGCCCCTTGTAAGCTAACCCGAAAAAGGCATTAGCCTTTGGTAAACCCAGGTGATTCCAAATTTTCCCTGCTATCTTACTTTTGCCCAACTGGTTTTAGGGAAGAATCTTATTGTAAACATCCCTAACTGTCACCTTACCCTCTCCATTACCATTCCAAACCAACTTATCTTCCTCCTCCAAGAGTGGTCTCTTGCATAGAAAGGACTTGATTTCCTTCCATTTTGCTTCCAGCTCTCCTCCCAGAAAGCTATGAGTCCTCCACTGCCTCGACTCCGCTTCAACTTCTACATAATCCTTAAATCTAGTCCCAACTCGATCTTCCAAGGCTTGGCCCAAGGGAATGAAATGGTCATACTCTAGAAGGGGCTTTTCCTTGATCCAAGGGTCTCTCCAAAACCTTGCCTTGTTACCAAGACCAACCCACCAGACTAGATCAGGCCTCAACAAAATACTACACATCATCTGGAAATTCCAAACCCCTGAACCTTTAGTTAAAATGACACTCTAATCAAATAAATTGTCCAAATTGTTTTGAAGGTACTTGGCCTAAATCACCTTACTCCATATTTGATCCTTTTCTTCATACACCCTCCAAACCAATTTTGCCCCCAAAGCTTTATTGACTCTCTTGAGGTTTCTAAAACCTAAACCACCTATGCCCTTGGGCATGCAGACCTCGTCCCATTTAACTAGGCTATATTTGAAGTTCTCCTCAACCCTTCTCCAAAGAAAAATTCTTTTGGTTCTTTCCATGATCTGAGCTATCTTGCTGGGCATATGGAAAACTAACATAGTGTATATTGGGATAGCTGCAAATGAAGCCTTGATCAAAGTGATCCTTCCTGCCAGGGACAACCATTTCCCTTTCCATGAGGTTAGTTTGCCTTGCATACTATCCACAACTCTTCTCCATTTGAGCATAGAAGTTCTACCTCCCACAAGAGGCATAAATAGATAATTGCTTGGAAGAGAATCTACCTCGAAGCCCAAAATCCTTTGCACTTCCAAAGCTTCAGCACAAAGGTCCTTAAGAAAAATGATTTGAGACTTACGTATATTGATTTTTTGTCCAACCACTAGTTCATATTTCTAAAGCACTTTCCTTATGCCTCTCGCCTCTCTCACAGTTGCCTCACCGAAAAGGAGTGTATCATCAACAAACTGAAGGTGTGTGAGATTGGGGCAGCCTCCCGAGACTTGTAGGACTTTGATAGAGCCAGATCTGACCACTTCCTTGATCGCATAACTTAGTGCTTCAGCCACGATCAAGAAAAGGAAGGGAGACAGAGGATCCCCTTGTCTAAGACCTCTTTTAGCTAGGAAGAAGTCCATAGCACTGTCATTGATCAAAACAGCATATGAAGCTGAGGAAATGCAGCTGAAAACCCAGTCACACCATCCATTGCTAAACCCCATCTTCCTCATGATCAGGATCAAAAATTCCCATGATACTTGATCTTAGGCTTTGTTCATATCTAGTTTTAGGATCATTCTCTATTTATTTCTTTCTTTGATCGAATGAATAGTTTCATGTGCCAGAATGACCCCATCTAAGATTTGTCTATTTTTCAAAAAGCCACTCTACTCATCCCCAACCACGTCCTCCAAGCATTGCTTCAATCTTGACGCAATTGCTTTTGGTAACAAGCTTATATATGCCATTGTGGAGAGCTATCGGCCTGAACTCATCAAAATACTTGGGGTTCCTAACTTTGGGAATAAGGGCTAAGAAGGTGGAGTTCCAAGAGCTCATCATTGCTCTTCTACTTTTGCATTCCTCTGCTACCAACCAAACATCATCCCCCACTATCTCCCAAAACCTTTGAAAGAATCCAATCTAGAAACCATCTGGACCAGGGGCTTTCATCACTCCCAAGGAGAAGGTGGCCTTCCGAATCTCTTCCTTAGAGAAGGGGGCTATAAGATAGGTGTTCCTATTTGCATCAATCACCCTTGGAATTGACTTGAGGATATCCAATTGGGCCTCTTTGTTCTTATCACCTTCTACCCCAGTAAATCCTTGAAGAACTTTAGCCCCTCATCTCTTATGGCCTCAATATCCTCTATTACAGAACCGTTAGGAAGCTGGATCCTCAAGATTCTGTTAAGGTTCCTCCTTATGTTGGTGGAGATATGAAAGAACTTGGTGTTTCTATCCCTTCCCTTAGCCATTTCACTCTAGATTTTTGGAGCCAGAAAATTTATGTTAGGAATTAAGGTGTCTCAACCTTGGTAGTTCCTTGTATTATTTCATTGTATTTATTTATTTATTGCCTATCGTTGTAAATTAAAATGTAAATTCATATTGTCATCATGTGGGATGTGGCACGGTGATGTGTCATCCTAGATGGAAGATGACAACTTGTAATTTTGTCCTCACATGAGGAGATAGGCGTACCACTTTGTGGTAGGAATATTTTGTCATGTGTCAGCATCTTGGATAGTGTGTAAGGGAATGTTGACCGAAATGGTTATGACGGATTCCTATGACAGAATCTATGACATGTAAGAGTCGTAAGTGGAAGATTCTATGACAGGTAAAGACATGTGTCAAGGAGCATCTTTGAAAAAGGCGTCTTTGGGCGCTCCAAGGTGGAATATGACAAGTTGTAAGAGAATATGCTATTATTAATCAGTTTATGACAGATTCTCTTACAGCTGTAAGATATGTTAGTATGACGGATTCTATGACGGTCGTAAGAGCATCTGTCATTGCCCAACTTGGGAATAGGTGACCTCTTTCGGATGGGGTGTGTGGACAAGTGTCAGAAGCATCTTACAATATTGACCAAGTGTCCATAGGCGTGGGTTTTGTGCTATGAGGCCAAGTTGGACACCCATTCCAAGATAGAGGCAATTTTCCCTTGTATTTTTCTTTATAAACAGGTGCTTTGAGGAGGAGTTGCATTATGTGATTGATAGGTACTATTCTGCTGCTGAAATATCTCTAGATACGAGTGTCGAAGACTCCTAAGAGCTTGCATTGCAAGTGTATTGTAAACAACATTTAGATTTGTTAATATATTGTGCAGGTTTTGGACTGTGGGGTTTTTCTCCCGAAAGGGTTTTCCCCACGTTAAATCTTGTCTCTCTTCTTCTATGCCATTCTATGTGTATGTTGTTTGCTACAATATCTCTGTTATTGGGTTGATAACACTGTAATTGTAACGATTTGAAAAAATTTGCACTCTACTTCCCTCATTAGATTAGCATAGTAAGTGTGTTCCGCGTACCTTGCTTCCTTTTAGTTGGTATCAGAGCTTGATCACCTTTGGTCCTAGTTGTTGGGTAGGGGTTTTTTGAGCTAATCTTAGTTTGAGTGGGAGCTTTGTGTAGAGTATTCTTAATCTTGTTGCAGGAAAGAGATGCAAGCACATCCGGAAGAATAGAGGTGGAGAAATTCAATGGCACAAATTTTGAGTTGTGGAAACTTAAGATGGAAGACCTACTTGTTGATCGTGACCTATGGGAAACCGTATCCAATGTAAAACCTACTGCAATGTCACAAATTGATTGGGATCTCAAAGATCAAAAGGCCAAGGGTCTCATAAGACTTAGTCTAGCTAATTCTGTCCTGTTAAATGTCCATGAGGAGAAGACCACAAAAGACCTTTGGAAGAAGTTGGGTGATGTTTATCAAGCTAAATCCCTGGTGAACAAATTTTTTTCTGAGAAATAAGTTGTATTCTCTAAGGATGGAGGATGGAGGATCGGTTGCAGACCACCTGAATGCCTTCAACATGTTAGTTGCACAATTGACATCCGTTGGTGTGAAGATGGAGGAGGAGGATCATTGTATGACCTTGCTTTGTTCCTTGCTAGACTCGTGGGATCATCTTGTAATGGCTATTGGGAGCACCACATCCACATTCAAAATGGATGAAGTGGTATCTTCGTTGTTATCTGTAGAAATGCAGAGAAAGTCTTCTGAGGTAGTCCAAGAGGCTCTTGCAGTTCATGGAAGATCCAAGGAGAAAGGGAAGAAAAGAAGGACAAGAAAGATGATAAGGCTAGATCCAAATCCCATGGGAGATCCAAATCCCATGGGAAGTCCAAGGCTCCTTGTTGGAACTGTGGCAAAACTGGGCATTTCTGAAAGGAATGCAAAGAGGAAAAGAAAAAGAAGAAGAAAGCCCCAGATTCAGATTCTGACAAGTCACAAGATGATGGTGATGCCTTCATCGCAACCCTAGCCACCCATGCATCTAATGATGTGTGGTTGATAGATTCTGGTGCATCATTCCACATGACCTCTCATCGAAGCTGGTTCACAAAGTATGAAGAGTTTGATGGTGGAAGAGTGTACCAGGGTGACGATTCTCATATAAAGATTGTTGGTCGTGGAAGAGTCTCTATTCGATTCCCTGATGCACGAGTGAAGGGGATCTCTGGGGTTATGCACATCCTAGGCTTGGCACAGAACCTGCTTTCTGTAAGTATATTAAATGATGCAGGTGTGCAGGTTGTCTTTTAGAAGGAGGGATGCAAGATGACTAGAGGATCTATGGTGCTTGCGAAGGGTACTTGGAGAGGTACTCTGTTTCAGTTGGAGGCATGCACTTCATAGTGCAATAGTTCCTTTGACTCAAAGAAAAGAGCTGCAGTCACTTCATCCCCACCATTTGAACGAGCAGTGAAGAAATCTATTGTAACAAATCCTAATGGTAGTGCACATGCTTTGGAAGTTAAGCTTCCTGCTGAAAAGGCAATGTTATGGCATATGAGATTTGGCCACATTGGTGAGAAGGGTCTTAGAACCTTGAAAAATAAAAACTTCGTTGAGGGGTTAAATGATTGTAATCTTGAGTTTGACTTTTGCGAACATTGTGTATATGAAAAATAAAACCGTGTTCAGTTTTACTCGAGTTCTCATAAGTCTTCTAGTGTGTTGGATCTTATTCATTTTGATGTGTTTGGTCCAGTTAATGTTGCTTCGATTTCCAAATCTGTATATTTTGTATCTTTCATAGATGATTACAGTAGGACATGGGTTTATTTTCTTACAAGAAAATCTGAAGTCTTTAGTTGGTTCAAAGAATTTAAAGCTTTTGTTGAGAATCAGACTAGTAAAAAGATTAAGTGTTTGAGAACTGACAACGGTGGTTAGTTTTGTTCGACAAATTTCGACAAGTTCTGTAAAGAACATGGGATTGAAAGACATAAGACAACTCCTTATACCCCGCAGCAAAATGGAGTTGCAGAAAGGATGAACAGGACCCTGATGGAGAAGGCTAGGAGTATGCTTAGTGGAGCAAGCCTCGAACAAAAGTTTTGGGCTGAAGTTGTAGCCACTGCTTGCTATCTGGTAAACAGATCTCCTACATCAGCTCTTGTTGGTAAGACACCTATGGAGGTGTGGTTTGGTAAGAAGCCTTCAGTTAGACATCTTCGTGTTTTTGGTTGTGAGGCATATGCACATGTGCTTAGGGAGAAATGGTCTAAATTGGAGAACAAGGTTGTTAAGTGTATTTTCATTGGCTATGGTGTCGATGTGAAAGGATACAAGCTTTGGGATCCTGTGGATGAAAAAGTGTTGTATAGCAGAAGTGTTATCTTCAGAGAGTTAACACCTTCTTCCGTTGTTTTACAGCTAGAACAGACAGAAAAGAAAGATGTGGTTCAGCTTCCTTCTACCCCTGAGAAGACTGAACCAACAGACCCTATGAGACCTGATGATGAGGAGAGCAGTAGTATCTCTGAAAGCTCAGAAGAAGTAGAACCTCAACCTCAGCCATTGAGGAGGTCTACACGAATAAGAAAGCAACCTGAGAGGTTTAGTTATTCATTGCTAGATTCTAGTTGTGCTTATGCCTTACTAACACTAATGAGCCTAGAACTGTGACAGAGGCTATGGGCATGAAAGATGCAAGTTCCTGGAAGGAGGCCATGGAAGATGAGATGGCTTCTTTGGGAAAGAATAAAACATGGGACTTGGTGCCTTTGCTTGAAGGACAGAAACCTGTTGGATGTAAATGGGTGTTCAAGAAGAAATTCAGTGCAGATGGTAGTGTTGAAAAGTACAAGGCCAGATTGGTTGCGAAGGGGTACTCACAAGTGGAGGGAATTGATTATGGTGAAATTTTCTCTCCCATTGCAAAGCTGACATCTATTCATTTTCTGTTATCTCTTGCAGTATCTTATGACTTAGAGGTGGAGCAGATGGATGTGAAAACAGCTTTCCTTCATGGTGATTTGGAGGAAGAGATTTACATGTCACAGCTAGAGCATTACATAGTGAAAGGTAAAGAAAATTTGGTTTGCAAGTTGAAAAAGTCTTTGTATGGTTTGAAGCAATCTCCTAGGATGTGGTACTTGAAGTTTGATGCCTTTGTGTTGTCAATTGGATTTGTGAGATAGAAATCAGATCACTATGTGTATTATAAGTTTGATGGTGATCGTATTCTCATTCTTGCATTATATGTTGATGATATGTTGCTGATTGGGAAGGGTAAAAATATGATTTCTAATTTTAAGTCTCAGTTGTCAGCACAGTTTGAAATGAAAGATTTAGGGGCAGCCAGGTACATTCTAGGAATGGAAATCAGAAGAGACAGAGCTAACAAAAAACTTTGGTTAAGCCAGAGTAAGTATGTGAAGACCGTGTTGGATAGGTTCAGCATGGTAGATTGTAGACCATTGTGTGTTCCTGTTTCATTGGGGACAAAGTTTTATGTTGATGATTGTCCAAAATCTCCTAGTGAGGTGGAGGACATGAGCAGAGTACATTATGCTAGTGTTGTTGGCAGTTTGATGTATGCTATGGTCTGCACAAGACCAAACATTGCCCAAGACCAGACATTGCCCAAGCAGTGGGAGTCCTTAGTCGATTTATGGATAATCCTGGACGGGTACATTGGGATGCAATTAAGAGAGTGTTCAGACATTTGAGGGGTACTTCTGAGTATTCCATATGCTATCATGGTAATCTTACAGGACCTCCGCATTCTGTTAGTATTTGAGGATTTGTGGATTCAAATTGGGTAGGTGACATTGACAGCAGGAGATCCACTAGTGCCTATGTGTTCACGATGTTTGGTGGTGCAATTAGTTGGATGAGTAAGCAACAGCCTGTGGTTTCTTTGTCCACGACAGAAGCTGAGTATATGGCAGAAACTCATGCTTGTAAGGAATCCATTTGGCTTAAAAGATTGTGTTTGGATATTAGTGTTGATGCAAGATAGATTATGATTTGTTGTGATAGTCAGAGTGTGATTTGCCTAGCAAAGAATCTAACTTTCCATGCCAGAACAAAGCATATTGATGTACAGTTTCATTTCGTGTGAGACATGGTAGAGGATGGGAAGGTGAATTTGGAGAAGGTAGACACTTTGAAGAATGTTGTAGATGCATTGACGAAACCAGTGAGCACAGAGAAATTTAGATGGTGTTCAGAGTCTATGGGCCTCTCGGCCTATAGCAGTTAAATCATATTATTTCCATTGGCTCTTACAAGGTGTTCGACAAGTGGGAGAATGTTGGGAATTAAGGTGTCTCAACCTTGGTAATTCCTTGTATTATTTCATTGTATTTAGTTATTTATTGCATATTGTTGTAAATTAAAATGTAAATTCATATTGTCATCATGTGGGATGTGGCACGATGATGTGTCATCCTACATAGAAGATGACAACTTGTAATTTTGTCCTCACATGAGGAGATAAGCGTCCCACTTTGTGGTAGGAATATTTTTCCATGTGTTGGCATCTTGGATAGTGTGTAAGGGAATGTTGACCGAAACGGTTATAATGGATTCCTATGACAGAATCTATGACATGTAAGAGTCGTAAGTGGAAGATTTTATGACAGGTAAAGACATGTGTCAAGGAGCATCTTTGAAAAAGGCATCTTTGGGCACCCCAAGGTGGAATATGACAAGTTGTAAGAGAATATGCTATTTTTAGTCAGTTTATGATAGATTCTCTTATAGCTGTAAGATATGCCAGTATGACGGATTTTATGACGATCGTAAGAGTCGTAAGAGCATCTGTCATTGCCCAACTTAGGAATAGGCGACCTCTTTGGAATGGGATGTGTGGACAAGTGTCAGAAGCATCTTACAATGTTGACCAAGTGTCCATAGGCGTGGGTTTTGGGCCATGAGGCCAAGGTGGACGCTGATTCCAAGATAGAGTTAATTTTGCCTTATATTTTTCTTTATAAACAGGTGCTTTGAGGAGGAGTTACATTATGTGATTGACAGGTACTGTTATGTTACCGAAATACCTCCAGATACGAGTGTCAAAGACTCCTGAGAGCTTGCATTGCATGTGTATTGTAAACAACATTTAGATTTGTTAATACATTGTGCAAGTTTTGGAGTGTGGGGTTTTTCTCCTGAAAGGTTTTCCCCATGTTAAATCTTGTTTCTCTCTTCTTTTGTGCCATTCTATGTGTATGTTGTTTGCTGCAATATCTCTTTTATTGGGTTGATAACACTATAATTGTAAGGATTTGAAAGAATTTTCAGTCTACTTCCCTCATTAGATTAGCATAGGAAGTGTGTTCCACGTACCTTGCTTCCTTTCAATTTCCTCCATCCTCAGGAGTCTTGATGTTCCTCTAACAGGTTCCTCTCTTTAACTCTGATTTCTTCCAACAAACCTTCCTCAACAATGACCTTTTCCACTAAAGCTAGATCTTCCACCTTAGACTTGGTTGCAAAAATATTTCCCATCACCTAATTATTCCAAGTTCCTACTACCTTCTTATTTTCCTACGGCTTTTTGAGAATCACATACCGGAAGTTACCTTTGAAGACCTTTCCTAACCAGCCTTCAATCTCTTTTTGAAAATATGGATGCTCATACCAAAGAGCTTCTATATTGAACGGGGGGTGCCTAGGTCTCTGACCTTGGGAGAATTGAAGCTTGATTGGCCAGTGATCAGAAGCCCCATATTTTGTTACCTCTAAGATGAACTAGACCAGAGAAAGCATCTAATCAGAATTAACCATGAACCTATCCAGTCTACATAGAATGTTCTCTTCTCTAATACGCCTATTTGACCAAGTAAACCAACCACTCCTTGGGGGTATGTCCACTAGAGACAACTCTTTGCAGACATTTCTGAAGCCTGTCAAACCTAAACTACCCAACATCCTGACACCTTTCTTTTCTTTCGGATAGAGGGTGGCGTTGAAATCCCCTCCAACAATCCAATTTTCAACTTATCCCAGCATACATTTCTATCTCTCTCCAAGTTGGGGCCATTGACATTCGAGATTAAGAGTTGACTGCCTCCTTGATAAGGTTTTAATCCGATAGCCATCATGTTCCCTGAGTAGAAAAGTCGGTATCCCGAGAAGCACAGCCTATTCCACAATATTACCAAGCCTCTGGTCGTACCAGTGGCTCCAACGAAAACCCCTTCCCCACTCTTCCAGATCCTACTAATCAAACCCAGCATAGAATCCTGATATAGTTTGGTTTCCTGCAGCAAACAAACATCTGGAGCTTCTACTTCTATTAGCTGCTTCACCAAGCGGCGCTTCTCCTGGCCATTGAGGCCATAGACATTCTAGCTCAAGAATTTCATTTATAACCCTTGTCATGGAGGTGCTCGCCTCCTTGTTTAACGAACTTATGAAGGGTATCCTGAGTCCCCTTACCAACCTCCACTAAAGTTGTATGTTTGGCCTTGCTCACATCTGTCTTCCTACCTCTCAAAATCAGCCCATGAGCATCCATAACGATATTGCTCTTACCTCTCTTGTTGCTTCTTGTAGCTATTTTCCAATCATTTTCCTTTTCTCTCCCTACACCATCATCATCTGAGAACCCCCTCGATTGTTTGAATCCTCTAAAGGAATTGGCTCGAGGCTCCCTTGTACCACTTCTGCTTCCTTGACTTGTGGAGAGGAATTTCCCCTGAGATCAGGCAAGGAATTGATAATCAAGCTCAAAACTTCCTTGGAGTTCTGCTCATCCATTTTGAAGGAGCGACCCACGTCCTCCAATTGCTCAATGATTGTCTCCAAATTATCCTGAGGCTTCGATTGTGAGACAATCTCCTCATTATCCTTGAGTAGGGGTACTTCTGGCTCGGATGGCTTCTCATCATCAATAGGAGGAGAGGGGCTCTGATCTCCTTTATCCTTTACCAGACCTTCAAACTTTTGTAGCAGGCACTACCTGGCCAAATGCCTAACCTTCCAGTAGTTAAAGCATTGGATAGGAAGACATTCATTGTCCAATTCTTGCACCCAAAACTAAAGAAAACCTAATCACATGTTAGATCGGCCTACTTAAGTCTATCTTGATGCAACTTATAGCATAAGAGGCCAACTTACCCTTCTTAGAGGCCTTGGAGCTGCAAACAAATCTCCTAGAGAATTCTTGATCAACTTGAAAATTTCTTTCGACCACAGCTCTTGGGGCATCTTGTACATCCTTACCCATATTGGGGCATCTCTGATTAATTCCCGGTGGAGATCGAAACCTAGAGACCAAGCCCTAATATATAAACTAGTGTTACCCATAAACCAAGGACCGCCTTTCAAGACGTTGTCCCTTTCAAACTCCAAGTAGAATACTATCTGTAAAAACCCTAGAGCCATAAAGCTAATCTCTGGCTTCATTTCCAGCCATTTATGCTCGATCCAACCTTTGATTCACTTCATAGACGGCCATATCTCGATGAATTTGGCTATTACGGCTCTCTTCTTCAATTTCTCCACTTTGGAGTTGAGAAATTCCTCAGAAATGCACAAGTCCAAAATTTCCTCCAAGATTTGAAGGTTGACATTCCTAACCGTCATTTGGTTCCCTTTTGATTCATTCTTCTTGCAATCCTCATCAGCTCCCACCAGTAGACCTCCCAAAGCTGCGACTGCATCCAGATCTCCATCCTCCTTAGTCTCGCCTCCCTTCTGCTTTGCACTTTCTTCACAACTCGCCCCCTTCATTTTTTTAATAACTATTATGTACAAAAAATTATTATAATTATCATAAACAAAATATTGGTATTGAGTCAAAATAAAACATTGCCAAGGCACTAGTTTTGGCATTACCTAATTTGAGCTACCATTTGAGGTGGAACTAGATGTTAGTGGTAATACTTTTGGGTGCTTTTCCAGAAGGAGTTAATCCCATGTGTTATCATTCTAAAGTGTTTCAAGGAATAATTTTGACTTATTGTGCATACGAGGAGGAATTATATGCCTTTATTCATGAAGTTAAAATAGGAAACCTCTATGTAAAGAGAGACGCCATTATCCACATAAATCACAAAGCACTTCCATATTTATTGGCACAATCAAAATTGCAACATGTATATTGTAATAAATGGATGAATTTATTTCAACAATTACATTTGGTTGTCAAACATATAATACTTGAGACAAACAAGTTGATTGGTGTTTTATCTATACCACCTTTAGTTTTAGCTTTGGATACATATCTTAACTTGATCTAATCATCCATGAGACTTCTAGAAAGAAATATTGAAAGAATTTTGATTTGTATGTCAACATTTGTAAGGGGCTAAAAGTACATATTTCAAGCCCAAAGAGTATTGTTATATCGAAGAAGGTTTGATCTATAGGTTAGAAAAGATTTGTTTTCCTAAACAAAGAAGAGTTCGACTAACAAGGGGAGCTCAAACTTAGAAATTTATAAGTCATTTTAGTGTCATAAAGACTTCAAAATATTTTCAAAGGTATGTGTATTAGCCAAATACACAAGTTGATGTTGTTGAGTTTATAAGGGGGAGTGTGTTTTTTATTAAGATAAGCAGCAAACCAAGGTGCTTATCCCTTTCACACAAAGGCCCCTAGGGTAGAGCAAAATAGGCCAGCAACAATACAAAAACAACAGAAAGAAGCCTTTTGTAGAACAAAACAAGGGATCTAAACAACACCAGATCCTGAGGAAGCAAATCTCACTCCCTTAAATCTCGATCACGAAGCAACAATAGATTTGGGGAGGCCTTTCTTCTTACGTTGGACCATAGTCCAAGACAACTTCGAGTCAAAATCCTCAAAACGAGGCGAGAAGGGGGGACCCTCAACAGATGTTACAACCTCACCTACATAACCAAAAGTCGGTAGCGCAGAAGGAGTAGGTGTTCACGAAACAACAATCTGGCCCAAAGCAGAAGGGGCTGACACAGTAGCCGAAGGTCTTAAGAGAAGCGGTCGGAGAAGTCGAGGGGTTAGCCTCATCTGCCACCATAGGGGGGCAGGCATGTTCTCATGGGGAGGCACATCCTCCTAGGAGGGACTATCCTCCTCAGAGGAATCATCCTCTCAAGAAGCACTAACCGTCAAGTGATCAAGGAGAGCATCCTTCCACCAAGTTGCAGCACTCTTATGGCGAGAGAGAGGACAGTCGAAGGCCAAGTGACCAATAGCAAAACACCATCTGCATAAGAAGGGGAGACCTTCATAGTCTAACTATTGTGTCCAAGGCATGTCCCCAACCATCAAAACTACATCTCCATGGAGGGGTCTAGAGATGTCAATATCCACTAGGATGTGAATGATCGTAGTGTGTCCAATCAATGAGTAGTAGTGTCTACTTTCAAGAAGCGGCCAATAGCATTGTCAATGCCCTCGTAGCATGAATCCTCCCAAAACTGGAGAGGGATATTCGAGAGATGCACCCAAATAGGTCTAATATTCAACGAATCATAGAGAGGATTAAAGGAAAGAATCCAAGGTTTGATGAAGAGAGAATGCTCCTCCCACAACCAAACTCTATCGTCGAGCACTAAGTCTCGATGCTCTATAGAAGAAAATGTCACTATGAAGAAACCCCTTGCATAGGGGAAGAGCTCCATCGTACCATCCACAAGCGGCTTCCATGACCCCATGACCCAAATGTGAAGATCAAGAAGAGATGGCCAAAGCATGTTGAATCTATAGATCACACCTTGTTTGAGAAAATCTCCTCATTTTCTGAGATTTCTTGGCCACACATCACCACCAGAGATGATCGAGCACAAGGAAATGGTCGAGAGACCCCACACAAAGTTGTGTGGGACTGGTCTCCCAAGTGATTAATAGCCTCAGAGAGATTTTTGAGGCTGTCCTTGAGTGTTGGTCTTTGAAATAGGACTCGAACCCGTAGGAATCCATGCAGGCTTGTCATCATCAGGGGCAAAAACAAGACCCGAACTCGTAGGAATCCATGCATTCATGTTGAGAATAGGGGCAGAAGAGAGACCAACACCTACATCAGGGAATAGGGCACACAGATCTTCAAAGATCTAAGTAACTGGGTAGAAAGGAAATACATTTCGCTTCAACCTACACCTAGACTCTGCGTCCCACACTGTGCCAATGACACCAATCAAACACGCCTCGATCTCTCGCTCAAACATCATTCAAATGCCTCCTACAAAGTTTGTTTAAGACTGTTGGATGTAAGGGGAAGTGTGTTGTATAGCACAAGTAAGCCTAGTATATGAAATTTGATTATGTATATTTCATCTAGTGACATTTGATAAATAGGAAATTATCTACATGAATTTCATAAAAGGTTCTCCCATGTCAAGAAGAGTCCAATTATTATGTTTGTTACTATAGACAATTTTAATAAAATGTACATTATCATTTTATATAAAAATGTCATAAGGTAGTTGATGTATATGAGTTATTTTTCACTAATGTGTGGTTTTACTTTGGTATACAGATATATTATTTCAAATAAATAAATGGGTTTGAAATTCACAAGAAATCTTACTAAAGATGGATACAAGCTTGAAGAGCTCAACTATTTTTTATCAACAAATAAATCATCAAACTAAATTAGTCAGTTGAATTTAAGTGAAACTCTTGGGGAGATATAACAAATTCCTCCTCTATTGTCATTTGTGGACAGGATGTGGATAATGAAGAATGTTTTAAATGTCAAGCCCTCATCTTGAGGTTCAATTGCTTCTTGTCTTCCCTTCCAAAACTAAATAAATGGATTTTGGAATCCTAGAGGCCTCTGACTAAGAGCAACATTGAGCTATATCCCTGTGCTAGGGGATTTTGCATTGCTTCCTTTCAATCAGAAGATTATAGGAAATGAGTGATGGATGATGGGGTCTAGATGTGGGGACATCACTCTCTCTCACTCAAACAGTGGTTTCCATCCTTAACCTTTTAACAAAATCCTTAAGTATTATGCCTATTTGGGTCAGACTACCGAATCTCCCTCACCAATACTAAGAGGTTTCTTGCTTTGAATCTATTGGCAATGCTCTCAATCATTTTTTACGAGAGGATGCAGTGTCTTCAAACTTCGGCCATACTATCTATGCTTGTATTCTCATGGACATTAACACCTCTAAGGATTTTCCTGAGGATATTTTCTTGTTTTGGGGGATAGACCGTGGACTCAAACACTCGATTATGAGGATCTTCCCTTTCATTGTAGGATATGCTTTTCTATTGAACACCTTGCCTCAGAGTGCCTTTGTTCTTGCCATGAGAAGGATGAGGCAACTTGGTGGAGGACCTCGATCATTTGACTATTGGGGATTTTGATCCTGAGGAAGACTCTATGAATGAGACCTCGAAGGCCCACATTCCTGAGTTGGATCCCCCCAAGGGTGCTATGACTTTAGAGATTTCTCCCTATGTGTCTTCTTCTCAAGGCCCAATGTTGGCAATTCCACCTTTGGACCCCCTTCAAATCATGTTGATGGGTGATGAGTCTACTAATCCAACTCTACTGGAGGTTTCAGTGCAACATTTGACTCCTCTTTCTGCACCTATAGGGGCTCAATTTGGGTCTACAATGGAAGTTAGCCTTCCCCTCTCCCCTTGTTTGGAGACTTTGGAAGAAGATGTCTCATGAAAGATTGTTCAAAGAAGGAAGAGAGGTCTTCCTAAATATGCATGTGTTTCCAACAACTAGTCAAGGGTGCTCAGTATGCTAGTACGAGGCCTAGGGTTGTTATGGTGTTTGATTTGGGTCTGGTTTATCTAGTAGGTTAGTTGCAACCTCATTGTACAGGGTTTATGGTCCCTTCAAAACCATCTTTGTGTTTGGCAGCTTGGTTGTAGTAGTCTATGTAAAAGGTTTCAAGTCCTTTCAAAACCTACATATCTATAGTTTTGCTATGGATTAGTTGTGCTCTTACTGACATTTTGCCTATTGTAAAAGGGTTTACAAGTGCCCTTCAAACCCTACTTTTTACCCTCTTTAATCAAAAACAAGGAGCTTCCTAAGACTTGGTATAAAATTCATCTTTTATTTTGGAAATCATTCTTCTATAAATAGATCTCCCTTTAAAAAAAATCAATTACTTAACATTTGTAAGGGGATAAGCATACATAGTTTAAGCCCAAAGAGGATTGTTATCTCAAGAAGGTTTAATCTATAGGTTAGGAAATATTTGTTTGCCTAAACAAAGAAAATTTCAACTAATAATAGGAGCTCAAACTTAGAAATTTCTAAGTCATTTTAGTGTCATACAGACTTCAAAACATTTTCAAAGGTATGTGTATTGGCCAAATACACAATTTGATGCCACAAAGTTCATAAGCGGAAGTATGTTGTGTAGCATGAATAAGCCTAGTAAATGAAATTTGATTGTGTATATATCGTTCTAGTGCCTTCCGATAAATAGGGAATCATCTAATGGATTTCATAGGAGGTTTTCCCATGTCAAGTAGAGTCCAATGATTATGTTTGTTGCTATGAAAAAGTTTAGTAAAATGTGCATTATCATTTTATATAAACATATCACAAGGGAGGTGATCTATATGAGTGACTTTTCACTTATATGTGGTTTTACTTTAGTATACATAGAATCATCTAATGGATTTCATAGGAGGTTTTCCCATGTCAAGTAGAGTCCAATGATTATGTTTGTTGCTATGAAAAAGTTTAGTAAAATGTGCATTATCATTTTATATAAACATATCACAAGGGAGGTGATCTATATGAGTGACTTTTCACTTATATGTGGTTTTACTTTAGTATACATAGATATGTTATTTCAAATAAATAAATGGGTTCTAAATTCACAAGAAATCTCATTATAAAAAAGATGGTTACAAGCTTGAAGAGCTCAACTATTTTTCATCCACAAATAAATCACCAAACTAAATTAGTCGATAGAATTTAGATGCAGCTCTTAAGAGGATATAACAGGGAGCATCGTAAGACATGACAAGTATAGAGTTAAGCACAAGCTCCACATTGGGGATGAAGTATGGTTATTCTTTAGCAAAAAAAAGACTCCAAGGTAAAGCAAATAAGTTGAAACCACTTCAGTATGATCCGTTTGAAATTCTTCAAAAAATAGACATTGATGTTTTTAGAATTGAATTTCTTCCTTATACATGAATGTGTTGGAGTTTTCACTACTAAGAATTTAAGTCTTTGATCTTTCTATGATAGATGATGAAACTTTGTTGCCTTCTACTAAAGGATTTTCTCCTAATGCTCAAGAAGAATTAGACAAGTGTATTGTTGTAGAAGAAGGTAAGATCATTGAGATGAGAGAAAGAAATTTGGCAAATTAAGTTGAAAGGACAATTCTCAAGCAAAGCAAAGTGGTATCCTAAGGAAAAGAACTAAGTCACTAGTCTCATTGTTAGTTAATTTGGCTAAATCCAACTTCAGAATACTTTAAAATAATCATATTTAACTAAAAAATGAAGAATAACAATTTACAAGTTTTTAGATATTGCACTAGTCTTGATGCAATATGGGCACTTGGAGCTCAAACACAAATTATAACAAGTATTACTAGACATATTTTCCACTTTTTTAGATTTTGGGCCTCTATTTTTTAGCATGCCTTGGTGTACTTAAATAAATACACTCTAGGAAGTCATTGTAAACAATTTAAAAGCAAACTTTCTGATTAAGTTTTGTTAAACAAATTAGTTCTTCTAAATTAAGGCATGGGGAGCTAAGTGTACTAGGTAGTGTATTTCTAGAAAAGTTTGGAAGTATTATGATGGTCTAGTTTTGTAAAGTGTTGGTGTCTTTAAATGCATCGAAACTGTGTAGTTGCAATAGTGAGTGGCAAGGGAAAACTAGTTTCCTTACACTTATGGAGGTTCTTCTCACATTGGATTCTCTAAGGTATTTTCTTGCATTGATGCCCAATCCTTGTAATACTCTAGTTCGTATTTTGTGCGTACACATTTCAAGCATCTCTAATCAATTTTGACAAATAAACAACTCATTTCTAACACAATTTTTTGTTGTTTTTGAAGCAAACAACAATAAGGTGGCAAGTTCACAAGTGAAGATTCTTGTTGGTGAATTAATAATGAAATATCTATAGTGATAGCATATATTCAATTTACTTGCATGTTTAGCTATCCTTTTCTTCTTAATTCTAACTTAGATCTTCATTAGACTCCCCTTAGTTAATTAGCTTAACCCATGCCACCTTTTGTGGCTAATTGGTTTAAACATATAACACAGCAACTTTGTTGTTACACTCCTCACATTTCTCCTAGATATGGAAATTTATCTAATTTATCTCAATGATGAGAGCTCTACTTTCTAATATTTTTGGAAAAACATATGGAAATGACAACCCAAATGCAAATACTAATGATTATCTCTATATTGCTCTTCAATGATAAAATTGTTCGCCATTTACTTCGAAATTACAAAAAATGACTTAATTTTCCTAAAATTTTCATGAGATGTCACCTTGATTGATTTCTCTTCTTTGAATCATAGTTCAAATATGTCAAGTTTTGGCACCAAATGTGGAACAATTTCCTCTACTTGTTTCCTAGTCAATCCCTTCCCTTGGCAGAGACTAGTTGACCTACTTTGAAAACTCAATTTTTGAAGTGTCCCTAATCTTTATGTCCAAAATTTGATCTACCTATTGCACAAACAATGTTCAATGAGAAACTTTCATTGTTTTATTGCATCCAATGGATCCAACAAAGAAAATATGGCAAAATCTCCACATAAAATTAGACTATGACAACCAAGGTAGGGTACAAGATTTCAAGCTAAAAGGAACTCTCCCTCTATTTCATTGTGATGGTGTAAGGCTTGAAGCAAGCAAGTGTGATCTTTCTACAAGTACCTTTAAGTCTCTCTTTCTGCAAACATATTGTATCTCTAATCTTAAGGTTACTTGATGCTTATCATGGCATTGTTTGAATGTCTTCAATTTTCGATGGAATATCATTACATGTTGAATGTACCAAATCCATTGACCAAAATTTGTTGTTTTCTCTAATTCCTTTTGAGCATGAAATCAACCTTTCACCAAAGGTGTACTTTAAGGAGTACCAATAATTGGAACTTAGAAATACATTTGGAAAAGTCACGCGAATCTCAGTTGCAACTATGTTGTATGCAACTCAAGCTCTCATCCCATGTGTGAATGCTTTGAATTTTACATTCATAGAATATGCAAAATCACTTAATCAAATTAAGTGAGTTTGATATCTAATTTAATTGGGATTTTATAAACATAGAAGCAATTCAACGATGCACAACTTTTAGGCATAACTAACCTAAGGAGAAAGCCATTTTTTATAAACTTGTCGAAAGGGATTTTTATGATTTTTTTAGCCACAAAAGAGAAGAGTTTAAGCAAGCAAGCATATTCATCCCCAATCAATCAACCAATATTGTTAGCAGATGGGTCATTTCCATTCCAGCATTACCCCTTTTCACATAAGGATTCTAATAAATTGGATCGTATATTTTGTTACAAACCAAGCTTTCCAACCAATGTTGGATTAAGACAATTAATTAAGGAACGTAAAATATTAGACACATAGATTTGAAGCACCATTTTAGGTAATCAAAAGGGAACTCCATGCATGCATTCCCTAAGTAGCCATCATAAAGAACCTTTTCACCATCACAAAAACAATCATTACCATGTTTAGCAACAAGTATCCTCAATAGGTCTGTGGAAATCAACTCTTCAAGATCAACTAACTTCAATGATGGAGTATACACCCCTATCCATCTTGTTCACAAGCTTTTCAACAACATAAAATGCATATGTTCTAATTTTCACCAATATCAACTCAAATCTTTGGCTTACAGAAATTTATGTGGAATATTACCAAGGTTAAGGTTGTGTCTCAACCCCAAAATTCACATACAAGATTGCAATTTGCCTGAAAAATCTGAATATGCTCTCGTGATTGGGCAAGGACGTTTGAAATGCATAAGAAATTCATTGTGTAGATTATGACAAGAACTATATCCACTATGTTTCATACTAAGTCTCATGTCCACAAGAAATGAACATGGTGCTCAAGGCTTCAATGATATGTCAACTTATACAAAAATCATTTTAGCATAGGAATGCACAGTAAGTTGTTTCACATTTCACAAATGCCAATTTGTAACATAAGTTCTCAAGTGCCCAACGTAAAAGAGGAAATTTATTTTCAAACATCTCATGCACCATGCATTCTCAATCAGAGCTGGGATTTCTACAATTTATTTTGTATACACAAGGCTCACAATGGCATTTGGTCAACATGGATGACAATTTCTTTACACAATTAGACACTTTCATTTTCAACATGATTGAACAAATGGCGTAGATTGATCTATCTCAAATTGGATACGTCTATTAAACTACACCAAGTATGTTTCCAAAAATACATCATACTATAGTTGCCTAACGAAGATCGTCTAAAAAGGTTCATTGCATACTTCTACTCATGTTATTCGTATATCAGGAGTATGTAGTTTTGAATCAATCTACAAGGTTGATTCCCATGAAATCATCACATTATTTGATGCAATACAAAAACGCCATATATGAAAATATATGTACATAACGTCATAAAAGATGCAAGTGTAAAAATCCAAACTGCTTAACCAATCTTTTGAACTACTTCTTGGACTTAGATGCATTTTTTCATATCTCATCTAACTCAATGGTCAATTTATTTGTATCCCAACTTCAAATCAATTTCACTGAAGATTCAGCAGCTTGTAACCAATGAGGTCACATATTTCCTAGAATGATATTGTTTAATGCTTTTATGTACAGCAGAGGCGCCAAGTCTCGTTCTTCTTTGGTGCCAAAACAATTGGACAGACAAAACATACGAATTGTCTATCCAACCTTCTGGATGCACATTTGATCGTATTTATTAATTAATTGAAATTCACAATATACTCGCTACAAACATTTGGCCCACTTGCACCACACCCGTGAAGTAGGTGCATCCACAAAGTGCACTCCACAGACCACCTCGATCATTTGATAGGTGACTGGCACATATTCCAAAGTGGATGTGTTGTACTGCATCTATACAAACGGTTCCCTTTTCTGTACGAACAGCTATTGATGACGTGATCATCTTGATGTGTTCGCTATTTATTCTTCCAAGATAAAGGTTTATTTTGTTGTAGAAAAACTAATACGTGATTTTTCCTTAGTAGCATTGCCTTAACCATGCCATCCTCCTTAACTACCCCCCATCCATGTGCAATATAATTGGTTCTAGACATTCAACACTCCATTCCCTCGTGCCCATATACTTCTACACATAAATTGTACGGATGCGCGACTTATATTACTTTCTTATATATGTTTGGAATTTTAAAAGAACAACTAAATTCCTTGTCAAGTATGTGAACTGAAGAAGACCAATATTCAACCACATTTTTGTTGACTACACCAAAATTGCAATAACGATATAACTAATTGTCTTGTAAAGAATGTAGCCTACAGACTATCATAACGACCAGTTCCTGTAATCTTCAATGTCGGCAATCATTTCATCTTTGAGATAAAATGCACAGGTAAATGAAAAATTAAAATCCAAATTATCAAAATTCTAACTAGTGACAAACCTTGCACTATGGTGAGTTTCTTACCATTGCACCAATAAATTCTTCAAGAACTTATTTACTGGTGCTAAACACACCATTTGAACACCCATTCACATCAAAATTTGCAGCAAAATAGCTTTCCAAATCCTTTAGCAAGCACAAATTGTACGATCTATATTATATAAAAAAGTTGTAAAAAGCAATAAGAAAAATCAATCAATTATCCCCAGACAATAAATTGCTATTTACACTCTGCTTTAAACAGAGTTTATTTCCAACTAGATGATATCGTCAAACTACCAACTGTATATTCTGATCATTTCGAATTTAGCCTATCTATAGTCTATAGTAAAGTGTGCTAACAAAATATAATAATAAATACTTCAATTTTATTCATAGATCCTCTAGAGTTGGATGTCAATATTTTTTAAGTTGATTATCCATTTGTTCTACACTGTCTGTCCATTATCCTTGCCATGATCTGGCAAAAACTGTGGTGTTTACACCAAAACTTTCTCAAGGTTTTGTAGTTATGATTTTTCTCAGGTTGCACAAGTAATAAATTTGTTTGGTTTTCCTCGCACCATGTTTGGTTCTAGTTGCAGTTTAGTGTCTTAAGGAGCAGTTCTTTGGTTAGTACTTGGACCATTGAGTCCATATTTTGGAACAGTTTTAATGGTGCAAGAATAGAACAACTTATAGTTTCATTAGGTTCTATCCTTGAGTATGTAACACCAATAAAATTGAATCTCTACCATAGAAAGAAAAAAGTGCACAAATTTCAGAATAGCCTCTACTAACAAATCAGAAAATGCTCCAGATGAGCACGTACATATTATTGCACATTGTCAATATTTGAAAATTGTCCAACCTGCAGCGTGAAAAGAAACTTAAAAGCTAAGAGCATGTTTGTATTTTCATATCTATGACCACATTAGAACAACCAATTTTTTAGCAAAAGCTAAGGTGGCACCTTATGATAAGCTGGGTATTCTTTACTATTTACTATAAACTTGCATTACTTGCATAACAGAGGAAAAGAGAAAATATTCCTCATGGAGGATGTCCCCAAACCGACCTGAACAGTATTTACTGAAAAGCAAGTCCAAATATTGTCCCCAAAGTTCTTTTACCTCGCATTTACTCAGTGTTCTCCTGATGATCTAATAGTAATAAAGCATTAAAACCTGCTCCCAAAATTTGTAGTGTATCCTACCATAAAAGTGAATTTGTTAAATTCCAAACCAAGCTGAGAAGTGTCACTATATACCAGTGCAATCTATGTACCATATTTCTATCAATCCTTGTTTTGCATCTAGCTGCTAGAATAGTCATAGTATGCAAGGAAAATATTTTTTCCCTTGCAATGTAGAATTATTTTAGTCTACTCCTCTTGAACATTGACCAACTCATATTCAACAAGAGATAGATTATTGTCCTCCTTCACAACAAAATCTGCAGGCTCGGTAACCTCAATCCTACCCCATTTATCAACAGCAAGACGCATGGATCCTCTAAACATATCAATCTTTGCATTGCGAAAGACCACAGTTGATCCTTCCTTCATAAGATCCACTGCCAAAACACAGAAACTCAACATGTGAACAAAAGCACTTGAAATAACAAAGGAACACAAAAAAATAACAAATTCCAGATATTAATAAGCCAAAACACAGTTGTGGAAAACCACAAGCAAAAAAAAAGGACTAACATTTGTTTTATAGATATAA
Organism: Cunninghamia lanceolata; assembly: GCA_027924645.1. Taxonomy (NCBI): domain Eukaryota; kingdom Viridiplantae; phylum Streptophyta; class Pinopsida; order Cupressales; family Cupressaceae; genus Cunninghamia; species Cunninghamia lanceolata. Next base: position 7,657,968 of record BSBN01000135.1, on the reverse strand, counting down.
GGTGCAGTTGGCTAACATGCTAGAGAAGAGATACATTATGTGCAAGGATAATACATTAAGAAAACAAATTAAATGAAATTCTATGCAGCCAAACAAATAGACTCGATTGCATAAAGCAAAAACTAAGGGTATCTCATACAGCAAAAATAACATAGGTTGGTCATCAACTCAAAGCCACTCCAAAATCTCAGTTTAAACTGTGCACCATTGAGCAGAGAAGAACATAGTTTGGCCAGAATGTCTGAACAAAATTGCATTTCAATAGCTAAGTTGATCGTGGTTCCTGCTATTTGAATACATCTAACTTTATTGACTATTTTATTTGTTTGACCAAAGGATAATTATCATTTGAATCCTAAGATTTCCTGGTGTATTGAAATTGACTGAAGTAGTACTAATTTAGTGCTATAAACATTGAATCCTTTCATTGCTCATTGCTGAGCTTCAATCCTAGTCAGGATCCCTGTAAATCATCTTTATGATGTGGTCATTTGTAAATCATCCAGTGTAAAATATAGATTGCTTGAGTGACATCCATTAGCTGTCTTTGCAGAGGTAGATGCTTCTAAATGGTTGCATGACGATGACAGATACTGCACAATGTGTGTAGGCTATTGCAACAGGGCACACTTATAAATTATCCTGTGTATATTTGATGGATTAACTTGGCAATGCCTGTCAGATGGACGTCTTCAAGATATCACATGAGAGGTCATCCTCAGGAAGACACCTACTAATCATCTTTCTGGGTTGGGAGCTCACCATTTCTAGTGTGAATTATAATCTAGCTTAGATTACTGTGCTATTGAACATGTGGTGACTATTTCACATTTTATAATATGATGTCTTCCATAAGGTAGTGAAGACCCTCAGGTTAGTAGCGCCTTAATGGCAATGAACGATAAGGTATGACTATGTCCAAGTGGTTTGGTGATGGTCTTGATCGATCTGACATATTGGGCTTTGATTACTAACACTGGGATTTGTTACTGTACAATAGTAGCATAGCCAAATATGTTATATTTTATCAATGCATACAAGCCATCCAAGCAGGAAAAAAATTCAAGACAGACAATTTTGTAGTGTGGAACAGTCTGACAAAATATATATATATATATATATATATATTTGAAAACAAAATAAGAGTTTCTAGTGATACTTGTATAGCAATTTTTTTTTTATTTGCAAAATGGCAAGTATTTTTTTGAGATTTTTGCACACATATAAGACAACTGGCAAACAATAGCCCATACAAAAGATCTGAATCATGCTAGTTTCACTTCCTGTCCACATGCTATACTCTAGAAGCAAGGTGAATTTGTCTCACTTGTAAATGTATAAAAATTGTCTTTGTTGACCCAAAAAATGATTAAAAAAATCATTTACATGGACCCAATCCATTCACACAAAACAATATTTTCAAGAATGAAAATTGGATGAAGTAATGTCAAAAACAGGATGAAAGATCCTTAAAACAATCTAGGAAACAACTATTGATTTGAGACGAGGAGCCTTATACATTGATAGACTGAAATCTGACTCTGATTTCAACATACAATAAAAGACTCTCAAAAACATCTAGGAATTTTTGATGGACGTGTTTCAGGGATGGCAGTGCCAGGAGAAAAATTTTTGGGGACAGCAGAATATTAAAAAATTTGGATATAAATACAGGAAAGTTTACTAGTATGGCTATTAAGTTTGAGAGGAGCAAGGAGCCACTACCTAAGGAAGATGAAAAGTCGCCCTCCATAGCCATCCTTTCTTCTTCTCCCTTGTGGTTTAATCTTTGTTTTCCATTGTTTCTTTCTTTATTGTCTTGGTTACACGTGCTAAGTTTTCCATTGTTTCTTTCTTTGTTGTCTTGGTTACACATGTGCTAAGTATTCGTTTTAGGTTGTGTCTTTATCTTTATTAGTTTTTGTTTTGGCAAAGTCTGTTTTGATCCAGTTTGAGTTTGGTAGTTTCCCTGGCTTCTAATTGTGATTCCTCATAGAGAGGACGGTGGCAGTGGCAGTGACAGTGCTTACAGTCCATACAATATGTGGGAATGTCACATCCTTCTGGTGAAGTGAAGGTTAGCACAAATGAGGCAGTAAAGATGGGGATGAATCATACAAGCACACCCTGGTTCCAGACAGCCATTTGGTGGTGCTTGAAGGAGCAGCGTTTGAGATTAACGGAGAAGACCAACCATCAAGAGAGAGTTGAGCAGGGTAAGATCCCTGGAGCTCTGAAACATATCCTAAATGATGCTATGCAGAAAACTATAGACAAAGAAGAGCAACAATTGAAAAATATTGGGGTTTTCTTTGTATGCTCAAGTAAAGAAGCTCTTCCATCACGATGTTTTATTGATGATTGGATTGTTTCAGTTTCGGGTAAAAAATTAGGTCTATATGTTAGCATGTGTAGAATGCTGCAGAAATAATTGTTTTTTGTTTGTTTCACAACAAGCAATATGGAAAAAATAGTGGTCTCAAAAAACTTTTGGAACGTAGATAAAACCATCTTCAGGGCTTTACCTGGGACCAAACTGCTCAACCTGCAGAGGTGGTTTTCTATTCATCCCCGTGACGGATTGAGATCCGTAACATTCCTCCTCGTGTCTGGTTTTTACTGTCTCAGCTGTTAAAACCATTGGGGGAGGTGATAAAGATTGAAGATACCAAGTCCTCACTCTCACACATGAATGCTAGGGTACTTATTTGTTTAGAGCCTCTCGAGGATGTCCAGATTTGGTGGAATTTCTATTGCATAATAATCTGATTTCATGTAAAATTAATGGCCTTCAAAGACTAGGTTCTTGCTTTTTAAGCAAAAAGGATGGTGATGTGAGGAAAAATTGCCCCAACTTGCAGAAACCTCAAAAGAATGAAAGGCCAGAACCTGATAGTACTCTTAATACTGATGCTATGATGGCAGAAAGTGAGAACAATAAACTTAGTTTGGTCCCTTTCATTAAAAACCCTGAATTGTGTGATACCGATGACTAGGAAGCAATAAGGGTTGAAATATCACCCAACTCTGTTCTCTTCCCTGAGGCTCGCCAAAAGGCCACCCCATCTTAACGAGTCTTGAAAATAAAGGGAAAGTTGGTCAAGGTGATATCTTGAAAAAGAAAAATAGCTCCCAACCTTCTGGTTTGAACCCTAATCAAGGCCCCCTGGTGTGAAAGCTACCAAAGGTGCTGGGAAAGGATCCTCTAAAAAGAGGCCAATGATATAACTAGGGCAAGTTAGAAATAGAGGGTCCTAGCCCTATGACCTGTGACATTGAGATCTCCCAAAAGCACCCTCAATCAGGCATCTCTTCTGAAGTGGTCAGAAAAGGTGGGAGGTTAGCACCTAGCTTTGAAAGATTATGTAGGAGTAGAGAACTCTTCCCCCTTAACATTCCTATCCTAATTCATTGTTGTTTGAACCTCATTGTCTTGAAGCTCAAAATAGGAGATCTGTTATTTGAACCTTTCGTAAAACCAGACTGGATGTTGATGTGCTGCTCTTGCAAGAAGTAAAATTTGTGTTGTTCAGTCTAGAGTGTGCCCTTAAGTTTATTTGGTCGGTGGCAACTGTCATCTCTTCTGATCCTAACAAAGGAAGTCGTGGGTCTGTTATACTTTACAACCACAGTTGAGCTAGTTTTATTGTTAATAAAGGCTCTTCTCCTTGCTCGAGCTACATGGAACATCCTGTCTACCCAAGGGCAAACTTTTGGCATATGCTCAATTATGCTCCAAATGACCATAGAGAACATTGTGATCTCTAGAACTGGCTCTCTTCTCATACTTGTTTTGTTCCCTGAACTCTGGGTGGAGACTTCAATACGATTAAAGGAAAAGAAAACAAATACGTAGGTAGTAAATTTGATTAGAAGAGCAATGAGCACTTCTTCAGGGCTAATTTCAAATGGGAAAAAAAACTAGTGGATCCCCTTGGATGATGTCAAAAGGCCAGCATAGAAATTTGGTTCACTTTGAATAGTATGCAAAAAGGTAATAGAAGGCTTTTTCTCCAGGCTGGACTGGGGGATAACAATGTGGTGAAAGTTTTACCCTTTATACTTTCAGATCACCACTCTATAGAAATGGAGTTCTTTCCATCTTTTGTGTCTAGGCAACCAAAAAAATAAAAAAATTGAAGGCCTCTTTAAGATAATGCTGCTTATCTAAAGAATGAGTCTTGCCTCAAGGGTTTCACCAGCTTGCAAAACATTTGCTAGGCACATGATAGAATTAATCCAGAATCCTTAATTGGTCCTTTACTGTCACTGTTGTTCAGAACCTTCTGAGAACCTATGGCAAAGATCAAGCTAAGAAAAGACTGGGCTATTTTAAAAAAATCTCATTTCTGTAGAATGGGATCTCCAAAATAATCCTAAAGTTTATTCTTTGCAAAACAAAGCTGTGGAGTTGAGACATTACTTGAGGTGTGAACAAGTTTTCAAAGGCAAAGGTGCAAGTTGAGATCAAGACTGAATTGGTTCAAATTGGGTACTAGCGGCTCAATGTTTTTCTTTAAGTTTCTCATATTTGAGAAAACCATAGAGAGAATCACTTGCTCTTGACATCGATGGTTCCCTTGTTAATGATGATTCTCAAATAAAAGATGTTTTTCAGTCCTCCTATAAGGATATTTTTACTTCTGGATGTGAGGGAGTGGAAGTTTCTAGGGCCAAGGAGATCATTAAAAATATTCTGCCTTGTAAGCTTAAAAGTAACCATGTAAATTCATTGGATGAATCTATCTCCTTCGAGGAGATTAAAAAGGTTATAACTTCTCTAGGCAGATATAAATTTGTAGGGTGTGATGGTTTCCCTGCTAAATTCTACTAAGTAAATAAGGATTGGGTTTCCCCTTGTCTGTGTTAGGGATTTTAACCCCTATTGCAGTTGACTAATAGACTGGGATGATGAAAAATTAAGATTATGTATGCAGATAACAGTCAATGGCACTTGCAAAACTAACATGTACAGAAGTAAATGGAACAGTAAGCATCCACAAGACTACACGAGACACAAAGATTTACGAGGGAAACCCTTTCAGGAAAAAACCCACCACCACGAGACATTCACAGTAATATTATTCGATATCAGCACCGATTCAATACAACAAGGTCTTTGGACTTTTATAGAGTCTCAATCTACAATATACCCTTCTTCTGCAATCAATCTAATTAACACACACGAACAACGCACAAAATGTCTTCAACGTCTAACAAGTGAGTAATCTAGTAACCTTGGCACATTCACACAAACTGATATATGCACATATTCATGGAAAACCATTTGTCTAGTTGTCCAACCAAGCTGTGAAATACCAAGAGTCGTGCAACTATAATCTGATCATACATGATGACAGCATGCCACATAAATCACCAAGTGTGATGCTTCCACATGAATAATCACCTTGTACACTCTACCGCTATTGCACAATATGAATCAATAGTTACAGCTTCAACACAATCGATATACATGTACGTTCCCAGTATAGCCACCACTACCAGCTCCTCACTTGTGGTAGCTCGCACCAACATAACATTACTCCTAACTGCTTGCCATACCTTGTGCCATCTACCAAGAAATTATCCTACTTTCAAATTGTGCTGCATGATCTTCAATTCTGCCACAATTACTCCTGCATCACTAATCATGCTCCAACAAACACTAATCTCACATGCAGTTGTGAGTTCTTCTAGATGACTTGTGGTTGTTTTCATAGCAGCACCACATGTAGACAAACCATGTATGTTGCACTGCAACTTACTGCCATAGCATCACCACATGTTAGCCAACATAAATACTCTACCATAAAACTAGAAACTTACCACATATTACCGCTAAGTATTCTGCAAACAAACTCTTCCTACAAGGACTCTCTGTAGCTGAATATCACCCAAGTCCCAACATTCTCCCACTTGATATTTACTACAAAAGAAAGTGCAATAATCCAATCGCAAGAAATTAAGCTCATGCTCAAGAATGGGACAAGCCCATCTCATCTCTACACCACATGAATTTTGCAATACTTACAGGTTTTGTCAAAGAATTTGCAGCATTTACCTGAGTATCAATTTTCTCAACTTGGACCTTCCTGCTCTCAACCATCCCCCTCACAAAATGATACTTCATATCAATATGCTTGTTTCTAGCATGGTAAATAAGATTCTCAGCCAAGCAAATTGCACCCTGTGAATCAGACTTCACCACTATTTGACTCTAAAAACCAATATTGCTACTCAATCTCTTTAACCATACCATCTCATTACAAGCATGTCTTGCAGTCATATATTATGTTTCAATAGTTGACAGGGCAACCATCTATTGCCTCTTGCTCATCCAACTAATTGCTCCACCAAACAGAATAAACATATATCCACTTGTTGAACTCTGACTATCAAGATCTCCAGCCCAATCCGAATCAACAAATCCCTGTACACTTAACATTTTACCCACATCATTAGTACCATGATAAGTCAAGCAATAATCCAAAGTTCCCTTCAAGTCCCTGAACACTCTCTTCACATGTGTCCAATGTTCTTTACTTGGCTTCGCTGTTAACTTACTTAGAAATCCCACTGCTTGGGGAATGTCTAGTCTTGTGCAAAACATCGCATACATAAGACTTCCCACTGCACTTGTTTGAAGAACCTTCCTCATGTCTTCCAAATCCTTCACAGATTTTGAGCATTGTTCCATACTCGACTTTGTGTCAACTAGTAGGGGTGAACTTACTAGTTTACTACCCTACATTCCAAACCTCTGCAAGAGTACCTCAAGATATTTCCTTTGGTTTGGCGATAGTTTCCTGTGCTTTTGATGAGGACCTAATTTTAGGGAGAGATACGTGTTGCCTGATGCTCACAAAAGAACATATTCAATGATTACCAAGGTTGTGGAGCAGTTTCATTCGGTATTGGCAATAGACTTCTCTCCAGACCTTCGGCAGAACTTTTCTTGGAAATGTGGCAAAAAATTGTTGGACACTACCTCCAAACATGTCTATGCTCTGCTATCTGATATTGAAAACTTCCACTGCAAATTTTACTCTATATAGGGATTTAATGATTCTGAAGTTCAGTGGTCTACAAGAGTTGAGTATATTTGGTCCTTGTCTATTACACCTTGAAATGTCCCTTTCTCAAAATATGTTGTTGCAGGCCGACCAAGGCAAATTCCTCCATGAATAAGTATAACAAAGTCTGATTTAAGATTTAAACTTAGTTATCTGTGTATGGCTGACTTCCTCCAAGATAAGCATTAAAGGAAGTGTGTTTAAGACAATAGAAAGACACGATTTACAATGGAAGAGACAGCACTCAGAAATAAAGTAAGCATTCACATGGTTAGAAAGGGCCCAAGAACATAGATCGTAGTTTTCAGAATCTGAAATGCAGAGAAGTCGCCACTATAATATAATTTTAATAGATTAAATAATATTTAAGAAAACGGATCACTGATTATCATCGCCAGCCGCTGAAGAGTAATGGAGCGCTCAAGAAGTAATCATTAATATTATAAAAACGGAGATTTAATTAAGTCTAATAAAAAGTCATAAGTCATGGATGAAAGATACTCAGAAATAAATCTGCAAAAGGGAAAAGATACTCAGAAACAAATATAATGCATTATAAATAATTTAGAACAGATATCTAAAGCATAACAACATAAGAAGAAATACATGGAATACGAATTGATTTAGAGCAGAGATAAATCAGCAGTGATATATATATATATATATATCAGCAGAGATATATATACAGTAATTAATAACAGCAGATATTGTTATTCTCCTAATACTGTTATTCTTGCTATAATTTTGCCTATGCACAATAGAATCAATATAACTTCCTTAAGATTCCCATCCAATTGGTCAATCCATTTTGGAGCGGTGATAGTGCATATAAGGAATGCAAGTAGCTAGGACTCCATTCCGGTAAGGACACCCCGAGTGGGGCTGGGAGGCCGAATGGCGGGTGTCATTCCGTGCTCCTGGGCTGGATGGAACGGCTCGAGGCGCCTTGTATGATCTCCCAAGTGGTGCTCCATAATGACGATGGGCTATTTGGATAGAACCTTAAAAAGGAATCCCATATGATTAAGATAATGTTCCTAACCCTAGTATGAAAGATCTATTTTATGGATTATGCTTTCAATGATTATCTAACATGATTGCAGGTTCTCAACCAGGATCTATCTTGTTCAACAATTTAAATTGGTAAATGATATCGCTAACTCTATTTCATTTCTTGCTTTGCTTGGAATTGTGATTTTAGGGCAAAAACTAGGGCATATACAAAAGGGGGCATTACAAATGGTATGAGAGCATCCTTCCTGCCATCCTGTGAATGATAGTTGATGCAACGTATATTCATGTGTATAGTTCATGCCTTACATGCTTCGTGACTTACGTGTATTCAAGTGTATACTTCATGACTTACTTGTATTTAGTTGTATATTTCATACCTTACGTACATTCATATATTTCATGACTTACATGTATTCAAGTGTATACTTCATGACTTACATGTATTCAAGTGTATACAAGTGTATACTTCATGACTTACATGTATTCAAGTGTATACTTCATGACTTACATGTATTCAAACTATGCAAGATGTCTCCCTTAGATGAGAGAAAACTTGTTTTAATTTAGGGACCTTACCCGTTACCAACTCTTCGTTTTGTTATTGAGAGATATTGGAAAATACAAGTACAAGAATGAGAAAAATATTTGACAATTTTTGAGAATGTTATCGACCTTTTGATCTTAAAGGACAGATATACTAACAACAATCCTTCACGGAGGTTGATTTGGGATCCTGATGACTTTAGGAGCATTCTAGTTTGTGATTGCTTGAGGACAAGCAATCTTGGGCAGGGTGGACTGAAATGTCCCTTTCTCAAAATATGTTGTTGCAGGCCGACCAAGGCAAATTCCTCTGTGAATAAGTATAACAAAGTCTGAATTAATATTTAAACTTAGTTATCTGTGTATGGCCGACTTCCTCCAAGATAAGCATTAAAGGCAGTGCATTTAAGACAATGGAAAGACATGATTTACAATGGAAGAGACAACACTCAGAAATAAAGTAAAGCATTCACATGGTTAGAAAGGGCCCGAGAATATAGATCGTAGTTTTCAGAATGTGAAACGCAGAGAAGTCGCCACTATAATATAATTTTAATAGATTAAATAATATTTAAGAAAACGGATCGCTGATTATCATCGCCAGCCGCTGAAGAGTAATGGAGCGCTCAAGAAGTAATCATTAATATTATGAAAAACGAAGATTTAATTAAGTCTAATAAAAAGTCATAAGTCGTGGATGAAGGGTGATGCCCCTTGAAGGCAAAGGATATATAAGATCATTCAAGGAGGAAGGAAAGATATAACTTGACGGGAATAAATCTGCAAAAGGGAAAAGATACTCAGAAATAAATACAATGCATTATAAATAATTTATAACAGATGTCTACAGCATAACAGCATAAGAAGAAGAAATGCATGGAATATGAACTGATTTAGATCTGCAGACTTCAGCAGTGATATATATATGTACATCAGCAGAGATATATATACAGTAATTAATCTCAGCAGATATTGTTATTCTCCTAATACTGTTATTCTTGCTATAATTTTGCCTATGCACAATAGAATCAATATAACAACTTCCTTAAGATTCTCATCCAATTGGTCAGTCCATTTTGGAGTGGAGATAGTGCATATAAGGAATGCAAGTAGCTAGGACTCCATTCCGGTAAGGACACCCCAAGTGGGGCTGGGAGACTGAATGGCAAGTGTCATTCCGTGCTCCTGGGCTGGATGGAACGGCTTGAAGCGCCTTGTATGATCTCCCAAGTGGTGCTCCATAATGACGATGGGCTGTTTGGATAGAACCTTCAAAAGGAATCCCATATGATTAAGATAATGTTCCTAACCCTAGTATAAAAGATCTATTTTATGGATTATGCTTTCAATGATTATCTAACATGATTGCAGGTTCTCAACCAGGATCTATCTTGTTCAACAATTTAAATTGGTAAATGATATTGCTAACTCTATTTCATTTCTTGCTTTGCTTCGAATTGTGATTTTAGGGTAAAAACTAGGGCATATACAAAGGGGACATTACACACCTACAAAAGCTTTCTTTGGGTGGTTTCTCCTTCTTAATAAGATAGTTGTTGGTTATAAATGTGCCTTCTCTGTGTCTGTAAATTATTTAGTTTGTGGGGAAATAGAGTCTGTCAAGCATTTATTTTTAAATTACATTTATGATAAAACTGTGTGGGATTGGTTTCTCCTTGTGTGGGCTGTTTATGCTGAAAGATGTTGTAACATGGTGTGATGTTTTGTTTGGCTGCAGTGCTTGCTCTAACAATCAAAATTCAATTTTTTTATTAGGTTGGGGTTCATTCTAGCAACTGAAGTCCTATGGTTTCTTTGGACTAAGACGAATAAAAAAAAATCAGAATCACTTCAGGGATTTTACTGGCTTCTCTAGAGAAGTCACTATTTTTCTGTTTTCTTTGCAGGTCAGCATTCAAACTGACAAATCCGAAAATTAAATTAGAAGGCTAAGAGAGGAAGAAATCCCCACAGACAAAGGCAAAAAACAAAGTGGACAGTGGTCTCTGCAGGCTCTTCTGCCCCTGCCTGCTCCTAACGGTGAATTTGGCAATAATGGCAATATTCCTATAAGTGCCTTTGTAGATGTATGAACCACACTGCTACTGTTGAAAAAAGGATACAGCATATCATAAAGACTAAAGAATCTGAAAATGCAAACAAGAAAGACAAGAGTGCTCCTTAGATGATATTTTTTTATATTGGTGCTTTCAGTTCTCTCTACTGACTGAGATAACTCTAAATTATCTATAGTTTCTAGATGTAATTTATATATTTTGACTGGGTTGCTCATTGTAAGCTGGACCTGGTCCAATGAACTTTCTTTGTTTCTTTTTGTTGTTCCCCATGAGCTGATTTTTGGTGCTACTTTGTAAATCTGCTGCTCTTCAAAGCTATATTTGTGTACTTATCCAATATTTTTTAAGTAGGTATGGCTCGACATATAATCAAGATTCAAGTTGGTGGCCATGGGGGCCATTAAACCCCAAAATTTACCAAACAAAGAAAAAAAATCAAGAATCAAATTTAGACATTTAAATAATACATCAAATTTCAGATTCAATGTTCAATGTGCGTTGATTTGAGTATAGCAGCAATATGAAATTTACTGTTTTCATTAAAAAAATATAACAGAAAAGGGCCCGAAGGGTATGGAATGTCCAATAATATGCAAATTAAATATGTGAAAATTTAGAGTGCATGTGATTCATGCAGACAAATTAAGGGAGACATGTATCCAGCAAAAAATGGAATGCATGGGCCTCAGGAAAAGGATCTACAGTATCATAAATGCATCGGGGCATTTCTCACAGCATCATATGGATGCCGTGTAACTACCCCACGGCAATACCTCAAAAAAATCAAATAAATAGTTAAAAAACCTTTTTTAAATACCTAAAACATTAAATCAAATAAATATTTTTAAATTTTAACAACAATAAACAATAACAACTTTAAATACCTAAATATTTGACTGAATTGGATGAATTGCATTAGAATAGCAGAATAAAGGTTAAGGGATTGTTAGTTTAGATTGTGATGGATAAAAAATCTGAGAACTCAATGGTTGTTTCTCACATCCTTTCTTCATTTCTGATATATTTTTTGGCAGTCTGTTTTTTTCCTTTTTTAATTTTTTAAATTAAAACAAAAGTGTGTTAGCCACAGGGATATCTAGTCATCACCAGGCCACACACCTCCATCATACATTTCAGGGACATATCCCCAATTTTGTGCAGTTGCAATGACAGCTGGGGGATATTTCTTGTCTCTCCCCACATTTTGGAGATAGGATAACAGTCATAAGAAGTTTGTTTCTAGGTTCTGTTTCCATATGAAACAGCAGTATATCTCCATATCTTAGGCTGTGCCAACAGCATATGATTACATGGCAGGCATGACCTTTTTTTGCTAGTGTGAACAAGGTATATTACCTAACTGGTTTCACATTAGGTCCTATTCACACTTGCATACTTAAGCTTACTTGGGTTATTTAGTATTTGTGTCTTATGCCATAGGATTAAGACACTTGTCATGATTAGAGTCCATCCTAGGGTTTCATCCTTGTCTTTATAACAAGGATTTCCTCATTGTACTATTGTACCATTGTTGTATGCATCTAATCAATTCTTTGGCTTCAAAACATTTCCATTGCTTCTTTCTTGTGTGGAAGGTTGCTTGGTCTCACGTTATCCTTGGCTTGTATGGAGTTCTCCATCAACTCTTACATGGTATCAAAACTTGAGATCTACAATTCCCTTCCCTCTTTTTAGAGAGTTTTAGCCATAAACTTTCATACAATGCATCCTAGTGCAAAACAAACCTCATAATTGAGTCTAGAAAGCCCAAAAACCTATAAATTGATATAAAACTCTATATGGTTTGGGCAAGTTACAGATTAGCATTTTTTAGGATCTCCATTGCCATTTGTACAAATTTCGTACAGTTGTACATTGCCATGCTAATCCGTACAATCGTACGCCATCAATGCTCCTAGTCTACGTCATAAACATACATCTGCGCCAACGTTGTAGCATCTCAAGGCAAATATTCATGCAATTCTTGTCTACATAAGCGCACGTCATCTGGTATGGCCTACAACTTTTTTAAATTGCAAGCCTCATACAACACTATGCAAGGCTGACGTCAGTCAAGCATCAACGCTGCAACGGGCGCATTAAGTGATAGCAAGCAAGTGATCACAAGGGACTTAGCCCCCGATCACACCTAGCCCCAATGGGGCTTTACCGCACCACTATAAGGCTGCCATGAGCAGCAAAAATCCCCACCACGACTATGCCTCCTTCAACTGCCACAACTTTGGCTTGTGTTTTGAAAAAATTGCATCAAAGTGAATTTTTTTTCTTATTCAAGGTGGTTGATTGCTTGCAATGTAAGGATTCTATTGCTATTTCTCATTTCTATTTTTTGTATTCTTGTGTATACATCATGGATCCCCAATTACTTCTCACTCCATACAATTACTATGGATGGAAAAAACAAATGGAGATACATCTATAGAAATTGGAGAATGAACTCATTGGTTTGAATCCTACCGATTTTGATAGTATCCAAGACTTCTTCACTAAGCTCAAATCACTCAGATTGCAGTTGAAACAATGTGGTATTGAGAAACAAGACTCCCAATTGATTCTTTCCATTCTTGCCAAACTTGGTCGTAATTATTCAATTTTTGTTTCTACATTTTATGCGACTAGGGATTCTCTTTGTACTGCATTCAATATGCCTTCACTTGATGATTTTGCTACTTCACTCACCAGGGAATAGGCAAAGCTAGTGCAGATGGGTACTCTTTAAGTCCACAAAACCGTAGGCTCTTATTGCTAATCAAAGCACAAAAGACCAAAAGGCTTCAAGTAGCAAGGGGAAAATACAGAAAAATAGGGCCGTGAAGAACAATGAACAAGACAAGGAATCAACATCACAAGCTACCCGTGATGTCATCTTCCTCTTCCAAAGAGGAAACACCTAGGAACGAGAAACCCAAATGTGCATATTGCAAAAAACGTGGACATGATGAGCATCAATGATATGCAAAACAGATTGATAAGTTGAAACATCTTCTACAAAAGAACAATATCTAATTTCCTTCAACTGTCAAGTGGTTCATCTTCTCCTTCTTCATCATCACATACATCACAGCTAGAGAACACAAAGGGCAAAGCACTTGTTGCATTTGCAATTTGTGAGTCAAGGAGATTGCTTCTTGATTCTAGAGCTGCATATCATACGGCTTCATCACATGGTATGTTCTCTTCATTTAAGACTTGTACTACACACAACTTGATGGCTAACAACACATTTATGAGTGTTTGTGGGAAAGGATCTATTGACATAGGTGAAGGATCATTCAATGATGTCCTTTGCATTCTTTCATTATCAACCAATCTTCTTTCTATCTATCAAATTACACATAGTGGGACAAAAAAGAGTGTTGAGCTCACACCAAATTCTGTGATTATTCAAGATTTGCAGAGCAGAGAAATTGTTGGAATTAAGGAGGCAGATCATAAGTCTAGACTATACACCTCACATTTTGTACCTAATGATCCTTGGACTAGTATTCACACTCGCGCATCTAGTGTGGATAGTTTTCAGAAGGTTCAGTTTGGTCACTTGAACCTTCATGTCCTCTCATCGACTAAAGGTTCTAGAGACTTGTGTTGATATCACACCTCCTCCATCACTTTTTTTTCTAGAGTTTAGTGTTGCTACATCCATGGCTTCAAGTGATTCTTTGTAGCAAGTACATATCGATCTTCTAGATTTAGTTCATTGAGATGAGTACTTGACAGCTATTGCAAGTTTGTTTCATGAGTCCCATCTTGCAGATTTGGCACACACTAATGAGGACATTCATCTCCTCTTTGATGACAGCCCCATCATAGCTATTGTCCCATCATCTTTTGGATCTTATTCTACATCAATTTCCACTTCGTCCAAGCTTTTCACCTTCTTCATTGATTAAGGCTCCTGCCTAATAATTGTGGCTTCCTTTCATACCAACATGGCAACACTTGAGCAGAGTTCAAAGACATCATCATACATCATGTTCTTCCTTCATATTCTTTTCCAGAATGGGAAGACATCATGCATCTATACTTGGTTTTGTTTCTTCCCAATTGGAGGAATATTGTTCGGCATTCTTGGATCTTCATCATCATCCTTTGTTGAGCATCCACCATCACTACAGGAGATTATGCATTATCGGGATGATCTATAGTCTCTCTTCTTCTCTCCTATGGGGGGGAACATTAATTGTACCTTGTTGACGAAAGTAGTCCTTGGGGGTCATGTTGAGTCCTTCCTTCATTACTTTCACTTTTTCTTCTTTTCCCTCTTTTGGAGAGTGGTTTTTTTTCCTATGGGTTTTTCTCCTTTCACTCCATTTGTGAGAGATCTATTTGTACATGGGTTCCTAACATGACCTCATAGTTGGGACCCATCCTTGCATCTTTGCATGTTTTATCATTCTCCCTAAGTTGCACTTAAAGGGGGGTGTTGGTGTGAACAAGGTATATTACCTAACTGGTTTCACATTAGGTCCTATTCACACTTGCATTCTTAAGGTATATTACATAACTGGTTTCACATTAGGTCCTATTCACACTTGCATTCTTAAGCTTACTTAAGTCATTTAATATTTCTCTTATGCCATAGGATTAATACACTTGTCATGATCTCAATTCATCCTAGGGTTTCATCCTTGTCTTTATAACAAGGGCTTCCTCATTGTACTATTGTACCATTGTTATATGCATCTAATCAATTATTTGGCTTCAAAGTATTTCCATTGCTTCTCTCTTGTGAAAAGTTGTTTTGATTGCAGATGATCCTTGGCCCCTGTGGAGTTCTCCATCAACCGCTTACATTTTTCACCTACAAACCTAACCTTTATTCATATATGTTTCTTCTTAGAAGGCTAAAAAACTGTGACAAATTTCTATACACTAACCAGAATAGAACGAGAAAGTATTTATTTCACTACTTCACATCTCAGCAAACTCTGTTTTCAGTTTTCCTCATGTTTGTGTACGACTGCATTAAAACTTTCCTCTTCCATTTCTATGAGCCTGCAGATTTTCTTCTGTCTACAACTACTACGATATAATTCAACCTAACATGACTCTTAATATCATTTTGTGAATTGCAAAATGCACATGAGAGAGAGAGAATGCAAAGGTGACAGACCAACATTGATTATTTCAGTTTTCCACTACTAAAATTACAAGCATTAAATGCTAGATTAATTCATTAAATTTAAGATAAAGTGCTTAAGCAACCTGATCCAACATGGCATGATGCCCAATTCACTGTTTGGCAAATTTTGTCACTGCAATTGACTTGTAAAGATTACTACAAAACATATATAACAATATGTGGACCCTCAGTGGTGCCTGAAGTTTGAATGTCTTTGAACTGCATATGGATTTGATAAGTGCAGCCAAGAAAAATCCAATTTTGAAGATGCTCCAAATTGCTTCACAAATACTTTGATAATAATCCTACAACACTGGAAATGTGCAATACTGTGATTGCCTGCCCAGTAATAAAAAGTTTCTTTTAGGTTCCATTTCTGTGTGAAATGGCACTAAATCTTCATCTCTCTGGCTGTACATAGAGCATATGAGATTACATAGGAGGTGTTCATGAGCAGAAGGCTTAATAACCTGCAGGCCCAACCTTTATTTATTTATGTTATCCTTTTAAAAGGTAATCAAATGAGACAAAATTCAAGGCAGCAACTGGAATGGAATGAGGAAAGCATTTAGTTAGGCTGCTTCCCATGTCCCAAATCAACTCTCTGTTTTCAATTCTTCTCTTGTCCAATAATGACTCCATTGCAACTTTGCCTTCCATTTCTTGAAAGCTACAGGTTTTCTTCTGTCTACCACTACTATAATATACTTCTACCAAACATGGTTCTAGTACCATTTTGTGAATTGCAAAATGCACACGAGAAAGAATGTGGAGGAGATGGAGCAACATTAATTATTTCAACCACTACACTAAAATTACTACATTAAATGCCAGACTAATACACTAACTTCAATATAAACTGCTTAAACTAACAGTTTGTCCGGCAACCTGATTCGACATGGCATGATGCCTAATTCACTGTTAGTAAATTTTCGAACAGGAGCCAATCAACAACTGGGCATGATGGCATACATGTACCAATACATGATGAGATAAAACACCTGGATTCTATGAATCAATAGAGATACAAGGCAATGTTCTGCCAGAGAGTACAATGTTTGAGGAACAACAGAGCCACTTCCAATCAAACTCACGAAACACTTCATCCAATAACCTTGTAGAATCATTTACACTTCATACTCTACATAAGGGAGAACAGAGTTTCTAGGACAATCAATTAAACCAATATGAACAACAGCTTCTCATAGTTAAGATTAGTGTCTTGATCATATATTTTTTCCTTTTTAACTGCTGAAACCTAAAGAAGAAAGACAGAACAGCAGGAGAGTAATTCAATAAAGGAGATCAATAAAAGAGATTGCAATCAAAACAGATATCTATCAAGTCTTCATTAGGTAGGTTAAAAATTATAATCATGATGAGTGCTCTCCAATTAGGCCTAGCCCATACAATATTCCCCAAAACCTGGCATTACAAATACCTCAATTAATCTAACATAAAATTCAATCAAAAAGGGCCCCAATGGACTGGGTAAAGCATGCGTGCAAGATATTTAGAGTTATCATTAGAACAAAGAAGCTTACTACAACAGTGGTTATCATTTCCTCCCTGTTTGGAAGAAAATTGTCCTTGTAGCTTTGAATATGAGCCAAAAGAGAATGGAATCTGGGAGAGTATAGAGTGCATGCATACCACAAACAGTAGAGCCCCAAGATGGATAGAATCTAAATGTCACATAAGAGGACCTAGAACACCTTGGAACCCAATATTTTGCAGATTGAATTTCATTGTCAATGACAAAAGTAATTTCATTTATAAAATGAAACTCCAAAGATAGATGATCTGTGTGGACGATCTCCATAGTAGGAGATAGTATGTGAGTGGTGTGAGAAAATCCAGCTCGAGATATTGATGATCTGCTTGAGAGATCCACTTACTAGGAAACAGTGTAAGACTGCTATGGTAGTTAATCCAAGGTGAATATCTGACATATGTAAGGATGGAACCTATGGGAGTCAATAATGGAAAAGAAGATGCCAATACTGACATTGTGAAATGTCCATCTTTGAAAATGTGAGGAAGTTCATTCAACATTAAGACCCACTGTCAAGTGTGGAAGGATATAACCTTACAAGATGCTAGAGATTCATCATCAATCTACTTGATATCTGGTTGTCCTAAGGAAAAAGAGTGAGCTGAAGTTGGGAGAGAGAAGAATAGCCTCAACATGATACAGGTGGTCATGTCCCAAGGACGTAACCACCAGTGGAGATAGCAAGGTGGTGTGTAGTAGTGTAGACAGAGCCAAATTGGTAGGTCTGTCTGTACACACCCTAGGATTGTTGAAGTCCATTCAACTCAAGATGTACTTGGGAGAGGAATCAGAGTTATTATGCCGTATAGCTATGCCCTTTGTTCTATCGCTTGTTGCAACATACTTCTCAGCTGCTACATAAATTGGAGTTCAAATTCAACCAATAAATACCATTGATCTGAGACCATGCGGATAGTTGGACCAAGTCAGGCATCTGGGTTACTCTAAGAGTCTGTTACAACAGCCAAAGATCCATGACAATTTTGTTTTCAAATATAAAAAGAGAGACAAAATGCGGAATAATTAGAACCCCCAGGTGACAATAGTTGCTGAATTTATATATATAGGATAAGTACCCTTTAGAATTTTAGAAAACGAAAAACCCCAAGAAAACGATAGTCAAAGTCCATTGAACTCAAGGTGTACTTGGGAGAGGAATCAGAAGTGATATGCTGTATAGCTGTTCCCTTTGTTCTATCGCTTGCTGCAACATACTTCTCAGCTGCTACATAAATTGAAGTTCAAAATCATCCAATCAATACCATTGATCTGAGACCATGCAGATAGTTGGACCAAGTCAGGCATCTGGGTTGCTCCTAGGTGTCTGTTACGACAGCCAAAAGATCCATGATAGTTTTGTTTTCAAATAGAAAAAGAGAGACAAAACATGGAATAATTATACACCTAGGTGACAATAGGTACTGAAATTATACATATAGCATAAGTACCCTTTTGAAATTTAGAAAACAAAAAACCCCAGGAAAAGGATAGTCAAAGTCCATGGTTACAAAAATTAGGAAAAAAATCGTGATAAATCACGACTCACCCCAAACAAATTTTTTCAATAGAAATGGTAAGTTCTTGATAAAATTGCAGTCAACAATTTTAACCATAAAAATTGTGATAAGCTTGCCAAAAATCTGGAAAAAAAACCTACCAGTCACAATGAAATCACAATTTTCCACAATTTTTGTAACTTTGTCAAATTTTTAATCAAAATGTTGGTGTGAATGGGGTTCTTTACCTAACTAGTTCACTGTTTAGGTCCTTTTCGCACCTAGATTACTTGGGGCTTTTTCCACTTTATCCCACATTGTGTGTCTAGTTGTTTTTCTCGGCAGTATATCCTATATATACTCATCTATCGCTCTCATATGAGCATATCATTGTAATCTCTCATTTGCATTCCTATTGAATAGAATACAGTTTATTCTATCATATTTGATTTTCTATTTATGCTTTTCTTTCACTCATTTGCATTCTTGGGTGGCTTCACAGCCAAATCTTACATGGTATCAGAGCAGTTGTGACTTGTGGGTTAGCATTTAGAGAAATCTGAAGTGCGGATCTGTTATTTTCTAAAACACATGAGTATGTTCTTCTCTTGTATCCTTGAATGATCTAGAGAAACAAAAGTGTAGAAGAAATACCAATTTCTAGGGGGTCCCTTTTCTAACTTGCCAATTGCAAGTGCATTTTAGGAGCTTCTTGGAGAAATTCTAGGCTCACCATTGAGCCCAGAGCAACCAAGAAAGTCAAATTTGCCTTTTCTTTTGTCCCAATTGGGCAACGAAGGGCAAATCTGCAAGGGTTTGAAGTTGAGAGGTGCATGCCAAATTCGGAGGGTAACTAATCTTTCGAAGCATTTTAGATCAGATCTAACCCTACCATCACGTCCAAAAGGCCCTGGAACCCCCATTTTCATATAAAATGTCAATTTTGATGTAGGGTGAATTTGAGGCCAAAAAAAATTCCCTGAAGGAATCGTATGGCCCCTATGCAAGCCATATTGTACATAGGAAAAAAAAAAAAATTTGTGCCCCGCGGGCACTATTCAAACCACACAGCACTATGCAGACTGTGCGGCCTGCACAGCCCACTAGCGACTTAGCAACAACTCACCACCTAGCAGCCACCGTGAACCTCTGCCAACCCCTCCACCCCACACCACCACACCACTGGTTTGTCGCCCCTCTACAACCCACACACCACCAAGTATCCCTCCACCCTACAGCCACTCGCGCTCAACTAGAGCGCCATTTCCACCAATGACGCTACCTGTCTACCGCCAAGGTGCCACCAACCTGCCTAGCCCCTCTTCATTAAGCTTTTTTGCAAAGGAAGCAAACTTCAAACGACTTTTTCTCAACCATACAAAGGTATTTTTTAGTACAATTTTTTTTATTTGGGATAGAATTCCGCACTCTTCATAATACTGTAATCAATTTTTTCTCAAGTATTCCAAGTTTTCCAAAAATTCAATTTTCTCATCAGATCTAGTAGACAATTGCAATTTTTTGAACTTCAAAGCCTTGTAACTTTCACATACAAACTCACATTTGAGTGTTATTTTTTTAAGTGAATATTTTTCTGAGCACTACACATTGGTGCTAGTTTGAGATTCTCATTTTGAGATCATATTGTACTTTCAATATTCTAATCCATTTTAGACTTTGTAAAACTCTAGAAAACAACTTCAGCTTGTAAACACACTAATCTATAAAGTATCAAATCCTTTTTTCCATGGAAAATCTCATGATTGAGTAATTTTGGGGGGTGTTCCTTTGGTTCTACATCTTTTCTTTGCTAGATTAGCCTATTGCTTAACTGCTTTGAGGAGAATATCATGGGTCTCCCAATTCCTCCTTCAGTTATTCAATTGAAAAGAGGGAACTATAAGGCTTGGAGAGATGGTATGATGAAGCATTTTAGATGGCTTAACGTCTTGCCCTATCTCTATGAAATTATTCCTCAACCACCTCTAGATTGGCGAAATCATCTATGGTACTCTAAGACTGGTCATATTGTAAGGCTTATTCATTGTCACGTTAACACAAACACTCTATTTGTTGCCCTAGATGGTTGTGATCTATGTCACGGGGTTCACCGAATTTCGGCCATGAGGTTCGAAATTCGGCAAACTTTTCGCCGGGGCATGAAATTTGTCCAAATTTGTCAAAAAATTCGCCTTGTATAACTACTTTATTTTTTTTAGCCGATAGGCTTTTATACGTGAGCATTATAGTGCTCGAAAAATTGCCTCACGCAGTCAAAAATATTCGCCGTGGAAAATTTTCTAAACTCGTCGATTGTTCCTATCGGCATATTCCTTCAACAAGCATCGATAGTTCCTATGGGCGTATTCCTTGAGCAAGTGCTGGTAAGAGTCGACACCTATGAAATTAGCGTTGTTCCTATTGTATTTCCCCACTCCCACGACTCTTCAAAGTTGAAAAATTAAGAATCTAGCTTGGTGCATATATAATATTTAATAGTATTAAATTATTAATGTATTTATGTTAAAATATTATAATATATTTATATATTTTTAATATATAATAATATTAATATTATTATTATTAATATATAATAGCTACATAGTATAATAGTATTAATATATTTATATTAATAATATATAAATATATTATTATATTATTATATTATTATCAATATATAATAGTATTAATATATTCATCTTAATAATATATACATATAGTATTAATATATTCATATTAAAATATTATAATATATTTTATATATTATTAATATATAATAATATTAATAATATATTTATATATAATATATTATTATAGTATTAATATTTATTATTTTATTTTATATATATATATACACTTATGTTTTTTTTTAAATCAAAATTATATAACGCGAATTTAATAATGAATTTTTTTTCGCGTTGGCAAACTTCATCCGAATTTTATGGTTGCCGAACACGAACCCGAATGCGAACCTTGTGACATAGGTTGTGATAATGTTCCCTATGCCCAAGCTACAGTCAAGCTACTAGATTTGTGGAAAAGTATGAAACCTCATGAGGACATAGAGACTTCTCTTACATCTCCTCCTCTAGAGACTCCAATTGATTCCTCTGCTTCTATGACTCGTATTTCAAATACAAAGGCTTCACCCCCTACATCTTCGAGTCAGCCTCTAAAGGTCAAGGACTTCACTTCCAACACTTGCAGATTCTATAGTTGTTCATGCTCAAGTTGTTTGTGTGGGCACTACACCATGTGATTCTTCATCTCTCCTTGATCATTGGGATGACTGCTTACAATACATATATTATATGTTTGTCGAATCCCACATACAAGATCTTGATGACACTATTCAGCACATTCATCTCCTCTTTGATAAGAGCTCACAAGAAGTTGCATCGCCTTCTTTGAATGTCATGAGGCACATTCACCCTCTTGTTCTTTCTCCTTCCACAATGACAAATTCTACAAATACTCAAGTTGACAGTTTCAACTCAATCACCATTCATGTTGACACCTTCTGCAGGAGTACCAGATTCTCGTTGGTCCAATTGTCTTACCTATGGTGATGGTTATTGTACCTAAATCTTTGTATTAGCATTTGTCACAATCTCGCATTAGCTTGGATTTATCCACATCTTTGTTGCATGCTCTACATCAATTTCCACAAGGTTCTGATTTGTCACTTTTTTAGTTAGGATTGGGACTCTTGATTTGATTGTGGCACCTCTCGGCACCAACATGGCAACACCTGAGCAACTTCCAAAGAAATCATACATTCACGTTACGTTTTTATTAGCGTGCATTGTTTAGTTTTACTATGCATATTACATTGTTTAGTAACTATCTGATAGTTACGTCAGTTATGCAATTGTTTCATCACAAGTATTTAACTGTGGTTTGTATCTGCAATTATCATCGAATAAACACTATCTTCTCTGATTTTCTGCATATGGTATCAAAGCATGGCGATAGGGGAACGTTAGCATCAACTTTCAATCATTTTTTTCTTGGTTTCTGTTTGAAGGGACGTGGAGATTGGAGACCACACAGCTGAAGCGTGGTG